>JAQPZY010001636.1:4582500-5182500 GCA_029931535.1 Margaritifera margaritifera | reverse complement strand
TGACGTATGTATGTCTACTAAGGCTCCGTTTGCTTTTGTGTGACGTAATTCAAGAACTAGCCGACCAGCCACTAAAATAGAAGTATGATGATTGCACAGTCATTTAAAGTAAAACCAAAACAAAACTGTATTTTTTTGCAGTTTAATTAACAAGTTATAATTGTTAAAAATAAAAAAAGCGGAAAAGAGCCATTTTTATTCTTCTTTCTTTTTTACTTTTTGAATCAAGTCAGGCTCTTAAAATAGAGATCTACCGACTGTACTGTATAAAACCGGGAAGTATCAAGAAGAACTTTCCGAATAGGCCCTGGCGCTCAGTCTATTTTTTCTCCAAGTATACTACTAGCAATCAATTTGTCACAAAACCCTTCTAAATGTTGGAAAAAGGATTTAGACATATCATTTAGGCAATCATGGGGGGAAAATGAGAGAGGGGGGAGAGGACAATTTCCACAGGATCACTGTTCCTTTCAGAACCTATTGCAAATTCCCCACACCAGTGGTTCTCAAACGCTTTTGATCGCGACCCTAAATACCATCTTTGCGACCCAAAATGCAGTACCAAGATAGGGTCGCGAGGGTCCTCGCCCTCATTTGGGTCGCGACCCGGGGTTTGGGAACCACTGCCCTACACCAATCTCCACTATAATCTGTACGTTAGCGAGTTCTTTGTTCTATTGGTACATTACATCCGTATACATGTCACGGGCAGTTAATACGTGTGGTAATTGTTGTGAGGGTCATATTTTTTAACGCAATTTGTCGTAAACAATGCAATATAAATTTATATTAAAAACGAACATGGGATTTAAATTATGAGAGATTCAAAAAAAAGTTTAAACAGAAATCCATAATTAACTATGATGACCCATTTTGGTAGTGATGATTAGAAAGTGGTGGTGGTGGTAACAAAAAAATGTGACATAGACTTTTTCCGATCATTACACGCATTCATTTTCCTGAAGTCTTAAGTATCCAACAACCAAAGTGTTGTGAAATCCATAATTTACATAGTTAATATAGAGCTGTCTGGCCAGTGCTTGATATAGATCCAATTATGATACAAATTTACACTCGAGCTGCTCCTGACATGCGCACATTATCTGAAAAAATTCTATCGCAAATGGTCATATAATATCAGGAGTGGCTAGCTGGCAACCAAGATGACTGGTTTGCATTATAAGTTTTTAGATAACGAGTTATCTACCAATTATGAAGTTACCAGTCGCTCACCCAGATCAATAAATTGTTTATCGTTGACTGTCAATTTCTTCCAGTGTTAAATCATTAAAAAAAAAAGCTTTATATAGTGACCTTTTTGTCTCTACCTTAAGTCTTCTGTGATAAGTTCATGTTTTTTTTCTTTTCCAATGATCATTGCCCCCCCCCCCCTCACCCCTCCGTACAAGAATGCTCCCTGGGCTTGTCACTGGTAATATTGTTTAGATAATGTTGTGTATTGTATTGTTAAGGATCCATTTATTATTAGTAGAGAAAAGTGTAAAGTCTTAAGCATGACATAGAAAGTATTGGAAGTCTTGTCAGTGTAAATATACAAGAAAATGAACAAGTATTTTGCAGGGGGTTATGACATGATTTCCAACCTTTAAGGGAACATACTGGTATGAGTTGAAAAGATCCTTCACCGGCAAACTGATTGACTTACTCACTGATTCAGCCCTTGGAAAAACGAGTCTGACTATACTCATTAGTATAACTCTGACTATACTCATTAGTATAGCTATGATTATACTCATTAGTATAACTCTGACTATACTCATTAGTATAACTCTGATTATACTCATTAGTATAACTCTGACTATACTCATTAGTATAACTCTGACTATACTCATTAGTATAGCTATGACTATACTCATTAGTATAACTCTGACTATACTCATTAGTATAGCTATGATTATACTCATTAGTATAACTCTGACTATTGTTACGACTCTATGGTCTAAGAAAAATGTAACAGAAAGAAAGTGAAACCAACAAATCAAGTAAAAATCAACAAGCAATTTATTACTAGATAATTAAAATGAAAAATCAAAAAGTCACTTACAGTAATGTGTTTTGAAATCCTAATAATCCAATAAGAATGATTGTTCTAATCACAAGTCCTAAATATAGAATGTTCCGAATTCACGGCTGTGTCCTTGAATGTTATGATGTGCTAATGGTCTCCAAAGTCCTGATGTACTAGAAATCTTGATGTGCTGATGTCAAAATAAAGTATTCCAAAATCTCTGAATAAGTTCACTTAAATTCCAAAATCATCAATTAAAAATCCAAAATCCAAAAGTTTATGAGCACTGTTATAATCCAATGAATATTTAAAATAATTCCTCTCTTAGAATTTGGAATGAATTTTCACAACTGTAATAGCTCTTTACAAGACTGATGGTAATGTCAAAACTGACTAAATGTCCACCAAACATGATATATATAAAGATTGGTCACATGACAGAATGTTCTAGATTGGTCACATGACAGAATGTTCTAGAATGTGTGTCATCTTAATGGAATTTTTACTTGTAAACAAAAATTCAACCTTGACCTTCAAATTGAGAAAACATATTGATCAAAACAACCTAATTCAAGGACACTAGTTAAACATGTTTTTCATGATAAACATTAAGATTTAAGCAAATATTAAAGTGAAGAAACATTTATAATTTCCCAAAATACCTACAACACCATATAAACATCCTTACATAACACCTCCCCTCATAAAGAAAAAGAAAGATTTATATAATAAAGCTTTCTTTTGAATATACATCTAATACTATAATAACCAAAATTACATAAGAACATGTTTTATGATACTGGACTTAATTACATCAAGCAATATTACATTTCTAGGCACGTGAGAGTGCATCTGCAATCACATTGTCTTTTCCCCTGATGTGTTTGATGTCAATGTTATATTCCTGCAATATCAAACTCCATCTCAACAATCTCCGATTTTTATCTTTCATTTTGTTGATGAAAGTAAGGGGATTGTGATCACTGTACACAATAATTGGAGAAAGAGCTGAGGTAACATACACTTCAAAATGCTGTAAAGCCAATATCAAAGCCAAACATTCCTTCTCAATTGTGGAATAATTTTTCTGGTGCTTGTTTAGTTTTTTAGAAAAATAACACACAGGGTGATCCACACCACTTTTGTCTTCCTGAATCAATACTCCACCAACCCCTACATCACTTGCATCAACAGATAATTTAAATGATTGGCTAAAATTTGGTGCAGAAAGAACTGGTGCATTCTTAAGCATGGCCTTTAACTTGTCAAAAGATTCCTGACACTTGTCAGACCAATAATATTTGGCTTTCTTACTCAATAAACTTGTCAAAGGTTCAGCAATTTTGGAAAAATTGGAACAAAATTTCCGATAATATCCAGCCATACCTAGAAATCGCATCAGTTGCTTTCTACAAATTGGAACTTGAAATTCAGAGATAGCTTTGACCTTAGCTTCTATAGGTTTAACTTGACCTTGTCCCACAATATGTCCTAAAAATGTGACACAAGCATGGCAAAACTCACTTTTGCTCAAATTAATTGTCAGATTCGCATCACTGAGTCGATCGAAGAATTTTCGAATGGTTTCCAAATGATCTTCCCAGGTGTTGTTGTAGATAATGACGTCATCGATATAAGCGTCACAATTATCAAGAGCAAATGTTATCATGTTCATCAGACGCTGAAACGTTGCAGGCGAATTTTTCATTCCAAACGGCATGACTTTATATTGATAAAGTCCATCTGGAGTTACAAATGCTGAAATTTCTTTTGCCCTTTCCGTCAGTGGAATTTGCCAGAATCCTTTTAAAAGGTCAAACTTGGTGACATATTCCGCATTTCCAATTTTATCAATGCAATCGTCCATTCTTGGGATTGGAAATGAATCAGTTTTGGTGACACTGTTGACTTTTCTATAGTCAGTACACATACGGAATGTATTATCTGGCTTGGGAACAAGAATACATGGTGAACTCCAGTTACTTTTACTTGGTTCTATGAAATCATTCTCCAGTAGATACTGAATTTCTTTCTTCAGATAGTTCTGTTTGAGAGGATTCATCCTATAAGGATGCTGTTTCACAGGCGCAGAATCTACAATGTCAACGTCATGATAAATTTTACTTGTTCGTGTTGGAACATCAGGAAACAAGTGCTCATAGTCATGTAATAGCTGTTTTAGTTCATTTCTTTCCTGTTGTTGTAGATGTGAAAGTTTCTGGTCTAGGTTGTTCAATATTTCTGAATTCCGAAGATTGGTTATACCAGAGTCACTATAGTCTGATTGTACTCCATCGTTGATATCTTCACTGTGTGGGACAGGTACAACTAAATTAACTGAATAATTAGCTGGGCTATCTCTGTCAAAATATTCCTTTAACATATTTATATGACAAAGTTGTTTCTGTTTCCGTCTCCCAGGAGTGTTAATGATATAATTTAAGTCATTTACTTTCTTTTCAACGGTATAAGGACCATAAAATTTAGCCTGAAGAGGATTCTGAGGTATGGGAAAGAGAGCCAGAACTTTGTCACCAGGTTTAAAACTCCTTTCCTGTGAATTTCTGTCATACCTTAATTTCATTTTTGACTGGGTAGTGTGAAGATTAGTTCTTGCTACTTCACAGGCCTTTGACAACTTGTATTTGAAATCAGAGACATAATCAAGAAGATTAATCTTTGAATCTTCATTTGAAAGAAGTTTCTCTTTCAATAATTTCAATGGTCCACGGACAGTATGACCAAAAACTAGTTCAAAGGGACTAAAACCCAACGACTCTTGAACTGATTCCCTAACAGCAAACAACAACAAATGAACACCCTCATCCCAATCCTTTTCTGTATCAAAGCAATATGATCGAATCATATTCTTCAAAGTTTGATGAAATCTTTCCAAAGCACCTTGACTTTCAGGGTGATAGGCAGAAGATTTAAACTGTTGGATGCCTAATTCATGCATAACTTGTTGGAAAATTCCAGACATAAAATTTGACCCTTGATCTGACTGGACAGATTTGGGAAGGCCAACAAGTGTAAAAAACTTCACCAAAGCTTTCACAATAGTTTTAGTTTTTATATTTCTAAGAGGAATTGCCTCTGGAAATCTTGTAGATGCACACATGATGGTCAACAAGTATTGGTTGCCTGACTTGGTTTTAGGTAAAGGACCAACACAGTCTACTATTATTCTACTAAATGGTTCATCAAATGCAGGAATAGGTTGCAGATGAGCCTTAGGTATCTTCTGATTGGGTTTTCCTACCATTTGACAAGTGTGACAAGATCTGCAGTATTTAGAAACATCACTTTTGAGTTTCGGCCAATAAAAATGATTCAAGATCTTGTGATAAGTCTTACGGACTCCTAAATGACCAGCCAAAGGAGTTTCATGGGCTAAATTAAGAATTTCCTGTCGATATGACTTAGGAACAACAATTTGATAGCTCACTGACCACTCGTCACCAGCAGGTACATCAGGTGGTCTCCATTTCCTCATAAGGACCCCATTTTTCACAAAGTAACACACTGGAACTTGTGTGGCTTCGGTTTCACTAATAGCCCTCTGAAACAACAAGATATCTCGGGATCTTGCTCCTGTTCAACGACAAGAGATTGTCGTTTGTCACCCTGAGTAGGACAAAGAGAATGAGTTGCCAAAGGAGGATCACTGTGATCAATACCATTTGATTGATCAATACCTGAGGAAAAAGTGACCTCATCAAAAGACTGACCAATACATGTGTCAGCTAAAGGAATAATATCCTGATCAACATCACTCTCAAGAGCTCTTTTTGCCATAGCTCTAGTAACTGCACAAGCAGGGTACAAATCAGGGATTTCAGTTTCGACAGGATCAACTTTCTGATCCAAACAAGGCTCGTCAGTTACAAGTGGATTAACCACAACCTTATCTCCAGCTAGGTCATTGCCTAGTAATAAATGAACACCCTCTATGGGTAAAGAAGTCACTGCCCCAACAGTCACAGGTCCAGAAACTAAGTCTGATGCCAAATTTACACAATGGAGAGGAACATTTACAAAGCCGCACTCTACTCCCTGAACAAGAACACTTTCACTTGAAGAAGACTTCTCAGACAAAGGCAAAGTACCTGATAATAAAAGACTCTGAGAAGCTCCAGTGTCCCTTAATATTTTAATTGGGATAGGCTTGGCAGAATCACCAATAAGTGATATAGAACCTTCTGACATGAATGGTTCATAAGCCTCTAAAATAGAATCAGACTGGGATTTGTTTGACCCAACAAATGTATTGCTTTCAATACAAGACCGTGACCTTGACCTCGTAGAAATAAGAGCATTTGGAAAAGCTCTGTCTTTTCTCTGTTGCTTATTTTTCAACTTGAAGCAATCAGAAATAACGTGCCCTTTCGTTTTACAATAAGTGCACGTAGGAAGAGATAAGGATTTCTGATCAGTCTTATCAGATGTTTGATTCCTAACAGTTGTGCTGTTGTGAAATTTGGAAGTACTCGAATGAGATTGAAATGGTTTTTTACCAGAAAACTGCTGAGAGGACGACTTATTGCCAAATGAAATTTTGTGAGTCAAGGAATAATCATCAGCCATACGAGCAGCATTTTCCAAAGTTTCCACATTCTGCTCGTCAAGATAGGTTTTAACGTCACTATGGATGCACCTCTTGAACTCTTCAATTAATACGAGCTGTCGGAGGTTATCATAACCTTGATCAACTTTCTTGGCTGAGCACCACCTATCAAATAGTTGTTCTTTATCCCTTGCAAATTCGACATGAGTTTGTCCAGTTTCTTTTCTACAATTCCTAAACCTTTGTCGATATGCCTCTGGTACCAACTCATAAGCTTTCAAGATGTACTCCTTAACCACATCATAATCAGTGCTTTGTTGTACTGACAGTGAAGTGTAGACTTCACGAGCTTTGCCAATAAGTACACTTTGTAATAACAAAGTCCAATGCTCTCTGGGCCATTTCAAGTTTTCAGCTATTTTCTCGAAATGAAGAAAGTATTTATCTACTTCTTTTTCCTGAAAAGGGGGTACTAACCTAATATATCTAGTAACATCAAAACCTGAACTTGTGTTTAAAGGAGTGGAGTGTGCTCTGTTTGCCAGTTCTAATTCTCTTAATTTAAATTGCATTTCCCTTTCTTCTCTTTGCATCTGCATCTGCATTTGTATTTGTCTATCTTCTTTCTCTCTCTCTCTATCTGCCTCTCTTCTTTCTCTCTCTCCATCTGTATCTGCCTCTCTTCTTTCTGCATTTGTATCTGCCTCTCTTCCTTCTTTCTCTCCATCTGTATCTGCCTCTCTTCTTTCTGCATTTGTATCTGCCTCTCTTCCTTCTCTCTCTCCATCTGTATCTGCCTCTCTTCTTTCTCTCTCTCTCTCTCTGAATCTGAAGCTTTGCCAATTCTAAATCAATCTGGTTCTTTAACTCTAATTCCCTTAATTTCCTGTCAGAACCAGATACAGGCTTTCTCTTCAAACTTAAAGCACTGCTATCAACAATTCCCTTTCCTACTAAATACTGAATTAAAAATAATCTTTATCTCCTGTTTTGTCAATGATACTTTTGCCTCAGATAGACTGTATTTTCTGGCAAGCTCGAGCAACTCATCCTTTCTCATGCACTCTAACCCCTCCTGGGTAGGTTTTGAAATGAAATTCTGAACATTAGATGCCATTGTAAATGCTTGTTGGTTTCACACAAAGAAAATTTCTCTATTAAAAATCTTTGCCAAAGACAAAAAAAAAAAAATTCCAAGACAAAATCAATATGAATTTCAAAGATAAATTTAATATCTCTAATATGCTTTAAAGAAATTCAGATCCCAGAAGACGAGCCCCCAATTTCTGTTACGACTCTATGGTCTAAGAAAAATGTAACAGAAAGAAAGTGAAACCAACAAATCAAGTAAAAATCAACAAGCAATTTATTACTAGATAATTAAAATGAAAAATCAAAAAGTCACTTACAGTAATGTGTTTTGAAATCCTAATAATCCAATAAGAATGATTGTTCTAATCACAAGTCCTAAATATAGAATGTTCCGAATTCACGGCTGTGTCCTTGAATGTTATGATGTGCTAATGGTCTCCAAAGTCCTGATGTACTAGAAATCTTGATGTGCTGATGTCAAAATAAAGTATTCCAAAATCTCTGAATAAGTTCACTTAAATTCCAAAATCATCAATTAAAAATCCAAAATCCAAAAGTTTATGAGCACTGTTATAATCCAATGAATATTTAAAATAATTCCTCTCTTAGAATTTGGAATGAATTTTCACAACTGTAATAGCTCTTTACAAGACTGATGGTAATGTCAAAACTGACTAAATGTCCACCAAACATGATATATATAAAGATTGGTCACATGACAGAATGTTCTAGATTGGTCACATGACAGAATGTTCTAGAATGTGTGTCATCTTAATGGAATTTTTACTTGTAAACAAAAATTCAACCTTGACCTTCAAATTGAGAAAACATATTGATCAAAACAACCTAATTCAAGGACACTAGTTAAACATGTTTTTCATGATAAACATTAAGATTTAAGCAAATATTAAAGTGAAGAAACATTTTCAATTTCCCAAAATACCTACAACACCATATAAACATCATACATAACACTATACTCATTAGTATAGCTATGATTATACTCATTAGTATAACTCTGACTATACTCATTAGTATAGCTCTGATTATACTCATTAGTATAGCTATGATTATACTCATTAGTATAACTCTGACTATACTCATTAGTATAGCTATGATTATACTCATTATTATAACTCTGACTATACTCATTAGTATAGCTATGATTTTACTCATTAGTATAACTCTGACTATACTCATTAGTATAGCTATGATTATACTCATTAGTATAACTCTGACTATACTCATTAGTATAACTCTGACTATACTCATTAGTATAACTCTGACTATACTTATTAGTATAACTCTGACTATACTCATTAGTATAACTCTGACTATACTCATTAGTATAACTCTGACTATACTCATTAGTATAACTCTGACTATGCTCAATAATATAACTCTGATTATTCCCATTAGTATAACTCTGATTATACCCATTAGTATAACTCTGACTATACTCATTAGTATAATTCTGACAGTACTCATTAGTATAATTCTGATTATCCTCATTAGTATCACTCTGAATATACCCATTAGTATAACTTTGACTATACTCATTAGTATAACTCTGACTATAGTCATTATTATAACTCTGACTATACTCATTAGTATAACTCTGATTATTCCCATTAGTATAACTCTGAGTATACCCATTAGTATAAATCTGATTATAGTTATTAATATAACTCTGATTATATCCATTAGCAAAACTCTGATGATACTCATTAGTATCACTCTGACTATACTCATTAGTATCATTCAGACTATACTCATTAGTATAACTATTCGTTAAAAATCGTTTTTATCCTGTCTATCTGTCCATCCATTCCGTGTGGTAACTTGAGTTCTGCTTCATATATATTCAGCAAACTTTGTAGATGGGTTGCTCTATATAGCAAACAAATAATCATATTGATCTGGGGGTCCAACATCCAGGAGATTTGCAGTTCAATGCAGAAGATTTATATCGACACATCGGCCATGCGAGTTTTTGTTTCCTGTAGCGAGTAGCGAGTTTAGAAAAATGAATATCGAGTTGACAGAAGCGAGTATCTAGTCACAAAGGCGAGTATCGAGTCCAGAAAAAGAGAGTATTGAGTAAAAAAAAAAGGGAAGAACGAGTATCTAGCACAGAAAAGCGGGTATCGAGTCAAGAGAATTGAGTATCGAGTACAAAAAAAAGTGTAGAGTCAGCGAGTATCGAGTACAAAAGAAAGTGTAGAGTCAGCGAGTATCGAGTTCAGAAAAGCGTATTGAGTACAAAAAGCTAGTATCGAGTAGAGAAAATAAACTTAAAAAAGATTAAATGAAACCAAACGAACAAGATATTATTCAGGCGCAAGAGAATATATATATATATATATATATATATATATATATATATATATATATATATATATATATATATATATATATTTATATATATATATGTATATATAGTCATGGTTTCATCTTGAAGGTCAGGGTCACTTATCATTATCTTCCACTTTCTGCCTTTTGACTATAATACCTCTTTTGAGAGAAAGGCATGTAACTTGGTTAAGGCATGTAACTTGGTTAAGGCATGTAACTTGGTTATTTCCCATTTTGTCCTAAAAACTATACACCTCTGTCACAGTCAGATTTCATCCTTGTATACTTTTGATGACCTATCAAAAATAGACAAAAATTCACTGAATTTGCTTGTGAGCTCTCCTGGTTGAAGACCAGAAGAACTTCTGCGATGGGACTGCGTCCGTTGTCCATTGTCGGTTTGGCGTCCGTTAGTGGTTGTTTGTTGTTCCCCACACATTCGCGAAAAGCTGGGGACATAGTATTCGCGTTTCCGCCTATCCGTCCGTCCGTCATACTTTCATTTCCCCTCTAATACTCTCAAGACGTGCGTGATTAGGGAATGAAACTTGGTATGCTTATATATCATCATTAAAAGGTGTGTAATGTACCACAGTGGGGATCGTATTTTAACGGTGAAGGTCATGGCTCAATATCGTATTTTAACGGTGAAGGTCATGGCTCAATATCGTATTTTAACGGTGAAGGTCATGACTCAATATAGTATTTTAACGGTGAAGGTCATGGCTCAATATCGTATTTTAACGGTGAAGGTCATGGCTCAATATTTAACGTTTTTCCATAAAACTTTCCCTTCCACTTTAACTTTAAAGCCGTTTGTGATTAAGTGATGAAACTTGGTTTACGAATACATCATTACAAGAAGGTATGTTGTGTACCATACTAGGGTCCGATCTTCAAGGCCAAGATCAAAGCTCAATATTTTATATTTTTACAGCACACTTTCCCTTCTGCTTTATATATTTAGAGCCATTTGGGACAAACGGATGAAACTTAATATACTTATGCATCATCTTTAGACAGTTTGTGGCATACCACATTAAGATTATTACCTTGAAGTTCAAGGTCAAGGTCACGGTTCATTAGTTTAAATTTTCAATCACATTTTCTCTTCTGCTGTATAACTTTAGAGCCATTTGAGATTAAGAGATAATACGCTGCATAATCATACATTATCGCTAGAAGATGTGTCACATATCACACTAATGTTCCTATCTTCAAGGTCAAGGTCACAGGTCAATATTTCACAAGTAAATATTTTACGTTTTCCATCACATTTTGCCGTCGGCTCTATATTTTAAGAGCAATTTGAGATATGAGGTAAAATTTGGTATACTTGTATATCATAACTAGAAGGTCTGTGAAGAAGCACATTGGGGTTTAATCTTGAAGGTCAAAGTCACGGATCCATATTTTAAGTTTTCCGTCTTTCACCCCCTTGCCATAACTTTAAAACCTTGTGATACTAAAGGATGAAACTTGAACTGGTTAATATGAAGGATCATTGGTACTTTGCTTTTAGAATTCCACACAAATATACGTAAGGATTTGTTGCTCAGAATATATTATTAACATGTGAAATATTTACAAGTGAAAGTGTAATTTCAGTTTTTTAATCTTCTTTCAAATTTTCTATCAGCTATTCCATGACCCGATACTCGCTTTTCTGAAACTCAATAATAGCTCTTTCAGACTCAATTATCGTTTTTCATTACTTGAGACTTCCTTATCTTGACTCGAAACTAGACTTTCTAAACTAGAGACTCGCTTTTTCTGACTCAATACTAGCTTTTCTAAACTCGATACTCGTCAGTTTAAACTCAATACTAACTTTTCCTGACTCGATATTAACTTATCGTAACTCAAAACTCGTTTTTCTGTACTCAATACTCGCTTTTGTTTACTCAAATCTCGCTTTTCTTTACTCAATACTCGCTTTTCTTTTTACTCAATACTCGATTTTCGGAACTCGATTCTCGCCACTAAAACGAAAGCTTCGCTGCGTACCCAAAGACAATTTTTTTTCTTCACAAAATATGCTAAACATTTCATAATGTTTCATGTATTTGGAAAAAAAGAAAATAAAGAAAGAAGTCTGCATGAAATGGGCTATTCTTGAAGATTTCGTTCAGCTTTGTACAGAAAATGATGAACGATTAAGTAGCATATATCGAACTCAGTCAAAAGAAAACCTACTCCATTTCTCTAATAAAGTCAGATATCGCTATATGCAAACAAATATATGATATATATAATTATATACCGTCTATACTCGCGTATAAGCTGATACCAACTGTCGCACAATACGCAGGCAGATCTGGGTCTATGTAGTTTGTAAGGACTAATCAGTGGAACAAACAACACAGACTCTGATCTGCTGCCGCATTATGCGACGGCAGATCAGGGTCTATGTTGTTTGAATTTGGACTAGATATATGCGCGAGTATAGACGGTAATGGTAAAAGTACTGAATCAGCATGCCCATAAAATAATGATCTTTTTGTAAGATATAAATGTACATCTTTGGCGATAAAACAACAACAGTTTTAAGACTGATTATCAGATATATATTATATTCTTTTAGACTCTTTAGTTGCGTTTTTTTTAATTATAAACATCTTTTGCAATTATATTGATTCACTGCATTGAATTTAAAAATGCACTTCTCTTTTGTGAGCGAGAGTGTACGGCAAATGACCTATATTAACTCAGAGCAATTACCGTATATGCTCGCTAATAATGTAGTACCAACTGCAAACTGCATAGACCCAGATCTGCCGTCGCATAATACGCCTGCAGATCAGGGTCTATGCAGTTTGTAAGGACTAATCAGTGGAACAAACAACATAGACCCTGATCTGCAGGCGCATTATGCGACGACAGATCAGGGTCTATGTTGTTTGCATTTGAACCCGGATAATACGCGAGTAAAGACGATAAATTACATTATACATATCAGTTTTTCTTAGCTTTGGGATCTCGGGTTGTTATAGGTGTCATTGACTTGCCTGTATATTTGACTCAAGCTATTTTAGAGAAGATTTCGAAATATAGATATAACGTCATCTCTCAATTTTCAATGCAAATTTTTCAACGGCCTTTGTTTTGCCTTTGTGTGCCTGCCAAACTGGATGACCCACATATCCATCAAAATCCATCAAACTGGATAACCCACATACCCATCAAACTGGATGACCCACATACTCATGTATTTCTTAACGAATATTCAATAGCTGAGAGTATATTTAGAACTGAAAAAAGGGCGATCACTAGTAAAACAAATGGATAAATAAAACCCATGTTTATTTAGGACTAGCTAGGTTGAAAGAAATGTTTATCAACAACTCTTACTGAACAAAAAAAACCCAAAAACTTATAGGCTGAAATCTGAACCCATCTTAGCATAAAACCATTGAATGCATCATGACATTTGACAGAATTACTTCAAATATGAAAAAAGGGGGATTTGGTATGGAGACCGGGAGTTTTTACCTATTGTCCGGGAGACTTTCAGAAAATCCGGGAGATATCACATGTATGAGCTGACAATTGGATTAGTCAGTGGATGATCGAATTTTTGTTATGCATAAAGTTGATCGAGAACTGCCATGTGTCGCTCGGGGGTTTAATTAGGTAGGCTGTTATTTCTTTTTCTGTCCACAAAAAGAAGAGAATTACTGGTTATGATGTCCTTACTTGTGATGCACTCGTGTATTATCTTCCAACGACTGCAGATGTCTAAGATATTTATGGAGAAAGCAGCCGTTGCATGAAGCTTATATCTAGATGTCATCTTCGTCTTTGTAGCCTTGCGGTTTACTGTATCACTTGGTCTATAATTTGTTTTCTCGGTAATATTTCGGAACTTAAAGGAAGTCACTTATTAACATTGCACATGTCAGACATTTTCATGTCTTCAAGTCTGCATTCCTTGGCACAAAGGACTGGTGCAAGAATGTATTCCAAGAGTCAAGCTGTAATGCTGTAATGCAGCATTGATTCTGTTTTCGAATTGTTTCCCTGCTTTGACATGCTATGCCCACGGTGCGTGTTTTTTTTTTTTTTTTGTTTGTTTGTTGCTTTTTCTCTCATTTTTAGACATTGTCCCGAAAACGGGACATGCCAATGTCCCGATTTCGGGACAATGTGCCGAAAGCGGGACATGCCCATGTGCCTAAGCCGGCACATTTGTGGAATGAGAGAACCTGTAATGCTGTAATAATGCAGCATTGATTCTGGTTTTTAATTGTTTCCCTGCTTTGACATGCTATGCCCACGGTGCGTGTTTTTTTTTTTTTTTTTTTTTTATGTTTGTTGCTTTTTCTCTCATTTTTTTAAGTTTGCATAACAATGACTGTGGAACTGATAATATAAGGTAAGGAGGTTTACAAACCACATTAATTTTCATGTACAACTTGTATCTTCCACGAGCTATTTCTGCTATGTGTGTTATCCAGCTTCTTATGCTAAATGGCATCTGTAAATTATTTGCGGGAGAGTGGTTTCAAACCAACGTTGTATGTTGCACGGTTTAAACAGTTCTTACATATATACTAGTGTCTAGACAGTTCTTACATATATACTAGTGTCTAGGGGCGAAATGATATGTCTTTTACGATACGCAACCTACGATACGATACATCTCGATACACCTATTGAATAGAGCGTCAACGACAATGACCATTGAAGATTAAAAGTAACTTTCATAAGGTATATATCGTTTTGAATTGGTTGTCAGCATTTAGTATCGATGAGAGTATCGAAACGGCAAAATTATCGAAACATCGATACATCGGTGAATCGTTTCACTCCTACGTAGTGTCTACCAGAATACAGGTATGCATAGGATACCATGATCTTGAATTCAGGTATCCCAGTGGTCTACAAGTGTATACCAGAATGCAGGTCTGCTGGGGTTACCATTATCTTGAATTCAGGTAGCCCAGTGGACTACTAGTGTCTACCAAAATGCAGGTCTGCGTGGGCTATCATTATCTTGAATTCAGGTAGCCTAGCGGGTTACTAGTGTCTACAAGAAAGCAGGTCTACATGAGCTACCATCATCTTAAATTCCGGTAGCCATGCGAGCTACTAACTTATATCAAGACTGGTTCTACTTTTTATTTTTATGTTGTCATTACCAAAATATTTGACAAAGTAGAATAATTATTATCAAAGGTTCATATTGAAGTTACTTGCCCGCTGTACTTGATTAAACCCAACATGTTCTTGACCTGGTAGCAGCACTAACCTATGGGACTATCATCTGATTTCAAAATTAGGTGGACCCTGTTGTTCTTATTGGTATTATTTAAGTTTTGAAGATGAAGACACCGTATAGTCAGCATTTTCCTATTTCTAACTTTTTGTAAAAGGATATCCATTCTCACTAAATTTCTGAAATACTTGGCCATGATTTTTTACATTTGCCTGTTTTCCAGTATGTTATGAATTCGGTGGTCTTTTACGCAGTTGCCTGTAGGGATAATTCATGTAAGTTCCTTGAATGATTTGTTGCAGTACAATCAAATTTAAGTTACGTTCTTGTCAGAAATTTGCTTGGCTAATCCTATTTAACTGGTATACGTTTTGTAAATTAGACCTGTTACTTGATAATTAACTACATTCAGCACTGTACAGATATCGCCTTCAGATGAGGAAATTATAACTTCAGATGTTATAAAACCTAAGATTATTAGGGCCTCTCATCACATTTTGTCCATCTGTCTGTCAGCCCATTCAGACGTCTTGTAACTACCAAAGCGCTGCAACGATTACACGTAACGAGATGCGATTTGGTAGGCAAATGGCCTGTTAACACATAGATGTGCCTTTTACAGCTTTCGTCTTTTCGGGTCCAATTTTGATGTAATTATTTCCTTTTCTCCGTCAGTTTTAAATCTAAACTACAGCAGACCCTTTTAACCTGCATATCCTAGGAATCATTTAGCATATTATGATGCAATTTAGTGTATACATTGTCTAATAGACCTAGATGTGCCCTTTGTGGGTTTTGTCGTGTCATCTCCATTCTGGATAATGTTATGGCCTTTGATAGTTAACTTCATATCCTCACATCGGATGTTGCTTGTTACTCTCAGAGCTTAAGTACCATTCAAAATATTTTGATACAATTTGGTCTGAACATTGTCTCATAGACTTAGATGAACACTGTCTCATAGACTTAGATGTGCCTTTTATGGGTTTTATCTCGTCATCTCCACTTTGGATAGAGTTATGGTCCTTGACAATTAATTTCATATAGTCACATGAGATGTTATGTGCAACCGGCACAAATTAAGAACCATTAAACATATTCTGATTCAGTTTGGTATGAACATTGTCTCATAGACCTAGATGAACATTGTCTCATAGACCTAGATGAACACTGTCTCATAGACCTAGATGAACACTGTCTAATATATCTAGATGAACACTGTCTCATAGACCTAGATGAACATTGTCTCATAGACCTACATTAACATTGTCTCATAGACCTATATGAACATTGTCTCATAGACCTAGATGAACACTTTCTCATAGACCTATATGAACATTGTCTCACAGACCTAGATGAGCACTGTTTCATAGACCTAGATTAACACTGTCTAATATACCTAGATGAACACTGTTTCGTTAACCTAAATGAACATTGTCTCATAGACCTATATGAACATTGTCTCATAGACCTATACGAACATTGTCTCATATACCTAGATGACCACTTTCTCATAGACCTATATGAACACTTTCTCATAGACCTATATGAACACTGTCTCATAGATCTAGATGAACACTATCATATAGACGTAGATGAACACTTCACACAGAACAGAGGAATGTACAGTTGTTCTCCCATGGTAAGACCAGGGCGCCAGCCTAATAAATTGTTCCAAAAGTAGGGAGTAGGGTGGTTTGGTTTGGTGCTTTCCGGAACAGCAACACAAGAAGGTTATTTAGTGCCGAGGCAATTGGAGTAAAGTGCCTTGCCCAAGGACACACCGTGGTAGTTGACCCAGTCTGGTCCGATGTTAGGATTCGAATCCGCACCCTTTTGGTCGTGTGTCTGGCACGCTAACCACTGAACCACCCCAGTGGGGTGGTAGTGGGCTTATTATTAGACAAAGATATTAGTAAATATTTTCCAAAAGTTTGTACAATGGGGGGAGTGCTTATCATAGAGCTTGGTCTTGTCACCGGATAAATAAGATTTGAAAGCGTCTAAAAACATTACAGTGCATTAATTATACATTCTTTCCATATCTATAGTATATCAAACACTTTTCACATTTGTTTAGTTCTCAGTAAATTACAGTCCACGGGGATTAACATCATTTCTTTCTGTACTTGCAAAATGACTGAAGACTTGTATAAACCCATGCATTATGCAAATGTTATGTTAAGGACATCATCAGCAGACCACAATAAATGCGATAAAATAGTGCACAAGAGATCATGTAGGCATTTGTATTAATAATAACAAAAATTGTTTTGGAGACCTTGATTAGGGGGTAGTCCACAGACGTAGTTTGATTTTGGGGAGGATATGTTCTTTTTTTTTGTTTTGATTGCTTCTTATCTTCATGAGAATTTTATATCTGCATTGCAACGTACCAGGAAAATGTACAATTCAACTTAAAATGTAATTATTTCTAAAACCAATAATTCTCATATTAGACAATGCGTTGTCCACTAATGTGTATATTTTATTGGTTGTTTAATGAATAGCATGTAAACAGGAAATATGCTTGTTATGATTGCAGTCATCAAAGCTTCATGTGCAAAAAGTATACAGAATATTTACGGTACATTATAAAACATACCAAATAAATTATCAATAATTAATAACTTCCGCTTAATTTGTTTCCGGAATCTTTTGTTTGTTAATATAGTATTCATCAAAACAAATAAAGATGTTAATGATGGCGATAACGCTGTTGCCGCCCAGAGTTCGAAATAGATTTGTGCAGCACACGTGCTAAAATGCACCTAATTATGACTTTGTGCACCTAAAGATCCATGAAGGGTGCACTGTGTGCAAGTTAGAAAAACTAGCAGACACGGCACAGAATTTAAAAATGCGGATTTAAACATACAAGAAAATGATTACTACTAATATTATGTGGATTTAAATCCCCAATTCGCTGATGCATCCTCAACACTTGTAAGCTTATAAACGACAATGCTCCTTTGACTGGTCATCAGATAATTTTCACATGTTACAAGTATACACAGAAGACCAGTCTGTGACATATTGGCAGATAGAAGCCGAGCCTAACCGACTGAAAGCTCAAGATTTTTAATCCATAAACAGTTTTACATAATAGTTTCCGTTTTCTTTTAGTGAAACTTTCCAAGTCTGGAAATGTGGGTAGTACCATATATACTAGATTATTAGTCTAGTCCAACCGCAAACTGCACAGACCCAGATCTGCCGTCCCATAATGAGCCGGCAGATCTTGGTATACGCAGTTTGTTAGGAGTAATCAGTAGAACAAACAACTTGGATCACGATCTGCCGGCGCATCATGCGACGGCAGATCAGGGTCTATATTGTTCGCAGTTGGACTCGACTGACATGCAAGTATAGACGGTACTTATTAACTCATTGAGAAAGAGAACTGGGTTCCGTGTTAACTTCATAAACAAATCTAACGGTGGAAGTGAGCTTTTTCGTAATACGTAAGGGTTCATCATACTACATGAGACGATATAATTGAGCTATATAACTTCAAATGAACACAGCAAAATGTACACACATCGTAATGAATTATAACTGCTGGTAATACCTAGATTACATGATGGTAATTGCTAATAGATAAAAAGTATTTAATAAACTGCCATTAGAACAAACAATTTACTTTTTGTTAGTTTCAAAAACGTCATCAAAAAGTGACCAATTCTTCTTAACTATGATAATGTTAATGATGTCAATTACAACGATGATGAGGGAGATGATGGGTCAAGGTATTAACGAACCATGATAGCTCAAGAAAATGCAAGATATTGAAAAATAATGTACTATTCAGCCTTGAGTTATTGAGAGAGCGGGCCATTTGACAACTCAGGTTATGCAGTGTGTGTCATAGAACACCTCTAGGCCTGATTATATGTTTCATTCATTTTAATTTCCTGTTTCCTATGTACTGCTGCAGTAGAATAATTTATTATGGAGGGCATACGTTACATACAATTGTATTAGCCTGAAATAAAAATGAACAGATAAATTGCATGTTGTACAACGAGCTGTAAGTGGTATATAATTACTATCGTATCTAGCTACCAAAATTATTAGTCCTTAACCTGGAGAGGTACAATAACGCTCATTAAAAATATATAATATATTACTATATTACTCGCAGTCTGTTTCCAATTCCAAAAACCAACTCCTAGACAACAGTGTTATATTTCTATACTGCATCTTGCTCTAAGCATGCGTAAGAAAAGTTGCAGCAATCCCATGATCATGAGGGGGTTGAGTTGGTAATGTTAAAGTAAAACAAACATGCGCCACATGGGCAAATATGATGCTACAAGACAAGAGGTTACATTTAAAGTGGGCTGGGTCCACCATTTATAATCCCAACTTTGGCGAGCGTAACAACTGCGCCAGACCTATATAAAAATTTGTAGTAAGAGTAACACTGTTAAATGCAATAGTTCATAAACTATGAAACAGAATTTTTATAAGAACAATGAATATTGGGTTTTCAGATATGGAAGATTTAAAAAATAAGTGTAAATTTAAACCTCAATTTATGACCTTTCAAGAGGTATGTATCTCATTTGTATTCATCGTGTACAAATAAACAACCTAAATGATACAGAAGTAAAGTGCACGATATTAAATCCATTGAAAATCAGACAAGAGACTGATGGATTCCCTTAGCCCCACTTTTTTGAATCTAAATAATTTTCTAGATCCATTTAGCACATTCTTCTTCAATCTTGTGGGTGAAATTATCTTGCATGGACATACATAGAAATACAGTGTGAGAAATAAAACCCAATCTTTTTATAAATTTTTTTACAAATTTATTTGCTAAGAAAAGCCAAGGGACAGCGTTATAATATAAAGAACAAAATTCACTATGAGCAGACCGTGGAATTATCAATTATCAATTGTCCAATTATCAAACTTCAGTTCTTAATTAATTGCTCCGCTACAAAATACTACGCTCCATGTTAGATGACATCGTGTAATACGAATGAGACCTAAACACACATTTGGACAGGTAAGTCCGTGCTAAACATAAACGTAAGTGAAACTTTTTAATGAAAATGAAAATAGGTGTCAGATCACTGAAAGGCCCCTTCAACCGATCGTAACTCAAGAGCAGCGAAAAATACCGGTAAGTGTCTAGAAACAGTCGATAATTGCACTGATGTGTTGCTGACAAATCTGTCTGCACCAATTGCAATATTTTATGACTAGGTGAGAGTATGTTTCAAACGAACAATATACCATTGAGGTTTGTGGACTAATTTATCGGACTACAGAGGGTAGTG
Organism: Margaritifera margaritifera; assembly: GCA_029931535.1. NCBI lineage: Eukaryota > Metazoa > Mollusca > Bivalvia > Unionida > Margaritiferidae > Margaritifera > Margaritifera margaritifera. The sequence continues at coordinate 5,161,948 of JAQPZY010001636.1, read as the reverse complement.
ACATTCTTTAGCTCACCTAGCCGTAAGGCCAAGTTAGCTTATGATATGCGTCCATCAACAATTGCTTGTTACCACTGTGGAAGCCATATTTGTTATCCGATCTTGATCAAACTTGGAATATGAGCTTGTATCGTCAAGATCTCAGAGGAGTCGATAATTAGTAAGGTGCAAGCATATTAATGAGGTTATCTTACATCTGATTGACTGAGCTTGTTACCACTCTGCTGTCATATTTCCGATCCCATTTTGATCAAACTTGGAATATAAGCTTATATCATCATGATTTTGAACAAGCTTGATAATAAGCAACGTCTACACATATTGATAAGGTGACCATGCATACGATTGACAGAGATTTTTACCACTCTGGAGGCCATATATTTAGTACGACTTTGATAAAAAATGGAATATAAGCATACATGATCAAGATATCAGAAGAGTTTGATAATGAGCGTGATCCACACATATTAATGAAGGGATGATGCATCTGACTGATTGAGCTTGGTATCATTCACGTGGCCATATTTGGGATCCGATTTTGATCAAACGTGGAATATAAGCTTATATCATCAAAATCTCTTAGAAGTTGATATTGAGCGAGATGCAAGCATGTTAATGAGATGATCTTGCATCTGATTGGCTGAGCTTGTTACTACTCTGCGGACATATTTCTGATTCCATTTAGATCAAACTTGGAATATGAGCTTATATCATCATGATCTCGAACAACTTCGATAATAAGTAACATGCACGGATATTATTAAGGTAACCATGCATATGATTGGCAAAGCTTTTTACCACTCTGAAGGCCATATTTCTAGTCCGCTTTTCATAAAACTTGGAATATAAGCTTATGTGATCAAGATCTCTGAAGATTTTGCTAATGAGCGAGATCCACACATATTAATGAGGTGATCCTGCATCTGGCTAGCTAAGCTTGGTATCTTTCACGTGGACATATTTCTGGTCCGATTTTGATCAGATTTTGAATATAAGCTTGTACCTCAATATCTCCAATGACTTCTATCATGAGCTGCACATAGTGCGCAATTAACTGCACGCGAACAGCATTCACTCAGATCTGATGCCGCATTATGCGTTGGCAGATCAGGATCTATGCTGTTTGCACGAAATTTTAAGTAGAATAGACAGTTATGCTAACTAGAATGGACAGCTATGCTGACTAGAATGGACAGCTATGCCAAGTGGATTGGACAACTATTTAAAATAGAATGAACACCTATGCTAAGGTGACTGGACAGCTGTGCTAAGTAAAATGGACAGCTATGCTAAGTAGAATGGACAGCTATGCTAAGTAGAATCGACAGCTATGCCAAGTGGACTGGACAGCTATGCTAAGTAGAATGAACAACTATGCTAAGTAGAATGGACAGCTATGCTAAGAAAAATCGACAGCTGTTCTTAGTAGAATGGACAGCTATGCTAAATCGAATAGAAACCTCTGCTAAGTAGAATGGACATATATGCTAAGTAGAATGGACACCTATGCTCAGTGAAATGGGAACCTATGCTTTGATCTGCTGGCACATTATACTTTCTTGTCTTCACTGCTTGTATTCGATTTACTTTACACTTGAGTTAATAAGGTAGAAATGTTTGGAATTAGAGAAAACATCATTTGATAGATGGAGATTAGATTTAGATGGCATTTGCATCATAATAAACTTTTGTACCCTCGAGTCTCTAATTGTTTTTGCAAAGTCTCTCTCTTACATTCGTGAAAGTCAATTTGCAACGTATCAGATATTGTAATGTCTGCATGTCTACATTCCTTCACAAAGTAGGCCTGATGCATCAATTTTATGCATCATGAAACATGAAGCAACATAGCTTCTGATATGAGTCGTTCTCTCCGCTTCGATTAGATTGAACTTGGTACAGCAAGTCTTGGTATTTCAATGACTTGGGCACTTGTAATATTAAGTGCCTAACTGTATCCACATCCTTATGTGTCAGTACTTTCTTCAGAAATTTAAGCATGGTACAAAAAAATATATAATCGTTATCTTAAAACTTATGTTTCTTATCTATGATATACCTGGGGAAAGAATATGATCCCTACCAGACTTGTGCTGTCTGAAGCATGACCTACTGCTGTAATACTATCAGTAATGTGTTTGCAGTCTCTCTGGGATCTTGAACATAGAGACAGCATGAAATTAGGGAGTAACTGTCTTCTATCATGAGGGTTTGGAAAGGAATACTAGATTTTAGAATGAAATTACCTCAACTCTTGAAATTACTTATATCTTGCTTTCCTATATGATGAAGATTTTGTAAATTGCGAATAGTTCTATCTAAATTTGAGGAATCAGATTTGTATTTTGGTAGTAAATGCCAAAAATATATAGTTGTCATTTTGAGATGTATGTGGATTGTTTTACTTCATTTTGTGATTAGAGGAAGAATTACAGGTGATAATACAATACAATTTAGATCCAAGAGGGAAAGATATTCTAGGTTAATTACGAATGCTTGTGAAGAATATGTAAGTTAAATTATTTTGGGGATTTTAATTTTCTTTTGAATTTGAAGTAAGCTGTGCAGAAGTAAACACATTTTATGTGTATTTACAACAATGTACTCTGCACTGAATATTAGTGTTGGATATCGCCGGCAAAAACGTATCGCGATACATATCACGATTTATCACGATAGCCACCTAGTATCATGATATATATCACGATAGTATCATGTAATTTCTAAGCCAGATTTTAAGTTGTTTTTATGGATATAATACCCTATTATGCATTATTACTTGCTTTTAATCCATAAGGGATCAATGCTATTGGATGTGGAAGCCATAGTACAGCACTCGTAAAAATCAACAATAAAAAATAATGATAACAAATAAATTTTTCAATACAAGTCATCTTTATATTTCCACATTCTACGTGAATATCAAGATTGATTAATTTTGATTATAAAAATAAAAAAAAATAAAAATAAAGACTAGACTGCAACAAAACGAATCAATCATTCTACATTGAATGACATGTGATACACTGTCTTTATTTTCAAGAAACCAAAATCCCTCCAAACATCAGACTCGAATGATTTTGTAGCCGACGTGATTTCCATTTCGACACTTGACGCCATCGTCTTAGTCCGCTTACAACAACGAATAGTATGTCTAATAAAGAATACAGCTGAAAAACATCGTTGTCGTCGCTTTTCTGTCTTTCCATGTTGATCAACACTTGAAACTGAAAGGATTTAAGCTTTTTTTTTTCGTACAACTTGACAGGATTTATACGAAAATTGAAATAATTAAGCTTTATCATTTATCTTGCTTTCCTATATGATGAAGATTTTGTAAATTGCGAATAGTTCTATCTAAATTTGAGGAATTAGATTTGTATTTTGGTAGTAAATGCCAAAAATATATAGTTGTCATTTTGAGATGTATGTGGATTATTTTACTTCAGTTTGTGATTAGAGGAAGAATTACAGGTGATAACACAATACAATTTAGATCCAAGAGGGAAAGATATTCTAGGTTAATTACGAATGCTTGTTAAAAAAAACTAGTGTGAATTCAGAGAAATCGCGAAAAGCTGACAAAAACTGTAAACCAACAGGTCAAAGTTCGTAGTTTTATAGGTATTTTCTGGCGTTTTTCTTTCCAAATTAATGGTTTATTAACAGCAGACTAAACTATCGTCAAGTATCGATAGATGGGCTGTGTATCGTGATACACTATCGTGACATAAAATATCACGATCCACCGATGCATCAATACTATCGACACATCACAACTGAACATTATGTGGGTTTTTTTAACTGAAATGTAGACTATATATATTCTGCATGAAGCTTTATGTAGGTAAGTGATGCTTACAAAATAGTCACAAATATTGTGTTTAGTTTTACCACACATGCAGATTTGTGTAGGTATGTGATGTGTACCAAAAAAGGACACAACTGTTGTGTTCAGTATTATGCAGATTTTCCATCAAGGTGCAGAAATTGCCATTTGTTGGGGTAGGGGTAACACTTTTATGGGGGCAGAAGTTTCATATGTACATGTTATGGACCAAACTTACAACTTGCTTCCCTTTTAAAAAACAAACATATTATATCATTACATCACCATAAGCACTTATCATGGAAACTTCAATTGAGAAAAAAGTTTAATGTCCAAAAATGGAAACAACAGAGAGTCAATAGATGGTCTATTGACAAAATAAGGCTGAACACGTCTTTTTAAAATCTCTTTTTTGGAACTGTTGTTATCCTCTTAATTTGCATATTTCTGCCAATACTGCAATGTGGTAACGCCATGTTTAACATGTGATGAATATTGAAGGTGGCAGAACATAATATTTACAATTGATCTTTCTGGAGAAGATAACAGGTGGGGGAGGGTGCGAGGAGTAGGGAGGGGATTCTTCGCCTACTTCTGGCATAAGTATTTATTTAAAACCAGCATTTTATTATTAAATAAAGTTGGTGATTGACAGAGTTCTTGTAAGTATGTGGTAAAAAAAAGTTTTCATGAAGCTTAGAAGAAAAATATTGGAATTATACAGACTTGACAATGTTACATACCTTGCTAAAGGGAGTCGTGATGGCTCAATAGTTAGCATTCAGAACTCACGAACTAAAAGGTTGTGGTGTTCGAATCTTACCACTGGATCAATCCTGGTCGGCTACCGTGCTGTATTCCTGGGCAAGGCACATCACTCCAATTGCCTCGGCGCTAAACGACCTTCATGTGTTGTTGTAGCCGTAAAACACCAACCAAACTAAGTCATATATTTCTGAAGGTGAAAATAATCTTTAATAACTTTTCAAAGTTAAAAGCAGAAAGACTTTAGAAGGAGACTTTTGTAACAGTGCTGGACTATAACCCCCACCCCCACCCCGACCCTCAATAATTTTATCATAAATACAATGTGGAGGAATCATGTTAGATGCAATGCCAATCATGTCTGGGGTTTTTAGCTGTCCAAAATCGTGCTTTTAGTTTGCCATGCTAAGACATGCATGTAAGATAATGCTACAATGGGTCAAATGTCACGGTTCAAACTTAACAAAAAGGGTAGAAGTGGAAGGATACAGAGGCTGAAATGACTGCTAGTATTATGATATTTTTTCATTTAAGGATCAAGCAAATTAATCGTGATGCCAACGGTAATGAACTTGATTGGTTTTGAAGACCTAACTAAATTTCATATGTGATTGGAATTATTTGAAGCCTCGATACTGTTACCTAATAAAACTTAATGAAGCCTGTAATTGCAATTTTTGTCACCAATAAGATGGCTTTACATACACTTGGCTGAACTGATATTTGCGGCAGACTGAAGCGCGTTTGGATGGTGTAGGTCCATAATTGACTTACCAATTAGATTTGAATTCATGTAATTTTTATCAAGACTAATTGGATTTGATTGCAACACAAATTAACTGATTAGATTTGTTTCCAGCACAAATTTACTTTAGATTGCAACTGGTCAGATCAATACTTTGATCAGAATTGTAGAAGTTACCCAATTTATGCCCTTGCTTCCTAATGCCACTTCCTTATGCAAAAGTCTAAATAAGATTTATTTTATTTAAAGGTAGTCATGTTGAATCAGGAGTTGTGCTGTACCAAGAAAAATTCATCTTTTGTACATTACAAAGACCGATCTTATACAGAGATGACCTAGAATACAAAAATGATCAAGATTTAGCTAATGCCACTTTCATAATGTATAAATTCTATTTCTCAGATGAAATAATCTACATTTTTGTGTTTTGCACTATACTTAAAGTGACACTGAAGTTTAAAATTAAGCATGTTAAAAGAAAGGAGGGCATCTGAATATAAAAAAACAATGAAATTTTCATCAAAATCTGTTACGGACTTTTCAAGATTTTAAAACGTAACAATTTCCAAGGGAGGTAACTTTTTCCAAACTCATTCATATTATATATTCGTGAGTTTTTATATTAAATATTTTATAAAAGATTTAAATCTTCAAGAACGCCAAGTGAAAAAAGCTTTAGATCAGTTTTTAAGTAAAAACATACGTAAAACCGTTGCAATAAAGTGGAACCGGTCACGTATTTTACGTGTTGGTATTGTTTACATTAAATAATTATTTTGAATGGTTTTGATAACATATATAAATTTGAATGATTTAAATAAAAATTTAAATTTTGATTTTTTTTAGCTTCAAATCAGATAGATTTTGTCTTCATATGTCACTGAACACTTCTGAAGTGATCACCTTAAACTAAATTTGTCAAAGGATGAAATGTACCCTCTTCACTTCTTTTGGAAACAGATCGTTTTCATATGTCATTGGATACTTTGGAAGTGATGTATTAAAACTAAATTGACTTAAATGAGGAAATTTATCCTCTTCACTTCTTTTGGAAATTTGAAGTTAATGTTTTAAAAACTACATTTAAACGATATTCTCCATTAATTTATATATTTGTATGCCTTTTAAATATCAAACACTACATTTAAACTTGAAACTCTCCATTAATTTATATATTTGTATGCCTTTTAAATATCAAAAATATGTATAAAGATGTGGACATTTACATAGAATTATTGTATACAAAAGTTCAAGCAAATGACTTTCGTTTGCTTATTCTTACAATCCGTACCACCTGAAAATAAAGAAAATGAAAGTGCTTAGCTATGAGTTATCTTCCTTGTAAAGATTATCATGTTTACAACTTTTAAACTATTTGTCCGATTTTGACTTTTTTTTTTTTTTTTTTTTCAATGTGTGTACCTTCTGTCAGTGTAAAGTTGGGGCTGAATGGAGTGGATTTTTTTGGAGTGTGAAGTTCGGCGGAGTAAAGTGGCGTTTGGGAGTGTGAAGTTGGAGCAGAGTGGAATGGAGTTTGGCAGTATAAAGTTGGAGCAGAGTGGAATGGAGTTTGGCAGTATAAAGTTGGAGCAGAGTGGAATGGAGTTTGGCAGTATAAAGTTGGAGCAGAGTGGAGTGGAGTTTGGCAGTATAAAGTTGGAGCAGAGTGGAGTGGAGTTTGGCAGTATAAAGTTGGAGCAGAGTGGAATGGAGTTTGGCAGTATAAAGTTGGAGCAGAGTGGAGTGGAGTTTGGCAGTATAAAGTTGGAGCAGAGTGGAGTGGAGTTTGGCAGTGTGAAGTTGGGGCGGAGACTATATAAGTAGAACGGCAGAGCATAAACAAAAAATCATGGAGTAAGAAATTGGAGTTTGATAATCTTGAATGACAGGAAAGACTGAATTCTGTAATAAGCCTATACTACTGATAATAATAAATAGAAGTAGAGTAACAGTCAGATACTTGACCAAGAAAGAGTCTCTTACCAGTACTTCACCAATCATAAGCCCATGATTGTTGATGAACCCAATCTCCACTTTTAAAAAAATGACGCAATTTCTTTTCTTTTCTTTTTTTTTAACTAAAGAAAGCCTTGTCCAAAGATAAACGCATCCCTCAAATTTCATTGCATTTACAATGCAGGCCCCGGCTTATCACGGGATAAATACTGAAATTATAGTCTCTCTCTCTCTGTCTCGTTAGAAAGGAAGCTGATACTGTCTCCAACTACAAACTTAACCTTATGATTTGATCTATCATTATTCAAAATATCATAATTATAATACAACTGCATGCTAATTAACACATGATTATTGAATATTGCCAGTATGTAACTTTCGTGTTTTTAACATTTCGCAACCCTACTTCACCCATCTCCTACACCACTCCTTTCCACTCCAGCACCAACCTCTTTTGTAACCCCAGTACACTGTTTCCCACCTAAATCTGTCAGATAAATCGCCAGTATATCGGATATATAATAAATGTGTGTGCTATGTTTTATAATGCAGTCATCTCATCAAAACTATAGAGCGAAAGATTTTATTTTTCCTTACTTCCAAACGAGCGGCTGCAATATCCCAGTGGTTAGCGTTCCAGACACGCATGCCCATACCAGACTAGACTGACTGCCGTGGTGTTTCTCTATGCAGTTTAATACAATTGTATCTACACGATAAAACCTTTCAGGTGTTGATGTGCTGTTAATACCAATCAATCAATTCTTTCTGACAAGAGTTTTTTTTTATGGCAAATACCAAAAATGCTTTTATTTGGTCTAATTTTGCTTTGAAGTTTAGTTATATAACATTTATGAATGGAATTGGATGCGTTTCTCTGATATTTATTTAGTAAACTTTATGCGAGTCAATGGTTTTTGCCTTGAGTAAAATTTTTAAAGTGGCACACTTTTTGCATATTGGAGCACTTTCTGTCTATTGGAGTACTTTCTGTCTAGTGGAGCACTTTCTGTATGCTGGGATTATTTGTCTGTCCTAATAGTTTGTAGTTTGCTTCATGGCAAGAGGTGTTTTTCTCTATTGTTCTTGTTGATTGTATCACTACCATTACAAAAATAGGGACTGGTTTGCTACAACTACTCATTCTAGAATATCAAAACAAAATGGAATAGTTCTGCCATTTCTCCTGACACTGAATTAGAATGCCATCAGATATGTAGTCGATCTGTCACATAACTTGTATGTATCATGCTAAATTTAAGGCATATAAGACCAGTTTCATTAGAAAAACCCATCGTTTGAGAACCTTTTCCGGCTTTCAGGCACCGCTTCTGTATTTCAGATATTGAATCTGTACTGATAATGCAGATGAGTCGAGATATCATCTTGATTTCCTGTTCAAGTTATGAAGACCTCTACTAATTTTCCTTACAAACTCTGTGATCCGCGAGCTCAAGATTCCCAAGACTATTCTAAAGCCGGAAATTTCATGATTTCTTCCTGTGATAAATCCATGACTGTATCATTTAACTGCATAAATGGAAGCATTCAAGCTGCTCGATTCAGATATCTTTCTGACCGTTTTTTTTTTGTGATGGAGGAACTCCATTACAATAGTATCCTGAAGATGGCGTCAAATTGTCATCGCATCCTCTTGATCGCCATTTTGAGGGTGTATGTGCCGCTTTGTTGCTTTTCTGTATCCTTGCTTCAAATTAAAGTAGTCTCCTCTAAATACAAATATTCAATCTGTTGGATTTATTTTTGACTTTTTTATGATGCAGGAACTTCATTACAATGATATCGTGAAGATGGCGTCATAATGGCCATCACATCCTCACGATCGCCATTTTGAGGGTGCATGGCTTTACTGTTTTGTTTGCATCCTTGTTTCAAATTAAAGTTGTCTTCTCTAAGTGTTCGAGAAATATTACTTTGCCTTTAATCAAAACTACTGGTGTATACTTATTGGTGACGATGTTGGTAGCAGCATTTGTTTTTTTAAACAAACAAGTATAAATCAAACTAAAATCTTACCTTCGCCTTGTGCTCAACGGTTAATGTCTATTCTGTTACTTGCGTAAGAATTTCCAAGTGCCCGAGTGTCAAGATCAAGAAGCCAAAAATAATTATTCATTTTTCCAAACACTAAAGTGACCATGATCAGTTATTTGCAAAGTATTGCCTCTTGTGTCAAAGGTATCCTGCAGATAAGTGCAGAAGCTGGATATAATATTATTTTTAGCTGGCATAGTCTTGATAAATGTTTGAGATGAAATAAGATTTTTAAAATAAGGACAACCGCTACAGATAATGCTAAAGAGACGGTCCCTATAGTATAATATGTACAATCAGCAAGGAAATGAATTTCATCTTCAATTTCAGCGGCAGGGCAGTGTTCACATAATTTGTCAGATAATAGAGTTTAGGACACGTAAATCTACCAGTCTCAAGTTTTAGTACATGTGAGTTTGTAATTTTGTTAGAATGCGTCTTTTACTAAAGTCATTAATACATGTTAGATATGGTTCCATACAAAAATTGGTCTTACAGTTGGAAATAAGAGCGGAGTTTACCCCCCTCTAAGAACTATCTTGGCCTTTTCTTTAAACCAGGTAGCAGTAGATAGCGATTTCAATATACTATAAAAAAAAAAAAATTGAAACTTGTTTGCTGAGTAGGATAACAGTTGGCACTCATTTGCAAGTAGATTAATAGTATTTATAACTGATAAAAATTACGAAAATCATGTATACAAGCGTACTGACGGGGGCGGGGGGGGGGGGGGGGCGGACGCGGCGGTTGCCCCGGGCGCCAGAGGTCTTCGGGCGCCGAAAAAACTGATAAAAATTCGGGCCTCGTATTCTGGCCCTTTGGCCATCATCGTCGCCCCGGGCGCCATTTACCCTTAGTACGCCACTGTATACAAGTGTCTGAACAGGTAACTATTGTTTTAATCGGAACATTTATAGTCTTTACCAGCATGAATTCATGTGTTGCCTATCATCGCACTCTGCACCATCGCCGCTAAGTAAGCACCTCTGCTATCTGGCGATTTACTATCCAATTTTGGATATTATCCCTACGCCGACCAACTTGGAGGACACGTCTGTATGTTAGGAGTAACCAAATAGTTCCAAACACTTGGCCCTATTACTTTATTTATTTGCAGGACTTGCTAAGTTCAGTCTAATATATATCTTGATTGTAGTTTAAAGAATGTAAAATTCTTCTTTAAAAAAATGTACTAATGTGTTTTTGCAAAACGTGAAATAGCCCGTGCTTTTTGGAGCACTTCAATTGTCAAATGTGAAGTTTCGAAGGTGCTTAGTTTTTCACGTTGTCAAGATCTTCAATTTCGGAAGTAAGTAAATCTTGCACGTTTTCCGCAATCCCATAATGCCTAAATAGAAGTGATCGGTTTTGAAAAACACCGCAACTTATGAAGGTTGCCTATCATTGGTCAAAATGTTCTGCAGGTGTCGCTCTCACTTCTCTCGGGAGGAATTTGACTATTGGCGGAAAAGCCAAAGGGTATTCCGATTGCAGAGTGTTTATGAAGAGTTCTTCCCTTTATACTGTTTATTTTCACACACATGGAAAGTTGATATTGTAGCTCTTGTAAAGTTTTTTAATTGTAAAGACAATTCATTAGAAAATGTCGTGTACCTAGATGCTTTTTTCTTCTTCGTGCTTTCTTTTTTTCCTTCCCTTCGGGATATTCCCTGCTGTTGTATATAGATCTTCTTACAGCTGTCTATGTTATGGTTAAATACATTCATATTATTTTATTGGCTTTGGCAAGCCAAATTTGTATTTTTTCGAGAAACAAAAAAAAAAAAAAAAATAAAAAATAAAAAATTTACAAAACAAAACAGATGTCTCCCAAATTATCTCAGATATCTGAATTAAAATTGTACGTAAGATATCTGATAAAGTATACAACATATTCTATAAAGTATATAATATATCATGTAAAATATGATATATCTTCTAAAATTTATAAGCTCTCTTAAATAGTTTAGGAGATATCTTAACAAGTTTATAAGATATACAGTTTTTTGGAATTAACTGATATTTACTCCCAAAAATAGATATCTAATAACCTAAAAAATATATCTTATAAACTTTATAACATCTATTACTTATATATATATAAACTTTATAAGATATCGCATACTTGTTAGAAGATATCTAATAAAATTGTACATTATATATATATATATATATATATATATATATATATATATATATATATATATTTCATAAGCTATCTTATAAACATAATAAGATATTTTATACATTTTATAAGATATCTTATAAACTGTGTAATATATATTTTAAACAGTATAAGATATCTTGTAAACTTTTGAAGATATCTTTTTTAATACATAAGATGTCTGATTAAGTTTATAAGATATTTTATAAACTAAAAGAATCACGATATCTTACAAAGTTTGTAAGATATCTTATATAATTTTCTCATAAATAGACCCTAAATACGACCTTTACATTTTACATTAGATTTTTCAAATGTCGTGCAGTTTATTTACAAATTATTTACCATTTAAATGACAACATCTATTACTTTACTTCATGAAATATGAAGAAATGCATACAATTTCATAATTCGTATTTAATTTACAATTGCGACAGGAAAGAAGTTCATGTTATTTCACACATAGAACTGTATGCTTATGTTTACACCGTATATACTGCTCTTAAATTGAAGTCAAACTTTCCCCAAGGTGGTGCAGTCTACATAAAATGTATTCAGCTTGTGAATGATACCATATATAACCTAATTTAATAGAACATGCCAAATATAACCTAATTTAATAGAACATGCCAAATATAACCTGATTTAATAGAACATGTCAAATATAACCTGATTTAATAGAACATGCCAAATATAACCTGATTTAATAGAACATGCCAAATATAACCTGATTTAATAGAACATGCCAAATATAACCTGATTTAATAGAACATGCCAAATATAACCTGATTTAATAGAACATGCCAAATATAACCTGATTTAATAGAATATGCCAAATATAACCTGATTTAATAGAACATAGAGAAGTACATACAGTAGATCAATTTGTGTGTATTTGACAGTTGCAACAGAAAAGCGATTCAAGTTACTTCCAAGACAAAATTTTATGCTCATGTTTAGTCCCTCGATCCTGTCCTTAAAATTAAAATGAGCTTTCTAAAAAAAATTGCAGTCTGCAGAAAATTTTGTAGGTTTTTAAATCATAACAAACATGTCATGAGTTATTAGAAAATGAAGAAATGCATAAAATACCGTCAATACTAGTGTATAATCCGTGTCCAAATGCAAACAACATAGACCCTGATCTGGCGTCGCATATCACGCACCGGCAGATCAGGATATATTTTGTTTGTTCTACTGATTAGTCCTTACAAACTGCATAGACCCAGATCTGCCGGCGCACTATGCGACAGCAGATCTGGGTCTATGCAGTTTGCAGTTGGTATCGGTTTATACGCGAGTACAGACGGGTAGATCAATTGGTGTGTATTTGACAGTTGCAACAGAAAATCGGTTCAAGTTGTTTCACAGTCTGAATTTTATTCTCATTTTGGATCCTATATACTGGCCTTAAACTTTTAAAAACTTACCCAGTCTGCATATAATTTATTAAGCTTTTAAATGATACCAAATATGACATTATTTAATACAACATGAAGAAATGTATAAAACAATACAATCGGTATATATTTGACTGTTGCAACAGAAAAGCGGTATACATTATTTCAAAGACAGAATTTTATGCTGTTCAGAATGTTCAGAATATTATGAAAATAAATTTTCTGTAGACTGGATAAACTTTTAGAAAGCTAATTTTAATTGTAAGGACCGTATCCAGAGTTTAGACTGGTGACAGTCTTATATTATATAAGAAAGCTAATTTTAATTGTAAGGACCGTATCCAGAGTCTAGACTCTGGATACGGTCCTTACAATTAAAATTAGCTTTCTAAAAGTTTATGCAGTCTACATAAAATTTATTTAGCTTTCAAATTGTACCAAATATTACTTGCTTGAATAGAAATGAAGAAATGCATAACATATAGCAATCGGCGTGTATCTGATAGTTGCCATGGAAACGTTATTTAGACGATGTCAACTTTTGCTCATATTTATACCCGTGATACTGTTTTTAAAATTAAACTGAGTTCAAGTGTTGTACAGTCAACAGAAAATGTATTCCACCTTTAAATTATACCAAATACGACTTAATGCTATAAAATATGGAAATCTGCATGAAAAAGAGTAATTGCGAGTGATTAAGCCAGCAAATGCGGTCATAAAATACGGTGAAGTAGCTTTGACATCATTACAAGCCCACATATATTGACCGCTTATTCGACGATTCTAATTTGACACAAGTAAGGTCACGTGACTTAATGTATACAGCAACATAAATGCACCCTAGTTAAGTTTAAATCACATTTAATGTAAATGGAAGTTACGTGTAGAAGATATTATTATAGTCTACAGAGAAATAGGCCCCTGTCGCAATGAAAAAATATTTTTTAAAATAATGCAGAATTTACAATTTTCACAATTTGATCCTAGATTCCCCCCCCCCCCAAATTGGTCTCATTCTATTCCAAAACGATGGGCCCAGGCCACATTCCAAGCAACGTAGAAAAATCCCCGCTTTAATTACCCTAACCAGCAAAACATACAATGGGGTGGGGGTGGGGGGTGCCAGGAAATATGCTTGATTATCAGGTAAACAATCTCAGGACCTTATACATTGATGTGCATTTTTGGACTTACGCCATCATCAATGGCTTCCAAAACTACAGAAAGCACCATTTGCTTTCTGTAAATTTTGATCAACTTCATGTATTTATGTCAAAATGAATAGAACTTATTTAATTTATATTCAAAACATCAGTGCGTCATTGTAATAAATTTTTATATATTGTATGTTTATTGTATCAATTACGACCACAACTGGCTAAAGGGGGGAGGGGGGGGGGTCGCAAAAACACCGTCAAATATAGAAGTAAAAGCTTTAATTATCGAATAACACACTTTCGAGGTTTCGGTTAACTCGTGAATTGGCTTCTTGGCTCCCGACAGCAGTGTTTTTGAAAAATCTTGAGTGTAATTGGAGTTGTTAGTTCCTTGACAATCTTGTTGTTTATGTTCATTTTACAAATGATAGGGAACATATATAAAATTTCTCACATAGTTTTTTTTACATCTGTACACCTGTATATTCAGAGTTAATTTTCTGTGTCACTGCTCCATATGGTGTAAACGGCAATGATGACGAATTTTGCTATATACCGTATGTTTGCCCACATACTGTGGTTTATACATAAATGCAAATATCACAAGTTAAGATGCTTTTAAAATTAAGAAAATTTCATATATATATATATATATATATATATATATATATATATATATATATATATATATATATATATATATAATGGGAAGAATGTTGTTTTTAACTTTTAATCTGTCCATTTATTTATTATAGCAGCGATTTCTTTTCACCTAGAAGAATCCGGACTCCTCGCTGAGTTCTGAAAAATTATACACAAATATCTGTTTACTTTTATCTTGCCTGCAAGTGAGACACAAGAATCCCTTCGTAATTGTCATCGCTGACATAACTGGTTGCATCATACATGGACTAGAATTAGAAAATATTTAAAGTAAATGACTGACTTGTACTAAAAAAAATCACTCTTTACAAAAGCATAGTAGTATCAGAGGACCCCCCCCCCCCCCAAAAAAAAAAAAAAAAAAAAAAATCAAGCCTCGGGCACACAGTTGCGCCAAACTTGCAGTTTATTTGAGCAACATTGCGACACTGTCGTTTTTGTATGCCAATTACTTCTCTAGCACATGTTGCGGCAAACAGTTCTGGCAAGCTTCCGGCACAGTTGTGGAAAGATTTTTGACATAGTTCTTGTAAACATTTGGCACAGTTTTCGCACACTTGTGGTACAGTGTGGTACACAAGTGGTAGGGTTGTGGCTTCCTTTCGGCACACAGTTCTGGTACACAAGTGGTTGGGTTGTGGCTACTTTTGGGCACACACTTCCGGCACATTTATGGCTTAGATTTGTAAAAGAATAATGTGAATCACACAATTTTAAAGAGCATGCAGTTTTTGTGCAAGTGAGCGAAAATAATTTTTTATAAAGTTTCTTTAGGCTAGAATTAAGTGATGTAAAGATACTAATGTATATGGCTAACCTCATTACATATGACCACTGTATTGTATAAATAATTTTATAACTAATCAAGCGTTAGCATTGTCTTATATATGCTTCTTAACATATTGTGGGCACAATCAAACGTAATGAGTATGATTTTTTTAATAGCATGTAAAAAAAAATGCATGCATTGTATTCTACTAAGAAATATGTTTTCACTTTAGCCACAGAATATGCACGAAAGAAGGAGAGGGAGAGAGAGAGAGAGGGGTATTTTTAATGAGTATATAAGCAATGATATAAATATGTAAATAATAGAGGGTCACAAGCTGTATTAGTCCAACAAAACTTATTGTGTCACCCTCTATAATAAATCAATTCTTCTTCTTCTTCTTCTTATTTTTGTTGTTGTTGTTGTTGTTGTTGTTGTTGTTGTTATTATTATTATTATTATTATTATTTGCAAATAGCGCAGAAAATGTGTTTAAGACACATCTAAAATTGTGCTTTATTAACATTTCCAGGCCTTAGCATCTGCCTTTTCGTTTTAAATAGATTGCTTGAAAATCTGCGTAGTTTACAGGAGATACAATTTCCTGTCAAATAATAACAGATATAATCAGTTTGCTTCAAGCATGAAAAGATGTTGTATACAAGATCTAAATGAAAATTGTATTTCACTTGTAATAGATCTCCAGAATGATCCGTTTGTTATATCCAACACAGGTATACATAATGGAGTTTGGATTAGATGATTTCATGCACTTACTGAAATTTAGCTGCTACAAGTTCTATGCAAAGATAGCATCTGGTGTAAATTACTTGCATATTCACGTGAATCATGAGAATAATATAACAATCTTTATATTTTGTAATAAATGATATTGTATAATTTACAACTGCCTTTCTTCTTATTCTTGTTCTTTCACTTCATTTCCTTGTTATATGCTCTATCATCTATTGTCTTTGTCCGCTTCTAACTTTATAACGCTTCCCACTCCCTAATTGTCACCCAACACTAAGGTGAGTGCACATAGAAATCGACTATCTCCCTCCCTCGATCTGCCCGTCCATCGTGCGTCTGCATTAACACCACTCTAGCATCTACATCTATTTTAAGATTATTTTTGTTGTGAAGCTTCAACAACAGCTTGAATGATTTAAAGAATTACCATATTCTGCACATATTTATTGGGAGTTATGGCTCTTGATTGTCGTAATATAGGCATTGCTAATGCGTTTCCCCTCTAGCGGTATTCGGACTTACCGTATATACTCGCGTAAAATTAAGATACAAATGCAAACAACATAGACTCTGATCTGCCGTCGCATAATGCGCCTGCAGATCAGGGTCTATGTTGTTTGTTCTACTGATTAGTCCTTACAAACTGCATAGACCCAGATCTGGCGGCGCATTATGCGACGGCAGATCTGGATCTATGCAGTTTGCAGTTGGTATAACGTTATACTCGAGTATATACGGTAACCAATTGATGACATTACTCCTATTTAAGTTCTTCATTTCAGAACTTTCAGTACTTTGAATACGTACTCGCTGGATGAAGCTTGTGATTGTTCCAGTTCTAGACAATTCGACTGATATGTTGAGTTATATCAGAAAAGCTGAATATGAGCATTTGTTTTGGGTTTTTAAACCAAAAAAATCTTGAAATTACAAGAAAGAAGTTCATTAAAATTACATTTGAGGTACATGTAAAGAAATGTTATATTAACGCTGAGATCGAAACAGCCTAAACTGTCTTAATCGTAATGCTTTATCATGCCGTCAAGAATGCATCAAATAGCCTAGTGACCACAACTAACCTGGGTGCTCTTGATTTTATGGCTCTGTGTAAAAAATGTAGCACCTAACACTTCAGTTAATTCAAATGTGCGCCGTACACCAGGAACCCGTCCCGAGCGCACAGTTTACATTGATCAAAAGTGTCCTAGTCCAAATGTGATCTGCTTACTGTAGGAAGAATGCGCTATCAACATTGGACTAAATATTTAAAATTAATTGTTTTGATTATTTTTAATGCGTTTAAAATTATTCATGCATTTTTTGTCTATTTATTTGCGTGACTTTCACAAATATGCTGCTTATGTTAAGCTCTGCATTGACTCAAAAAGATATTTCTTTATGCAGTTTTGTTAGTATCTGAAATGTTGATGACATTGAAATTAGCTTAATTATAATAATAATAATTTTGTTTGGTGCTAGTCAAATTTAGTTTGTGAGGAACCATTTTGTATCAAATTTAAAGCCCCCTAGATTGCTATTAAAGAAGCAAATTCTATTCATGCTGATCCAAAATTGATTTATACTAAATTATTAGAACTCCCCTTCTAGACAGCAAGATATTCGTTTTACATTGGCAATCCATTTTAGATTTATTTTATTATCCGAGATGACATTAAGGTTATGTAGTTTTTGTGGGCTGCTACAAAAACTTTGTGGCACAGTACACTCATTAGTGTCTTTGTAAATGTGTTTTAATGTCAGACAGTTTTTGTTTTCTTTCTGTAATCAAAGTGTTTGGTATAACTTAGCTGATTTAGAAGGCATATAAGGGCATTGAATTAGAATGTTTCTGGTGTTGATATCTTTCAAATATCATGAATTCTATGTTTCTGTGTTCTTCGGTTTTAATATGGTTACAGTCATACACTGCAGCTTCGACATCCAACTGAACAATTTTGCTGTAGAAGCATAGACAAGTTCTTGAATGTAGATCATTTTAGGTTTCTAGGTTTTGAAAGTCTGGATTAATATGTGCATAACTTGTTTCATGTCCCACGACTTTGTTAGACAGACAGGGTTGGGTTATAAAAGGACGGTTAACTGAACCATGTCATAAACTGCTCAGTAGAATTTTACCAAATTTTGCAGAAAGCATCATGATTTGTATCGTTCAGAAAGCATTCTAGCATAAAAGCCTTTCAGTTTTATGCAAATAATGCCAATCCGCCATCAAATATGGCCGATATTACTAAAAATAGAAAACCTTTATACGACTTTTTCTCAGAAACTGCCTTTCAGAATTTGACTAAATTTGACAGCAACCATTCTGGCTTGAAGGCTTTTCAATTTTCCATAAATGATGCGGATTTGCCATGAAACACGGGCATCGTTTCTAAAACATAGAAGATCATTAAAGCGACGTCTTCTCAGAAATCATTCAAAAGAATTTCATCAAATTTGACCAAAATAAAACATTCTTCAATGAAGGCCTTTTAGTACAGATAATGCCAGGTCACAATCAAATGTTACTGCTGTTACTGAAAAAAAAAAAGAAAAAAAGAATGTTTCTTTTAAAAAAAAACGCTGAACATAATTTGACCAAATTTGACAGAAATAATCTCAGGTTGAACGCCTTTCTCATTTATGCAAAGTGTGCCGATCTACCATAAAATATGGCTGCCGTCACTAAACATGGGAACCGATATGAAATTTCTTTTCTAAAACACAACTGCTTAACATAATTTGACCAACACTGACGGATAGCATGCGTTCATTAAGACCTTTCAATAAAAATGATGCTGATACAGTGGCGGCACCCGGGGGCAATGTTCTTTAGTGGCGCTCCTACCGAGGCGCCCTATGGCAATGCTCTTTAGTGGCGCTCCTACTTTGCCACAGAGAACAGTTTATATGTCAGTTGCCAACCTCCATCCTCCAGCACCATCTAAATATATGTTTTGTGAAGAATTGCCCCCGTTACACTAAGGTGAGGTGAAATACTATGAAAATTTCAACTGGAAAAAAAAATTTTAAAAAATGGCGCCTTCCTTCGCCTGGCGACCGGGGGCAATTGCCCTTCCCACCCGATCCCCCTCGCGCCACTACTGTGCTGATATGCCATCAAATATGGATGAAGATACATACAAAATGTGAGAAACCTTGAAATAGTTGTTTTTATAACATATGCAATCAGCAGCATTGGAAGACATTTCTACAGAAATCATTGTACTGACACAGATTTCTTGTCCAACATCTCTTGCATTTGGCTGGTCGGCACATGTTAGCCAAGTTTGCAATCTTGGGTCCACTTAGGTCTCTTGTGATGAAAAAAGTGTCGATATTTTCACTCCTTATGTTATACAAGGGTGCATGTCAAATACAGAACTGAAGAACGAAACAGTGATGTTATTGGTGTGTGTCGTTTGCAACAACGCAAATCGTTTGGTTGGGCTGAGCCCTTTTTAAAGCTTTTTGCCTCCAAAGCTTTTGGTTTTCGTTGACTCATGGAATGATCATCCGCCGTGTAGAGAAATCAGAACGAAAGATGAATTCGTTGTGAAGAGAAACCAGTGGCAGGTAACTCTTAATATTTTAAGCATTTAAGATGACTACAGTCTGTTCAACGAAAAATTAATAATTTTGTATCACCTTTTGAACATGCTACAAAATTAACATTTGACATGCGGGTGGGTGTTAGTGAATTTAGACATAGACAAATACCAGTAAAACACTGTACAATAAATACTTGTTCACTAATATTTATAAATTATACTAACAAAAAATGTTGATCATCAAATTAGATGAGACGGGGCATAACACAATTGTAAAATATACAGATCATTATCTCTGAAATTTAAAGTTATAAAATGTTGATACGAACTGGAGAGTATTTTTTCCCAACATTTTTATAAATATTTAGAACATTAGTTATAAAATAGAATTGTCCTTTCCTGTAAAAAAAATATTTACCCGGTGGGAATTACATTCCTTAAGAAACCTTGAAGTAACAGCTACTATATGACTACTGTTATAAACATGCTCTTTCCTAGATACGCGACCTGTACGTGACCGGGTGCAGATTTCAGTATCATCCACATTAGAGATGTTTAAAAAAAATCTTTCGTTTTTATGGCATGTCTTGAACGGTTTTCTCTTTTAATAAAGGGTGATATGTTCTTATAATGTTTTTACATATGAGATTCTTTTCCCAACTGGTAAGTAAAATAGTAAAAACAAATGTTTTCTGGTATTTCACCAGTATTAGCGACCTAATGAATAGTGAAGCGTGGTTCTCTAAGTTTCCGACAATCACTTTTCGTGGCAAATTCGGCATTCAGGACATCGCTCGGCCGTTTCCGTCAAATCGAGAAATAACCTCTGATGTGGTTGTAGGAATACACATAAATTGTATGGGGTTTGTTGATTCGCCTCGGGGGGTGTAGGTGTGTGTGTGTGTGGGTGTGTGTGGGGCAACACATATGTTGCGGAAGAATCGGCTGAGAATGTACCCATTGTGACTTTGTCTCCTTCTGCCTCCATATTGTGCTCTGTGAACAAAAGTAGTTCCGAATACAGTTCTCTCTAGGAACGAATTGCATCCGAGGTTTCTTTCTCGACTTGACGGAAAAGGTCAAGAATATTTCGATTGTCAAATTCGGTTGAAAAGGAGGCCATTCCTTCACTTTCCGAAAATGATATGAGTCTCCTTGTCTGGTTTTGTCATTGGAGAGAACAGAAACAGTAGATAAATGCAATTCTTTTCAAATGATGTCCCAAAATTACAACACACTAACAATTTTTAATTTGGCAAAAAACTTATGGTGTTTGGAAACAAACAGAAAATACGGTAGATTGTGCAAGTTTTCTAACATTGATCACTGAATTGTTAAAATTGTAACAAAAAAACTCATTCAGATTTTTCTTCCGTGCAATGGATTTTGGCACTGAAACTATATATATATATATATATATATATATATATATATATATATATATATATATATATATATATATATATATATATAGTTCATCAATAGATAATTACAGTGTTTAAGTCCTTTTTCAGTATATATATATATATATATATATATATATATATATATATATATAAACATATATATAAATACATACATATATAATGAAAAAATAGTATATATATACATTTAATAAATAGATAATTACAGTCTTTAAGTCCTTTTTCAGTATATATATATATATATATATATATATACATATATACTGAAAAAGGAATATATATATATATATATATATATATATATATATATATATATATATATACTGAAAAAGTACTTAAAGACTGTAATTATCTATTGATGGACTGTTGTCTGATTATCAGATGATAATGGCCTGTCTATTTCTTTCTGCCAATTGCTAATGTCATTTACTCTGTGATAAGCATATGGGTTTACCTTGAAAATGAGATTTTAAACAAAAAGCGGGGGGGGGGAGGGACGGGCTTGTCTGGGGGAGGGACGAATCTCATTGAACAAGGTTTTCTTAAATACAAATTGGGCAATTTTTTTTTTATAATTTGGAATGTGCTTATAACTGAAGCATCATGGAAATACTAGAATTTACAGGATCGAAGTAGTCATCGTCATCTTTATTTACTTTCATAGAAGATTACATGATATAATAACTGAGTATAATAAATCACTTGATTACAATCAGAAAACTTTCATAAGGTTAAAAAACAAAAATACATTTTTTTCAAAACCCACAGCAACAACAAGCAAACAAACAACAAACACTGGTATATAGAAATAATGAAAGATTTAGGCAAACTATACGGCCTGACCTCATGTGGTGAAAGCCAAGAATTGGACTTAGAAGCGATAAAAATGATTTTATGCATGCAAAAATGTAAATATAAAAAATGCAGTATGACTATCATGGTACAGTTCATCTATGTTATACAATAGAATATTAGACTTCAAAATGCTTAAATTACATCCATCTTTCAATTTTGCATGATCTGTGGAAATTACAAGTTACAAAACCTCTGACTGTTGTACATAGCTGCACACTGCACACATTACATATAACCTGGAGTTCTCTAAATCAATTGCATCCGCTGGTAACCTTTTACCGAGAAGATATTGCAGTTGCAGCTCATTTGGGTTAAATAATGTAACATGTAGGCTTAGTGAAAAGTTACCAATCAGGAAATCCAAAAAAAGAGTTTCTGAAACTCGACATATAAGGACATGCAACACAAATATGACGTATCAAGTCGGTGTAAACATTACCACATTGAATTCACATGTCGATCTGTGTTTTAGGAACATCAGCCTATGGTCCACTTATATAAGTAAATACCTTACTGTCTTGTCTTGTTTTTGCCGATTGCTATACAGGGACAGGTCGCACGGATTTATGAATCGAAGAGAACTTGTCAAAATCTGTTTCATTAGAAATTGAAACTTTCCAAAGGCTATTTTCAAAACTAGCAATTTTCAAAATTACAATTTCTTCCCAGTTTTGTTTATCTTGAGTGTCAGAATGCTGCAAATAATCTGATACTGAAGCAAATCAAAATTCTTTAACGTATCATATATATTTGAAATTAACCCGTAGCTTGACTTGAATCCGCTCAAAAATGAAGTGAAATAACACAACTTTAAGCCTCCGTTGTGTATGTACATCATTACGTATCATACATAATCTATGAAAAAAACACTAGTTTTCTCTTATTAATTTCTTACTATGTTAATGCCCAACCTTGCATTACAAGTGCAACGTCTGATCTTCTATGTATTGGAAAGCCTTGTAAATGTTGGTCAAAATACCGCATAGTTTTATCCGATGAGTATATGTCACTTTGTGAAATATTACACCAAATTTACTATCATAAAACATTGAAGGAAATATTATCTTTTTTATCACATTCGCAGCAACCAAATGGTTGAAACCATTTGCCTTTTAAAGCCAATACCAAACAGACTGTGAATAGAATTTTGACCTCTCTTGCATGCCTCAACTAATCCGTCATGTGACGTAAGCTTCGAGTTAATCTGGTGTCCCAGGCGTGTTGCAGAATCAGCGACCGGCAAACATGGCTACCCAAGGTACTATTTAATTTGTAAATAAATAACAATATTTAAACGGTCCTCAGGAGCCACAGTTGCTCCATTTCCAGTGTATTGTAGTGTCTCTGATTTTTTTTATTACACCATCACTCCATCAAAATTGTAGTTACTTTTGTCCTCTAATATTTTGTACAGTTATCTTATTAAACATTTTTTGTAGATTTTAGGGACCAAAGAAAATGAGAGCCACAAGTTTCTAACGACAACCACGATTCTCCGATGAGGAGCCGCAACCAAAAAGAAACAGTCTTTCACGAATACCGGTCAGGACATTAAAAAAAAAAAAAAAAAAAAAAAAAAAATTGGTCAAGTATTACATTAATTAAATATGTGCAAGTATGAGGGGGAAAAATTTAATTTGTGAGGGAAAAATGTAATTTGTGATAATATTGTGTTTCTAGCGACATTTGACCTCTGTTATGATCAAAAGATAATACAACTTTAGCCAAGAGTCAGATCCTGTAATACAGGTACAGTTTTAATGTGACCACGCCTTGAGACTGGTACTTTGTACAGAGAATCTAAAGCAATCAGATAACAGTAAAACATGTCTTGAAATGGGTCCAGTCAAAGCCTGTATATTGAACATTCATTTTAAAGAGGGGACAAAGTGCCATCTTAACACATATAAGTGCTTCAGATGTGCTTACGCAATGGCGACAGCGTGTTGTAGGCCATTACTCTGTACATGGTCATGTGAGGTGAGCAAAACACTTGTTTATTCTACAAAGCGCAAAGGTCGTTTAGCCAGGTCAAAAAAGGAACATATTTTACCCATTTTTTTCGTCAAAAAGTGTGTTAAAACTTGTTCAAAACAAATTGTATTTCAGTAATACATCTATTTAAACGCTTTTCAATCTTGTAATGGTTTCATATCTAAAAACAAAGTGCTACAGTTTAATCAACTTTTTTAACTTATTTTTGTAGATAGCGCTTCCAGTATATACAAAGAGGACTATTTTTCTGTAGGATGCTACATGCATTGGTTATTTTCTGCTAAAATTGAATTTGGCAGGTCGTGGCAACTCCCAGCATCAACGAGAAGGGTCCCTCGCAATTTATCCTCCCAACACCTGTTATCATAATTCTACAATTAGTTTACGATTAACTCCAGCTAAATTATAATTTGTCTACTACAGTATGCCATGTAACTTGTTAGCCCAGTATTCACAGACTGTGTAATGTATGATGCCTTTGTTATGGTGTAGAGAGTTTTATAAATGAAACAGTTGGATTGATTTGGTGTTTTACGGCACATCAACATAAGTAGGTTATTTAGTGCCGAGGCAATCGGAGTAAAGTGCCTTGCCCTGGGACACACCACGATAGCCAACCTGGCCTGATCTGATGAAAGGATTCAAACCCGCACACTTGTGGTCGTGAGTCAGACAAGCTAAGTAC
Source organism: Margaritifera margaritifera (assembly GCA_029931535.1). Taxonomy (NCBI): domain Eukaryota; kingdom Metazoa; phylum Mollusca; class Bivalvia; order Unionida; family Margaritiferidae; genus Margaritifera; species Margaritifera margaritifera. The sequence goes on along the minus strand of JAQPZY010001636.1, from coordinate 5,137,179 downwards.
TGAGTTACCGCGCCTCCTGTCTCCATTACTTGACTCTTATGACATACCGGAGAGTGCATCAGGCCTATTCTACAACCCAGAGCCCACTGGGAGTGAAGTACATCAGGCCTATTCTACAACCCAGAACCCACTGAGAGTGAAGTACATCAGGCCTATTCTACAACCCAGAACCCACTGGGAGTGAAGTACATCAGGCCTATTCTACAACCCAGAACCCACTGGGAGTGAAGTACATCAGGACTATTCTACAACCCAGAGCCCACTGGGAGTGAAGTACATCAGGCCTATTCTACAACCCAGAGCCCACTGGGAGTGAAGTACATCACGTCTATTCTACAACCCAGAGCCCACTGGGAGTGAAGTACATCAGGCCTATTCTACAACCCAGAGCCCACTGGGAGTGAAGTACATCACGTCTATTCTACAACCCAGAGCCCACTGGGAGTGAAGTACATCACGTCTATTCTACAACCCAGAGCCCACTGGGAGTGAAGTACATCAGGCCTATTCTACAACCCAGAGCCCACTGGGAGTGAAGTACATCACGTCTATTCTACAACCCAGAGCCCACTGGGAGTGAAGTTCATCACGTCTATTCTACAACCCAGAGCCTACTGGGAGTGAAGTACATCAGGCCTATTCTACAACCCAGAGACCACTGGGAGTGAAACAGTTGGAGCCATAAACATCCATTTGCTCATGTAGTGCAGAAAAACTACCGTATATACTCGCGTATATACCGGATCCAAATTCAAACAACATAGACCCTGATCTGCCGTCGCATAATGCGCTGCAGATCAGGGTCTATGTTGTTTGTTCCACTGATTACTCCTTACAATCTGCATAGACCCAGATCTGCTGGCGCATTATGCGCCGGCAGATCTGGGTCTATGCAGTTTGCAGTTGGTATCGAATTATACTCGAGTATATACAGTAGCTTCCCTTGATTATTTGTCACTTGTTTTCATATTTATAAAATAATTAAAAAATAATTTAAAATTATGGGATATTTAGAGTCAGACGAAATACTGAAAGTTGATTAAAAGGCATTCTGTAGCAAATATGTGCATAGTTGTGATGATTCATTGTGTATATACATTTTCAACACTGAACCCGGAATGGATAAAGATCAGCAGTAAGTTTAGGTATTTTTTAAATTTTGCACACCACACATCAGATTCATTTAGCAATTATTGTCTCATTCGAAATGAAAACTGAAATTCAGAAACACCTTAGTTGTGTAGAAGTCATCGTTTATTTCGTTTCCTGGCTAGGGAAGGTGGATACCATGAAATTTCAGGAGATTAAATATTAAGCTCACATTTAACATTGAACTGTAAAATATCTGGAAAACCCATCTGTTTACGAGTACAGCAATATCAAGCTTTCAGAACCTTTGTGATTGTGTCGTATTACTATTGATCTGTGCATGTGGATTTATCTTCTTTTTGTTTGTTTGTGCAATTTGTTTTACTTTCTTTCTTATACATAACATTTTATTGATTTTCTTGAAATTGGTTGAAATCGCACCAACGTCAGTGTGAATAAGACAACACAGGTGCACAAGTTACAGGTGTACGAATATCTTCGTATGCATAGATGGAAAAGTTACAGTTGAATGAATATCTTCGTATGCAATAGCTGGACAAGATACAGTCGTATGAATATTTTCCTATGCATAGGTGGACAAGTTACAGTTGTATGAATATCTTCCAATGCATAGGTGGACAAGTTACAGTTGTATGAATATCGTCCAATGCATAGGTGGACAAGTTACAGTTCTATGAATATTTTCGTATGCAATAGGTGGACAAGTTACAGTTGTATGAATATCGTCCAATGCATAGGTGGACAAGTTACAGTTCTATGAATATTTTCGTATGCAATAGGTGGATAAGTTACAGTTGTATGAATATCGTCCTATGCATAGGTGGACAAGTTACAGTTGTATGAATATCTTCCTATGCATAGGTGGACAAGTTACAGTTGTATGAATATTTTCCTATGCATAGGTGGACAAGTTACAGTTGTATGAATATCTTCCTATGCAAACGTGAACGAGTTACATTAGTATGAATATTTTACTATGTATAGGTGGACAAGTCATATCAGTATGAATATCTTCCTATGCATCGGTGGACAAGTTACAGTAGTATGAATATCTTCCTATACATCTACGTGCCTCATATTGAACAATATTTCTCCTGAATTTTAAGCTATTACTCACTAACTGTAGATTTAGAATTAATAAAGACGAAGTAAACAAATTAATCGTTATTTGCAGATAAAGTTGTACAAAATACTCGAATCGGGATTGTGGAGTCATGTTTCATTAGTGCATGCCCGATTTTGCGTGTTTGGTGGCCATTTATAATGAGGAATGTCAGACTGGTAAGATGACTTAGTGTTTGAAACATTGAATGGAGATTTTTTGGTTGAGTATCAATAGTCCTAAACCTCAAAAACTTAATCATATGGATTTACTTTAAGGGAGGACCTGGAATTATCATATGAAGGAAATAATAAATGTGAAAACAAGCAATGAATTATAAATCTGAAAATATACTGTGTGCCTGTAATGAAGGGTAAACTCTGTGACGTTAAACTTTGATATTTTGCTCCCTTCACCACAAGCATATTGATTTAAAGGAGGAACATGTCAGAAAAGTGTGTCGTCCCTTCGACAAATGCGGCAGAAAGAAAGGCAAGGCATTCACAATGTCTTTCAGTCTATCCATCAGATCAAACCTCCTACAGTCTTTAAAGGCCTTGATATTTATAGGGTTTTCTTGCAAAGGCCTTGAATTTGATTCTTACGTTGAACAATCGTTGAATTTTGTCAGGTCTTGAGAAGTCATTGAATTGCACGAAGTGTGCAATGTGACAAAAACCAATCATGAAGTGGGCAATGTGACAAAAAGCAATCATGAAGTGGGCAATGTGACAAAAATCAATCATGAAGTGGGCAATGTGACAAAAAGCAACAATAAAGTGGGCAATGTGACAAAAAGCAATCACGAAGTGGGCAATGTGACAAAAATCAATCATGAAGTGGGCAATGTGACATAAAGCAACCACAAAGTGGGTATTGTGACAAAAAATAATCACGAAGTGGTCAATGTGACAAAAAGCAATCATGAAGTGGTCAATGTGACAAAAAGCAACATGAAGTGGGCAATGTGACAAAAACCAATCACGAAGTGGTCAATGTGACAAAAATCAATCATGAAGTGGGCAATGTGACAAAAAGCAATCATGAAGTGGGTAATGTGACAAAAAGCAACCACGTGTTCAAATATAAATATTATAAATACATATTTGATTTTTTTTTCATTCTTTCAAAGTAAACGACTTTTTTCATGAAAGGTAGAAAGAACTAAAAAGGTCAATGTGCTTCAGAGGAACTAAATACTAATAATTCTCCACCATCAACTATTGTTATCTACCAGTAGATACTACTCATTGTCCACCATCAAATATTGTTATCTACGAGTAGATACTACTTATCCTCCACAATCAACTATTGGTATCTACTAGCAAAATACTATTAATCCTCCGCCATCAATTATTGTTATCTACCAGTAATTACTAATCAACTAGTTTTATCTACCAGTAAGTACTACTGATCCTCCGCCCATCAACTATTGTTATCAACCACTAAAAAATACTAATCCTCCGCCCATCAACTTTGTTTTTTCCACTAAATACTACTAATCCACCGCCCATCAACTATTGTTATATACCACTAAATACTACTAATCATCCACCATCAACTATTGTTATCTACCACTAAATACTACTTATCCTCCACCATCAACTATTGTTATCGACCACTAAATACTACTAATTATCCACCATCAACTATTGTTATCTACCACTAAATATTACTAATCCTCCACCATCAACTATTGTTAGCTACCACTAAATACTACTAATCGCCCACCATCAACTATTGTTAGCTACCAGTATTTGGTTATGACAAAAGATGCACGAATGGTGAAATTCTTGTAAACAATCAAATGGAAGTATAGACTTTACTTAACTTTTATAATTTGTTATTACTTTTTAGTCCTGAAAATGGATAACCAGGCCTTGAAAAGTCCAAGAAAACTCCTTGAATTTGTGCACGAAATTCCTGTATGAACCTTGCCCATTTTTTCATCTATCTATATGGCTGGTTTGGTATTCTTTTTCATTTTCAGTAAATTTTTATTTTGCAAGGTCTTTCATCTCAATGAAATATACGTGTGAAAACTAGTGAGCTGTCCCATGAAATTGATGGTCTTGAGTTGTCCCATGAAATTGGTGGTCCTGAGCTGTCCCATGAAATTGTTGGTCCTTCAAACTACTGAGCTGTCACATCAAATTGGTGGTCCTGAGCTGTCCCATCAAATTGGTCGTCTTGAGCTGTCCTATCAAATTGGTGGTGTTGAGCTGTCCCATCAAATTTGTGGTGTTGAGCTGTCCCATCAAATTGGTGGTCCTTCTAACTAATGAGCTGTCACATCAAATTGGTTGTCCTGAGCTGTCCCATAAAATTCGTGGTCTTGAGCTGTCCCATCAAATTGGTGGTCTTTCTAACTAATGAGCTGTCCCATCAAATTGGTTGTCCTGAGCTGTCCCATAAAATTGGTGGTCCTGAGCTGTCCCATCAAATTGGTTGTCCTGAGCTGTCCCATAAAATTGGTGGTCCTGAGCTGTCCCATCAAATTGGTTGTCCTGAGCTGTCCCATAAAATTGGTGGTCCTTCTAACTAGTGAACTTGTCCTAAAGTTAACTAAAGTTCCACAAATGTCTCCTCAAACTGAGATTTTGCATTCTCCTCCTCATTATTTTTTTGTCAGTATTGTTGTGTTTGTCAGAGGTGGAGATGCTAGAAAAGATGAAAAATAAATATAGCTTTAAATGTACACCTAGGAATCTTTTTATTCTTAAAGAGTAAGGGAAATGTTAAAATCTGAGGAAATCCTCCAAATTTTCTCAGAGATAAAACAAGATTCTTTTTCTAAAGAGAATACGAGATTTATGACTTAATTTAATTCTTCACGCCTGCTAAATATTTTGTGAAAATTGTATTCCTGTACACCAAGTACTAAGAGAGATATTAGAATATTTAAATCTGAGAAAGAACATTTTTTGAGATGTTTACAGAAACGGAGTCCGGATGCAGTAATAGGTGCATTATATATTTGTATCCAATGTACACAAATACTTCAGTCAGGAGTCGCATACTGTCAGTGACTTTGAAGGTAATAAAGACAAAGTACCAGAATAAATCTTAATTTGTGGCCACAGACGTTAGAAATGTTGATGTCTGGAATGTGTAACGATTGCCAATTAGTGCACGCCTGTTGCATGCTTGGTAGCAATTTTGCTTGGTTGAACGAGTGATGTGGAAGAATTGTGTGGACGGATTGAGAGTTAGGGAAAATAATTTAGATAACTCACTGGAATTTGTGGCTAAGATTTTATCATTTTGCTTATGTAATGAGAGAAGAATACAAAAAGTACTGTGGTCTATCTTGTGGGACCCCTTTCAGGACAGCGCCACCTCGTGATAAGAAACTATATCAACCTGCACCAAACTAGTGAGTTTATGGTGTGGTCTAGCCTGGGTTACAAGTCCGGTCAGTGTTGTTCAAGTTTTGTATTGACGGCCTGGAAACATGCGAAAATTGAGCGCAGCGCCCACTGTTTTACTACTTAGATTACAAATATGGTAATTTCATGTTCGATAACTCTGACCCAGTTGTCCCGAAATAGACCGCATCTTTGCCTCGTTTTGGATAAGGTCAACGTCATGTGTAAATTGGCCGTTAATAGGATTAATCATCACGGAAAACACCTCGCATGTCCCCAGGTGTCGATATCACCACAATTTCAGTAGAATGCCATTAATTAATGATAATCTATTTTCGACAGAAAAGAATATATTGGCCAAGCAAACATGTATAGACGACTGTGCCCAGGTTAGGTGTGGTCCTGCTTTCTTCGTGTGTCGTCTGTTCTGCGGTGTGCGTCTGTTAACGTTTGCATTAAATATGGTAAAAATTATGCCAATCCGTCATCAAATATTATCAGATTACTTAAGATAGAAAAGCCTTCAAATGAGTTCATACAGAAAATGCTGAAGAGAATTTTACCAAACTTAACAGAAAGAATTCTGACATGAAAGCCGTTAAAATTTATACAAAAGATGCCAATCCGTCATCAGATGTGACCATTACCGAACAACAAAGACAGATATTAGTTTTCTCATTCAGACCACCTCGGCTACTTATGTAAAACAAAAATATGCCTTGGATCTAGGTCGGAGCAATAATTTATAGAAAAATCATACGTTTTGTTCATCGGAAATTTCTTCGCAAAAAAACAAACCACAATCCACTCAGACTACCTCAGCTATTTCTACGATTGGACTGACCGTGGAATTGACCGAGCAGTTGCGAATGAAAAAAATAGTTAGATGCTTTCGTAGCTTCTCGGTCAATCCTTGTTTGGTAAATAACCGAGGTGGTCCGAACGGCAGCTAATGGCAGCTATCAGCATACATTCGACGTATGATCCGTAGGATTTATATCGAAGTTGCAAATGACTGTTTTCAGTCATCCATGTTTTGAGAAAGAAAATACTGGAACATAATAAAGGTAACGGATAAATTGTCACGCTAAACGCCGAATAAATTATAGATAGATCGTTTGACGAGCAAAATGTAGGTATTAAAATTAGTCTTTCTTTTCACACATATATGACTGATTTTTGGTACGCAAGTACCTGAGGCCTGCATGAACTTACCGTCTATACTCGCGTGTAAGTCGAGTCTAACTGCGAACAACATAGACCCTGATCTATCGTTGCGTTATGTACCGGCAGATCAGGGTCTATGTTGTTAGTTCTATTGATTACTCCTAACAAACTGCATCTACCGAGATCTGCCGGCGAGTATATACGGTAGTTTCCAAATACACGTATTTACTTATATGTGTTTAATATCTATATTTGACAGTAAAGTCTTTTACGGTTAAGCTCTACAATTATAACTGAAGAATATTTTATTGTTACGCACTCACTGCACCCACTACTTGCAGCGGGGACATTTTAATTTGATTATATATGTCCGTCTGTCGGTCCATCCGATAAGATTGTTAGCAAAATTGCTCAAAAACATCTCAACGAAGATGATCTGGTTAGATTTTCATGTCATTTAAAAAACGTTGAATTTGTTCTTTCTGTTGTTTTTTTGTTGTTGTTGTTTTTTTTTTTTTTTTGGGGGGGGGGCACATATTTTAAAACTTTTGGACTATTACTTTTTTTTCTTATTTTATGGAAAAACCTTGTTAATACGACTAAGCTAACACGACTTAATGTAGTCAAATGAAACGGAAAGCATTTTTTGTATTTACATATAGATAACCTGACTCGATTTCTATGCCATTATAGCAATTTTCTATTTTGTAACACATTATTTTGCTTTTGGGACATAAACATAGTACTTTTAAGCGAAAACCACTCGAGATAGACAAATGAAATTTGTCAGGAATATTTGTCAACTTATGTAAATAACCAGAATAAATTTTTATATAATTATATAAATTTAAAAAAAAAATATTATTCTTTTTTAAACTTGTTAATTTAGTCTTTTTGGTTGCTTTGTACCAGTGGGGACATACTTGTTTTAGAAACACAATTCATTTTTATTTCTTCTTATACTTTATGCATGATAAACATCGCAGATTTTCCTCAGCTTATATGGATACCATGGGAGCATCATCTCTTTATCTCTGTGTAGAGTCGTAGACGCATTAAAATCTGACAGTATTGATTCAGATAGCTCCTTGAAGTGTATGTACAAATCTTGGATAGACTTCGGAAATTAATCAGGGACATCATGTTGCACTGAAGATTTGGCTTGTTATATGATATGTTATTCTGTATATTTAAGTTCTCGCCGCCACCTGTCTTGTCTCCCATTATGAATTGGAAAATGACGTCAAACTTTGGCTCCATGATCTATCATTTAATTTGTTCGCAACGTATGTTATGCTTATGGTGGCGCTCTACAGTTTCGTATTTTGTATAGGGTTAGATTTTTAAAGAAAAGAATTTCCCAGGTTTTCCTCACTGGTTATCCTGGCTATTTAAAAGAGACCTTGTATATCTTATGTATTATTAAAAGAACTTCTATTTCTCTTTATTTTGGTATTTGATTGATGGGTGAAATTTGGGCAATAGAGTATACAGTTTGGTCTTACTTCGGATGTGCACCTATCAAAAAACTGCTAGCTCCGCTTGGTCATTTTCACTTAATGGACTTCAAAGGTAAAAAAAAAAAAAAAGAGCCGTTAACTTTTTTGCTTGATATATATTTTGTAATTCATTCATTGTTCTTTCAGAAGCCGGATTTGCCTACGCAAGCAAAATTCGTTTTCCCTATTTTAATAACTACTAAAAATAGTGTACTTTGGACTAATTCAGGTTGATTTTTCGAGCACACGGGAGTAGCCATTAGATCATGTACAATTTCCACAAGTACAATATGTGTAGAAATTTCAGCCACAGTACATGAAAATAGCATTGAGGTATGCCAACATTCTCTTCATTGTGCTTACAAGTCTCTCTCTCTCAGAAGTACATAATATCTGTAGAGTGCCTCCTATACAACTGGGATCAAGATTCTGCATGGAGTTATCTTTCCATTTGATTGTCTGTACATGTACCTACTTAACCACTTATAATATATTGCAAACTGAACGAAAGACATCCTGACATATATCTAAATGGCGCAGAGTTCAAATGTTTGTTTGGGTTTTTAAAGGTCCAATTTCAGATATATTTGTTATTTGAGATGACAACGTGCTTCTTGGTAGAGCCATGGGTCAACTGTGGAGAATTGTCTCCCTTGACATTCATTCCATTTTGCACGTGCTTGATTTGTGAATTAATATTAAAGAAGACATACAATAGTGACAGATTAGGTGCCAGCTGGTGTAACAAGATATTTTAACAAAAGACAATTAAGGCTTTATTCAAGTTAACATGTAATGCAGTAATATTTTCTAAGTCTTACTCTGAAGTTCAAAATGTAGATGAGCATTGTGAGGATCCGCTTGAGTCTCCTTGAAATGAGCATCATACTATCCAACTTTATTTATATTATCTCGCAAAGGGACCTGCGGTTTGTAGCTCTATTATTGCCGCATTGAAGTGTGTTTCATAATATTAGCTAAAACATATAACATGCATAGAATTTGTTCTTTTTGTAGATCTTCAATCTTTGTTCTTTAAGAACTGTCTCTCCTTCTCTGATATTAAGTTACCAATGCTATATAGGTTTGCATGTAAAGGAATGTAACTAATTCTTTGTTTTCCATATGATACCTTGTAACAGATTAACCAATCTATGTTCATGTCATTAATGTGATTTGTTACATATTGGATGCAGAAAAGTATGCTGTTTGATGTAGTGGTAACAAGATTTCTGGAGTACCTTTGTCGATTTCTTGATGGTTTCTAGCAAGTTTTGGGACATTTATTGTTTCTTGTAGTGGAATTTGCCTCGTTCTTGCTTGAGGGCACTAATTCTGGAGTACTTCGGCAACCCGATTTTATGAGTTTTGAATTTATTGCTGACAGAGGGTTTATGGTGTGGAACTTGCAGAAAACTCACTACAGTCAGACAGACAAAATTGGAATTCTGAGCAGCAAAGGCGGTATATCCTACAATTTTTTTCATTATTCATCCTGCCATCTCAAAAGCCATCCCATCCCTACCCCCAGGGGATTACAACGTTATTTCCTCATCTACTAAACCCTGTCCAAATACGTATTTGCTTGTTGTTGGGTAATTACATTTCTATTTGTAATCTGACAGAAAAGTGCCAGCGACTATGTTTGTTCAGGACAACTACCACTATTGTCTCAATGAGAAACTGATAAATAACTATTTTGCGTCGCTGATCAAATGACTTTTATTTTTGCATATTTTTTACATTTTCATCTATGACCATGCCCAATATCTTCATAGTTTTAAATAAATTAATATAAATTTTCCATAATTCGCCTTTACACCTGCGCACCTTGCTATATTATTTGGGCATGTTTCATCTATTGAGACTTTTCATGAAATAAACTCGTTCATTTTAAATTGACTTTGTCATGCAGCATAGAAGCTCATTTTCTTCTACAAAATGTGACTGAACTATTTTGTTGGTAATATTGATTAAATACACATTTCACAATGTGTACACATTAGAATAGATGAAAAACGCTCTGTGTTTGTAACAATTATAGAAAACAGCGTTATTTCTTTACTAGGGCCCCACTGAATAGAAATTGTCAACAAGTGAAAAACAGCATGTGATATTCTTCTGCCAAAATTGTAAAATGTGCAAAATTGTTATCTGTTCAGCAACGCAAGTTTACTTTCTATTCAGATGGGACCTTTCTGAGAAAATGGTGATAATCAGCTTCTTGAAAATGTGTCAGTGACACATTTCTCTCAGATTACAAATAAACAAAGTTATGGCCGAAAAACATAAGCAAAAACATATTATGATAGAGTTTTACATTTGACATATTCCAATCGGTCGGCAAAACTAAAAGTCTGTATCACTGAAGAGATGCTGTAAGCCACAACAATTTGGACAAAAGTAACATTTTTACTCCCCTCACTCCCTACCCCCACCAACCCACCCCCCCCAAAAAAAAAAAAAAAATCGGTAGTAAGGTATAAGCATTGAAAGATAACAAGTAAATAAAATACAGCTACACGGATTACCATAGGTAGGTTCAAAAGATAAAATAAATCCATTTTCATAAAATCCATTTTCATAAGCGATTCGGCAGAGTATTATTGTGGGAACAAGAATGGGCCATATCTTGAAACAAATTTATGGGCATAATTTCTTTTTCAGCAAATTTTCCAGCAAAGTGATTGGAAAATCAGCCAAATTATCCATTATCTTGCTCTTCCAGCTCATAAACTGCTTTGGAATTGGAAAATGGGTGCCTAAAATGACCCTTAGAAGAGATTGGAATCTTGACAAAAGTGCTTCCATCTGTTTTTGTGTGACCAGCAAATGCCAGCCGCACCTGGTACAACCATTTATCATCTGTTAGACATGGAAGTTGAATGGTGCTATTATATAAATCTGTACAAGTTAACCTGAAAAGAATATCATAAAAAAAATAATGAACATTTTTTCAAGAAACATAATTCAATTATAAATTCATTATTGTCTTGGAAGTGATGAAAGTTAACATCATTTTCACCATTACGATGCTCAATCAACAGTCTGTCTCTTGTTGAACCTTTGGAAATAGAAACAGAAATCTGATGAGTAAATAAAGATTGCACAATTAAAAAAAGCTACTGACGTTAAATTTAAAACCATACATGGACTAATGAACAGTATGTTCCGTGGAAGGAAAAAGAAATAACAGGGTTTTGAAAAATAATTAACTTGCAGCAGTTTATTTTTCAGTAATGATGTAAAATTTAATAAGATGCTCGCTACAATAAAACAAGACAGCCTCAATAATAAGTAGATACGTGTGTTTTCTTCTGCATGATACTGAAAAATATTTATCCCCCCACCCCCCCCAAAAAAAAAAAATTGCAGAGTTCTGACTTAGCTTTTTTTTTTCTCAGCCCGCCTTCGTCTGCCCGTTCGTACGTTCTTCCACACCCTAGATAAGGTCAATGTTAAAGTTTTTACATCCATTGTTAAAGTTTTCTTTACCACCTAAGTAAAAGGCGGACTCTATGAAAGGGAGTAACTTGTTAATATCTGATATTAAATATTTGAAGGAATTTGGGTACTAATTGGATCAAAGGTTAGAACCAGTCTGAACATTAAACAGGATGTACGGATTTTGGAGGCCATTGTTGGTTGATAATGAGAAGTAATAATTAAGTAGTTTTCGTTTCAAAAGTTTTTAGTCATTGATTGAAATGCGATGGATAAAAGGTTATATCATTTCTTGTTGTTGTAATAGCTTGGTTTAGGAAATCCCAAGTAATAAAGTAGCGATTTATTCCTTAGTTGCAGAATAGGGGACACGCGTTTCATAGCACGTGCAGTTTTTACAAAATGCTTCGGGCACGGATCATATGGTTTTCTCAACACAGACGCATGCATCAAGGATGGCTTTATGCTGTGAGTGTGATATATAGGTTTGGTCCTGAGTATTTGGAAATTGAAAGATAGTGAATTGTCAATATAATAACGTGTTTCCATAGGTTTATTATAGGAATTTAAATAAATTGGTACCAAGCCCGAGTTTCCTTTGACCATTTCCACCCCATTGTATATATTTTTTACATTTATGTAATAAAATGGAATGGGAAAGGTCAGAGGAAACTAGAACTGATTAGTACCGTGAGTCCTAGAAATGCTCCATTGCTCATTGTATTTAAAATTTAAAGAATACTGCTCCCAGTCACCAGGGCATGACCTGAAAATGGGGTGATAAAATCTGGTTCACTTGCCGTAATAATTACTTCTGTCTTAGGCCGATAAATCATACCCCAAACATGTGCTGATACTTATTGATGTCTATACCACATCCTCACCTTTAGATAAATTGTCAGAACTGTTGCAGGATCCTAAAAAATAAATAAAATTGAAACTTAGTTTAGTGAGCTTACCTCATTTTATGGATCTCTCGAATGTATGGAATGTTTATAAACTATCGTACACTTCCCACAAAGATGTTGGGAATATATCATTTTAAAATAAAAATTTCACATAAACTACTTGTATTTTTTTGTTGAGAATAATCTGTTCATCATGATACTCAAAATGCAATTGAAAAAATCTTTTCAAACATACAATTTGGACAACCATGATGGTAACCTTTCAAAAGCAGCAGCCTGTTGTCTGCCTCCAGTCCATTATGACACCATTATGTATATTACCCCCTGTATATTTTGTCTGGGACACCAGTTGAGTGTAGTTGGTCAAGAAAGATAAACATTTTTTTTTTCTTTCTCCTTTCAACTTTCATAGCTCTTTCCAACCTTAGCTTCCTACCAGCGAGCCCAGTCCCCTACTGCCACTAGGCTAGCATATCTATACTGTATACAACGTGAAAGATACCAACCGCTATAACCAGTAAAATTAAAATAAAGAGTACGAAACTAGTGACAAAATTCTCTGAATCATTAAACTAATTAAGTAGAGTATAGACTTCATAATTTTTTTTTAATTATATGCCACACACTCCAAAATAAGGCAGTATGAATAAAAACTATAATATTTTTGTTAAATTCATAATTAAGTAGCATTTAAAATATTAGCGCTTTTACTACATTTCAAGTAATAATTGAAATATTCAGATGACAATATTTTTTATTTTTTTTTAACAAATCAATGATGAATAAAAATAAAAATTGAAATAATATTGTAAAAAAATGGCTGACGGTTTTGTTGTAAGGTGCATGGTTGTGATGCAGATTTATACTGTATACACCATGCAAGATACCTACCACTTTAATGACTACAATTATAATAGAGATACAGTAATAAAATTCTCTAAATTATAAATGTCATTTTCTAAGTCATAAATATGTCATATAAGTGGATTCTAGATTTTATAATTTTTATATTATATGCTAAACATTCCATAATAATGCAGTATGAACCGAAGTGTCTTAACCATAGAAATATATTTAATTCACATTTAGATGGCATTTAGCGTGCCAGCAATTTGATTAACATTTAAAAAGAATGTGTAGACATTATTATTATTATTATTATTATTTTCATTGCTGTTGCACAAGCAATACAGATAATTCCTAATTTCACTTTCCCCATAAGTGCCTCGTGATCCCATGAGATGACATTGGTCACATGACTGATCAAAACCACGGTTACATTGATGTGATCAGTTTGATAGCAAAATTTTAAAGAAGAAAACGACAAATATACAGCATAATTTATGATTTTCTGCATAAAGGTGTTGCAGTTATCGTTCTTTTGCCATTTGTGAGATAATTTTTGCAGATTTGGGTGTACATTTACAGAGGCAAAGTGTTGCAGGTCATTTCCCAAATTTTGCGAGTTGGACTGCCAAGTTTTCAGACAATGGAGGGTTCAAATCGCCCAATACAGATCCCAGAGGGGACGGGCTTAATGAGCGAAATACTAAAATATTGTCGTAATCAAAAGGAAAACGACACATGTTCTCAGCACGTCTTCTGCTACAGTTTTGATGGGGAAACGAGTGTGTTTGCCATCGGCAACTGCATCCATAGGTGTGCAGCTAAGCGAGACACATGTTGGCCAACTCGGACAGGCTAGCTTAAGGCAGCCATTACAAATAGAAGAAGACGTGACATCATTGTCTGGGTCTACTAGCAGGAGTCCCGTGATTTCCGCCCAAATATGGCTGCTCTTGATAAAGAATTAGCAATGCAATGTCAGCTGTGGGCGCAAAATGCAGATGTGGTGTCAAAAATGCATGCACGCTTGACAAAAATGGAAGAAATAATGGCCAGCATTGCTAGTAAGACGCAAATGCCGACCACATCAGCTGCGGATTCTGCAGGTACATCACGCATTGGTCAGTTTGCGGTGAATTTGCAGCACGAAGAAGGGGAGGTACACTTAAATGTCGATATTGGAGATGTCTCCGGGTTAATTATGCCAGACAAAGACTCTGAAGAGGTTGCTGCGAATGACGATGATTAATTGTTTGCAGAGGTTGAAAGTTTTTTGTTGGAGCAGCAAAAAGCGGGCCCAAATGTGGATGAAAAGCTGGCTAAAGATGTCAATAAAGGCCTGCGTTCCGTGTTAACTCCCGACAAGGTTAAACTTTTACAGGAGAAGTATCTCGGAACAGGAAATTGTGACAATTTAAAGGTGCCCAGAGCGAATATTGAGATATGGAATGCAATGTCAAAACAGGCGAAGAGTGCAGATATTTCATTGCAGAAGCTGCAAACTCAGTTAGGGCAAATGTTGGTCCCAACTTTAAGGGCTATTGAACTGTTTAAAAAGCATAGGAACAACCTACGGGAATTACCGTTGGATTCAGTCCAGGATTTTGTCATAGACATTTTCAAATTGTTGTCTTTTCTGTTCAGCGATTTCAGTTTCGAGCGCCGTGAGCTCATAAAGCCAGAGCTAACTGATGTGTATCGGCCCATCTGTGCTGCCGCAAACCCTGTCACTGACTGGCATTTTGGTGACAACCTAAATGGGCAGATCACGAAGTGTAACGAATCTCAGAAGGCTGGGACTCGGTTGCTGGGAAAGAAACAACAGGATGCAGCTAAACGAAAAGTGTGCTAAATGTCAAGAAGTAGTGTGCCTTTTTCAGGATGACCCTATTCACGGGGGGGGGGGACTCTCCTGGAACCGGAATTTTCAGTGGCACACCAATCACCGCTCGAGGCAAGGCTACAAAAAAGTTCAGATACAAGGAATCGGGTTTCCCAAACATCGGAAGGATCAGTAAGATCTTCCCAGGCCAATAGTATGCAGCATAATGTAAGTACACATGATGTTTCTTGTATGAACAACACACCAGACATTTTTGTTGCTGGGAAAATTTCTGCATTTTTTGAAGGTTGGCAGAATATTACTTCGGATGTTTGGATTCTGAATACTGTTCAAGGTTATGAAATTGAGTTAGAACAATGACCTATACAGACAAATTTACCAAACCAGACTAATTTCTCTAATAATGAAGAAAGACAAATAAATGCTGAAATTAACAAATTTCTTACAAAAAGGTATTATTCATCGAGTTAATTCCATGCCTGGAAAATATTTTTCAAACATTTTCATTCGACCTAAAAGAGATGGGTTTGTGAGACTTGTCCTGAATTGAAAACATTTCAATGCAAATGTTGAGAAGATACATTTCAAAATGGAAACTTAAAAAACAGTTGTTAGGGCCATGCGCACAAATTGTTTCTTTGCATCAGTTGATTTAAAGGATGCCTACTACTCTGTTCCTGTGGCTCAGAAGTATAGAAAGTATTTGTGTTTTATGTGGTTTGGGGATATGTATGAATTTACCTGCTTGCCGAATGGTTTAGCATCTGCACCACGAGGTTTCATCAAGCTGTTGAAGCCAGTTTTTGCATCATTGAGACAAAATGGTTTGGCATACATTGACGATAGTTGTTTGTTAGGGGATTCTTATGACCAGTGTAGGGAAAATGTTCAGGAAACAGTTCGTACACTTGATGGATTGGGATTAACTATTCACCCTGAAAAATCTGTGTTTGAACCCAGCCAAAAAATAATTTTTGTGGGTTTTTTGCTGGACTCTCACAATGACTGTCAGATTGACTCCAGATAAAGCAGACAGTATAGTTGCTATGTGTTATGATATACTGCGGAAACAGAACATCACTATTCATGAATTGGCTCAACTTGTGGGAAAGCGAACCAGGTGTAGAGTATGCACCTGAATATTATAAAGATTTAGAACATGATAAAGATAAACACTTAAAGATACACAAAGGTGATTTTGATGCTCATTTATCACTTTCGGCCGAGATGAGACAATGTATATCTTGGTGGATATATAATGTGCATTCTAGTTATAAAGTAGTCTCACATAGTGAACCGCAGGTTGTTTTGACCAGTGACAGCTCACTTGTTGGTTGGTTGGGGGGGAGTAAATCATACAACCAAAGCAGAAACAGGTGGTCATTGGGATCAAGAGGAAAAACTGTATCATATAAACGTTTTGGAACTGAAAGCCTGTTTTTTGACATTACAATCTCTTTGTTCTGAGTTGAAACACGCTCATGTGCGCATCTATATGGATAACTCTGTAGCAGTTTCATATGTCAACAAAATGGGTGGCCACCTTCCCATCTTGCATAAATTATCACGTGATATCTGGCTGTGGTGTTCAATTAGGAATATCTGGTTAAGTGCTTCTCATTTGCCTGGAACACTGAATTGTGATGCAGATAGATTGTCTAGAAACATAAATGAGGATTCTGAATGGAAGTTAAGTTCTACAGTCTTTAATGCTATAATTAAAGTGTACGGACATATAGATGTGGATTTCTTTGCTTCGAGGCTAAATCTCCAACTTCCACGTTATGTTTCATACAGACCTGACCCGAAAGCTATAGCGGTTGATGCTTTTTCATTAAAATGGAATTACAGTTGTCATTATTGTTTTCCACCTTTCAGTCTGTTGGGAGCAGTGCTGCAAAAAATGGCCCAAGACGAAGCAGATCTAATTGTGGTGGCACCTCTATGGCCAACACAACCTTGGTTTCCCAGCCTCCTACATGCTGTAGTCAGTCCTTCCTTTCTGCTGCCCCGTCCACAAGAAATTCTGCACTTGGCACTCAATCCGCAATGACGACACCCCCTCCACAAATTGAAGATGGGTGTTTTTCATTTATCAGGACAGCAATCAAAAGTCAAGTTTATCTGTTGCATTGCATCTTGTCTACTTGGATTGAATTGAAGGCTACACATCCGGTGTGTCATGCAGTGTTACATGCAATTCTGATTAGTGGTTATAGTTTGTTAAAGTCCAGGGTAAAACAATAACTACCAATAATAACTAACTGTAGCGTGTTCACTGCGTGACATACCGGAAATATTGGCATCCAAACTCTATCCAAATAGTTACAAAGCAACATAGAAAATTCACACAAAAGTGACTATTAAATGATGTGTGTAAAGTACTTAAATTGTACAAGGGGAATAAGTTTGGAATATCTTCTTTTACGTTGATATATGTAATCAGCCACCGAACCTGCCAATGGCATAAAAAAAAAAAAAAAAAAAAATATAGAATCTGCAAGGGGGCAGATTCCAAACTGCACGAATTAGGGCCACCTCATCAATTTGTAGAAAGGGAGTGGGTGTTATCAATAATTTCCTTTTTCACTGACAGAAACAAGTGTCTGAGGCTGCGGCAGTTGATTTGCATCTGCAGGAAGTACAATGTGAAGGATTTGGCTATTAGTTGTCTCCGCTCCCACACTTGGACTTGTTCTAGATAAGAATTTTCTTGCACAAGGAAATTGCACTGTTTCTTCTGTTTTGAAGATAACACTGTAATCTCTTCAAAATTTAAGTGAAGACATGAAACTGGCAATAAGATGTTTTAAAAACATTCATTCAATGTGAAACAAAGGGCGTGGTGACCAGGATGAGTCATGCATATGATCGAATGGAGCAGCCTGAAATGGCCTAAAAGGTTGAATAAAAATCACTAACAGCTAGTCTGTTTAAAAGTATTATTTTTTTAATAATCTTGTCAAGGATGAGAATGGCATATGAACAGATGATACATCTATGTTTGTTTGTAATCTGCATACTGGAAATACACCCAATATGTTAACACATAAAAAATGGCACCACCCTACTATTGACAGACATTCTAAAGATGAAAAGAACATCAAGTTGATATGTGTATTGATAATGTATCGTATCGTATGCCATGTATTGAGAATCATATTGATGCGTGGCAGAGGTGTATCGTTTCACCCCTATAAGCGAGTATATATAGTACCAAAACAAAGTGAGTTATAACCTTTGTTATGATCTAAGGTGTTCTTTTGTTATCATGCAAGGTAGAAATACGTCCAGTTCTCTAGATAGGATTTGAAACTTTTGGATTTTTGACTCCTAAAGTTTTCATTAGTATCTACATTTATTAGGTAATTTTGATATTAATACAAACTTTCCAGCTTAATTAGAGCTACTTCATATGTCTGTGCTCTAAACTCGTTTGAAATTTGTATATTTCAGTAAATCTATTGTATTCTGCAAATAAACTTATTAAAATCATTATAAATGAGCATTTCAGATCAGTTGGGTAACAGTACTGCCTGATTGTAAAATAATTGGGTTTTTGTGCTAAATAATAGAGTAAAAGAAGCAAAAACTCCCCTCATCCAGAGCTATGGACTCTAAGGCACTTTTTCGTGGCACATAAAGAATCTGCAGATTTTCATCTCCAGAAGCTTTGATACCCACCCAGGTCAGCCCAAGTCAGCTGCCTTGGTGTGTCCTTGGGGGGAAAGGCATTTAGCTCCCATTTCCCCCAGCATGATATAGCCAATAATGTGTTGAAAGTTCAGTTAAAAACCAAGGGACCAACCAAAAACATCACCAGAAGTATAATTTACTTTTAAATACCATGCCATTTCCCCAAGCATTTAATTGAGGATTTTATTATATAGAGACTAATGAGCTCTCCCAGAAAAATAAGTTTCTTTCTTTTCAATGTGGGAACGATGAGTTTTCATTATCTTTTAATGCAGGGATTCTCCTCACTTGAATTACATTGCCTGAGGATTTATAGAGGCTTGCATAATACTAGCCATTTTTTTCTATTTATCTGGAAGAAACACTTGGATCTCATCAGGAATTCAATTCAAAGTCTTAGTTAATATTTAGGTTACTTCGAACATTAAGTTATTTGGGCAAAAGTTTTATAATAACTTAATAACATTCATCTTGAAATCTGTCAAATTAGATTTGGAATCATTATGATTGTTTTCAAAATTGAAGCAGGGATACATCGTGTTTTGCAGTTTTAAGTGTATGTATGCATTGTTAGCGTATCAGACTTTCTCTATGTTGTCCTGACAACCATTAAATCCATGTGATAATATATCTCAGATTAATACACTTATTAAAAAAATTAGGTCGGTGTGACCTCTAATACATTGGCTGGAAACAAACTTATAATATTATTTTGTTTTGCTTGCATTATTTATAGCATGATTGGAGAATTTGAGTATAGCAGAATGCATTGAAACAATGACTGCATCACAGCTGTAATTATTGAATGTGAGAATAGGGGAATGCATTGAAACAATGACTGCATCACAGCTGTAATTAATGAATGAGTATAGGGGAATGCATTGATGCCAACAGCATCACAGCTGTAATTAGAATTTGAGTATATGGGAATGCAATGATAATGACTACATCGGAGCTGTAATTGTTGACTTTGAGTATATTGGAATGCATTGATGCAGACTGCATCACAGCTGTAATTAGAATTTGAGTATATGGGAATGCAGTGATAATGACTACATCACAGCTGTAATTGTTGACTTTGAGTATAGGGGAATGCATTGACACAAGTGCTACATCACAGCTGTAATGATTGAATATGAGTATAGGGGATGGCATTGACACAAGGACTGCATCACAGTAATTGAATGCGAGTCTGGAATATATTGACACGAGGACTGCATCACAGCTGTAATTATTGAATGTGAGTGTAGGGTAATGTATTAACTCGACTACATCACAGCTGTAATTGTTGAATTTTAGTATAGGGGAATGCGACGATCCAAGGACTGCAACACAGCTGTAAATAGAATTTGAGTATAAGGAATGCTTTGACACAGACTACATCACAGCTGTAGCTGTGGAATTTGAGTATATGGTAATGCATGGACAATAACTACATCACAGCTGTTATTGCTGAATTTGAACGTGGGGGAATGCATTGACACAAGGACTGCATTACAGTTGTAATTATTGAATGCGAGTATAGGGGAATGCATTGACACAAGGACTGCATCACAGCTGTATATGTATATGAATGAGTATAGAGGAATACCTTGACACAAGGACTCTATCAGAGCTGTAATTTAATGTGAGAATAGGGGAATGTATTGACACAAGGACTACATCACAGCAGTAACTATAATTTGAGTATATGGGACTGCATAGACAATGACTACATCACAGCTGTAACTGCAATTTGAGAATATGGGAATGCATTGGCAATGACTACATCATAGCTATAATTATTGAATGTGAGTAAGGGGAATGCATTGACACAAGGACTGCATCACAGCTGTTACTAGAATTTGAGTATATAGGAATGCATTGACACAATGACTACATCACAGCTATAACTGCAATTGGAGTATATGGGAAATGCATTGACACAATGACTACATCACAGCTGTAACCGCAATTTGAGTATATGGGAATGCATTGACACAATGACTACAACATAGCTGTTACTGCAATTTGAGTATATGGGAATGCATTGGCAATGACTACATCATAGCTGTAATTATTGATATGTGAGTAAGGGGAATGCATTGACACAAGGACTGCATCACAGCTGTAACTAGAATTTGAGTATATAGGAATGCATTCACACAGTGACTACATCACAGCTGTAAGTGCAATCTGAATATATGGGAATGCATTGACAATGACTACATCATAGCTGTAATATAATGTAAAGGGAATGCATTGACACAAGGACTGCATCACACCAGTAACTATAATTTGAGTATATAGGAATGTATCGACAATCACTACATCACAGCTGTAATTGTTGAATTTGACAATATGGGAATGCATTGGCACTAAATAACAGCTGTAATTGTTGAATAGTAGTATAGGGAATGCATTGACACAAGGACTGCATTACATCTATTGATCACTTTGAATTGTACATTTTATGCTATATTGACATAAATTTAGCTGATGTTTTGCATTATTATTTTTAATGGCAGAGTTATGAACCATGTCAACAGTATGGCAACTGGTATTTATCTTTTCTGTGTTACATGTAAAGTCTTATTCCCAGACAAGTTAGGACTTGTTTTTTTTCTTTCTAGTAGCGAGTATTGAGTCCAATAGCAAGTATCAAGTAGTGAAAAGCAAGTATCAAGTTGAAAAAAGTGAGTAACAAGTTCAGAAAAGTGAGCTATCAAATCTGCAAAAGTGAGTATCAAGTAGAGAATATCGAGTAAGAAAAGTGAGTATCAAGTGCATAAAAGCAACTTTTGAGTCCACAAAAGTGAGTGTTGAGTAAAGGAAAGTGAATATCGTGTTGAAAAGCAAGTATTTAGTTTAGAAAAGCAAATATTAAGTTGAAAAAGCGAGTCTCGAGTAGAAAAAGGCAAGTAATGGGTTGAAAAAAGCAAGCTTTGAGTACGAAATAAGCAAGTATTGAGTAGAGGTAGAGAAAATGAAATAAAGAAACAGAAGAAATGTTGATCTTTATTGAGGTACTGGCTAAAATTGCATAATACATGTAACATTAAAAAATACTAAGCATGTGAGAGTAGAAAAAATTATACATGAAGAAGTAATGAGTTTTATCATCATTATTTTAAGGGTCATAAGTTTGATACCAGCCTGGGCCAGCCGGGATCAGCTGCCTCGGTGTGTCCTTGGGAAAGGCACTTAGTTCCCATTTCCTCAGCATGATATAGCCAATATTGTGTTAAAAGTGCAGTTAAAACCAACAAAAACAAAAATATGTCTTTTTTTCATGATGAAACATTATTTTTAAATATTAAAATGTCTGAAGGCCTCTTTTAAATATTAAAATGTCCGAAGGCCTCTCTCTCTCTCTCTATGTGTGTGTGTGTGTTGGTTGGTCACGCAGCAGACTAATCGACCAACAAAGAAACATAGGGATGGACAATAAAAATATAAAAAAAATCTTATGCTAAGTCTCCCAAACCCCAACCCCACCTCTCTCTCTCTCTCTCTCTCTCTCAGCATATGAGTTGATCAGTTTTACCACAGTGTACATGTCTCTCTCTCTCTCTCTCTCTCTGGGTCATTGTCGCAAGCTACAGGCGAAAATCCATGAAAAAACGAGAGTAGCAGATTTTCACCTGTCATGCGACGATGTCTCTGGATCTATGAATGATAGTAAAATTTACAGATAAACCGACCAACGGAAAGGGGAAAGGGGAGAGAGATGGAGGATAAAAACAATCTTAAGGTCGGTAGCAATGTTAATTAAAGCATAATAATGACTTAGATCAACTATAAATAAATTTAAATGTTTGAATTACCTCTTGTTGGCTCGTCATTTAGCTTAGTCTATATTCCACACTTGTTTCAATATACACAATGGTGACTGCATGGCTGCGGGTTCAGTGTTTAAGAAGCTCGTTTCCTTTTATTGAAAAATGTGTACATCTCGTGGTATATCAGTGATACAGAGTACATACTATGCATATATTCTCTATATATATATATTCTCTATATATATATATATATTTTATATATATATGTATATGTATACTACTGATGGTCTGTAGAAATGTCAATATTTGCAGACAAACGTACAATTTGCACTCGCATAGATTAATTCACATTTTGTTTTAGGTGGTTCTCTAATTGTTTATTTTGTAAACAAAATTTATTTGATTGAACTTATTTCTGAACAATATGGCAATCGGTTAAGCTTAGTTTCTAACCTGTAAATGGATACTGATGGAGATTGGAGGTATTTGTCACATTAAAAAAGGTTAATTCAAAAAAAAAGAAGAAAAAACAATCTTTTGTGGGAATTGAACCATGTTCTTCAGTGTGGCAGTGCGAGTTGGCAAATAATGGTACACAGAGGTATAGATTGCACATATATATTGGCTTACATTGTCTGGCTTGAAGTTGATGTGTTACTACTGTTCAAGAATTTTTTTCTTTACTAACTATTGTAATATTTATTCCCAATATTTGAAAAATTTTGTATACTTTTCTTTAGAAAAAGAAGTATACACATTTCATATTTAGGGGATACCATGTACATTTTATAGTATAATTGCAGACAATCATTTTGTTGTGAACTCCATGGCATTGTAATATAGTACAGTACCCACTATTTTTTATATGCCAAGGTGGAGCATATCATGCAGTGTTGCACCTAGGATCCCATGGTCAGGGGACACTGTCGCTCACCCTCCAGATTTGGGGGACACACATTTTAAAGGGACAAAGGAAAATTGTAGTACATAATGCACTAGAAGTGCTAAAAAAATGAGATAATCTTATTTGCTTAGACAGTTTTGCCATCTTAACTTTCTCACATTTTCCTTGGACATTTACATTATTGCAATAAACATTTTATCATATGATCAAGTAACTCGTGAAAACATTAACATGTTTGAATATCTGGTTCACCTGAAATGAATTGCACCATGGAATATTCTGTTCTGGATCTTGCTCTCATTTAACTTTAGTGTTCACTCATTATCTATTTGCATTTATTATAATAAATACCTATGTTTTCTTAATTACTTTTTTTAAAAAAGTATTAAATCATTAATCAAATGACAAATTGTGTATTTGATTAAATGAGTACTTTTTCATTAATTCAGCCTGAGAATAAATTAAATCTTCACTGCCGTAGGTGTGACTTTGACCTCGAAAATATGTTACAATAGCGGCAGTCAAAGACTTTAGTAACTCAGTCAACTGCCACAAGCCTTGAATCTTTTCATTGCCAGATTCATTGTTTTGAAATGGATATTCATTTACATCTTACAGCTTTTATCATTTTTAGCTAGTGCCATCATAAACATTGATGCACATCAGTGAAGGAAAAGTGTAGGCATTTTTTTCTTTTTTTTCCTGACAAAAAATCTGCCTAGAGGGGTGCACAGGGTCAAGATTTGTGGGACAGAGAACAAAAAATTGCAGGAAACCCACGAGCCGGGCTGTAGGCGCAACACTGTATAATGTTATGTTGTACTTCTGTCTGTCTGTTAGCACCTTGGTTTCTGCAGAATAACTTTAGTTGTCCACCATTTTTAGTTAACAAACTATTTTAATAGCTTGCACTTAGGACAGGGCTTGAAATTAATGTTCATCCATTGGAGTAGTGACAATTTCCACCAGTCGCTATAGTAGCAGTTAACAAGTGATCTTCTGTCGGATGTATCATATAAAGTATGAGACGCCATTCTGTTTCATCATTAATTCATCTGTTTATTATGTTAATGGAATACCTACCAACATCCTGCACTTGACAAGGTACAATAAATCCTGAGGCAGAAACGGACAGGTGTTATTCCACACGAGTAAATTTGGGTGATTATTGTCAAAACGGTGTTTGCACACATGGAACTGGCCTGATGTTCTGGCCCAAACATTGATTTCAATATGGATAATAAAAGATGTAGGGTATCAGGCTAGTATTGGTCAGTGGGAAAACATCATGTTGGTCGACTCATTGAATACAATCCAGAATTATGCAGAATAATGTATTTTAATATTTATGTCATTATTGATTTTAATATTTATGTCATTGTTGATAAACATTCAGAGTATTGTTCAGTGACAATTCTAAAGTATGTATGTAGGTATGTAGTAGCGTTTTGCTGCACCTCAGCACAATATTGGCCATATAGTGCCAACTAAAGGTAAAATTCGAAAAATGATGTGGAGGTTTTTGCAAGGTGTGCAACTGCCACTGAAACTTAAGGAATTAGATGATGACAAGAGAGCATAATCTTAAATATAATCAAGAGAAGAGAGGAAGAAAGTACCAGAAATGCTGGGAAAATGCATACGAATGACTGAAGTACAACCCAGTACTGAGTATTCAGAAAAATACGAAAGTGTGCAGGGTACTTAATTATGATTCGTTGATGGGTGTAAAATCTTTCATAAATTGTCCCTGAAATCACACTAATGATGGTGCTTCTTAACTGGGTCTATGCAGTTTGCAGTTGATATCGGTTTATACGCAAGTATTTATGGTACTTCCTTTTCTCAACTCGATACTTGCTTTTTTTATTCTATACTTGATACTACAATAAAAGTTAAGACAGGGTGCTTCCTTATTGTATTCTTCTATTCAAGGGAACCACCAAGTGTACCATATTATGAGCAACTTTTTCTGGTCACCTAGCTTGCACTGAGGTGTGTTAGAAGCATATAGATTTATGTTGTACATACAAGTGTACCACAGTATAAATGAGATAACCGAGTGTACACTGAGGTATGCCGCTAATATAGGGATTTATGTTGTGCATAAAAGTGTACTACACTATAAGTGAGGTCACCAAGCTTGCACTTAGGTATGTTACAAGTATTAGGATTGATGTTGTACATAAGTATACCGCATTGTAAGGGTGGTCACCAAGCTTACACTGAGGTATGTTACAAGCATTAGGATTTATGTTGTACATAAGTGTGCCACATTTTAAGGGTGGTCATCTAGCTTACACTGAGGTATGTTACAAGTATAAGGATTGATGTTGTACATAAGTGTACCACATTTTAAGGGTGGTCACCTAGCTTACACTGAGGTAAGTTACAAGTATAAGGATTTATACATAAAACTACAAGGAACAAGGTATTTTAAAGAAGAAACCATGTGATAATTTGTTTTTTTTTAGCCAAGATCTTTTTGATGTTGAATTTGTGATTATGGCACAGCAACACAAGTAGGTTATTTAGTGCCAAGGCAATTGGAGTAAAGTGCCTTGTCAAGGACACGTTACGGTAGCTGACCCGGGTTGATCTGATGGTAGTATTCGAACACACACCCATTTGATCATGAGTCATGAGTCTGGTCTGCTAGCCATTGAGCCAATGCTGCTCAGAAGATCTAAAATGAAGTGAAACAAAATAAGTAGGTGTGACAAAATTAAAGCTAATATAATGGAATGCTTGTAAAATAATGCTTCATACAAGAGGCAGTGTTATAATGAAGGACTTTATTGTGAGTGAAATTTGCAAAATAATGCTTTATATGAGGGTAGTGTTATGGTGAGGGTCTTTATAGTGAGTGAATATTGCATTATATGAGGGGTGGTGTTATGGTGAGGGTCTTTATAGTGAGTGAATATTGCATTATATGAGGGGTGGTGTTATGGTGAGGGTATTTTTAGTAAGTGAATGTTGCATTATATGAGGGGTGGTGTTATGGTGAGGGTCTTTATAGTGAATGAATATTGCATTATATGAGGGGTGGTGTTATGGTGAGGGTCTTTTTAGTGAGTGAATATTGCATTATATGAGGGTGGTGTTATGGTGAGGGACTTTATA
Organism: Margaritifera margaritifera; assembly: GCA_029931535.1. Classification (NCBI taxonomy): domain Eukaryota; kingdom Metazoa; phylum Mollusca; class Bivalvia; order Unionida; family Margaritiferidae; genus Margaritifera; species Margaritifera margaritifera. Next base: position 5,110,405 of record JAQPZY010001636.1, on the reverse strand, counting down.
GTGAGTAAATATTGCAATATATGAGGGGTGGTGTTATGGTGAGGGACTTTATAGTGAGTGAATATTGCATTATATGAGGGATGGTGTTATGGTGAGGGACTTTATAGCGACTGAATATTGCATTATATGAGGGGTGGTGTTATGGTGAGGGTCTTTTTAGTGAGTGAATATTGCATTATATGAGGGGTAGTGTTATGGTAAGGGACTTTATAGTGAGTGAATATTGCATTATATGAGGGGTGGTGTTATGGTGAGGGACTTTATAGTGAGTGAATATTGCATTATATGAGGGGTGGTGTTATGGTGAGGGTCTTTATAGTGAGTGAATATTGCATTATATGAGGGGTAGTGTTATGGTGAGGGTCTTTATAGTGAGTGAATATTGCATTATCAAGAAATATATTACTTTTATGAACTTTACACAACTATCACATTTTTTTGTGTACTTGTATTTTAAGGCATCCCGTAACTTGTCCAATGACTTGTCCAATGACTTGTCCAATGAATCAGTATATAATTAATGATGATTGGCCTCATAAGGTTCTCTCCTTAGTCAAGTAAACTTGCAATCTGGTACTTTTGAATTACACAGCATCATTTTTATAACTATGATATATGAGACATATTGACAACAAGGATTCCTCCTTAGTTGTATGGCTAATGTCTGTAATTATCAAGATAGATCAAAATTCTTAAAAGCATATGTTATAATGACCATATTGACTTCTCTCTTGCTGTAGTTTGAGCTAATTAATTAGATAAATCAAGATTTAAAAGAAAGAAGAGATGATTTTGTTTAGGCAACAATGACTGCTCCTTGTCTGCAAAGCTAATTTGTACATAATTATAATTGGCAAGATAAATCAAGATTCATAAATAATGTATCCCTAGTACCTTTCTAGACATAATCACAGAAAGTTGATCTGCTTAACTACTGAATGTACATTATAATTGGAGTCCAAAATCCAAAGAACATAGACCCTTATCTGCTGTCACGTAAAGCCCCAGCAGATCAGGGTCTGTGTTGTTTGTTTTACTGATTACTCCTTACAAACTGCAATGACCCAGATCTGCTGACACACTATACGATGACAGATCTGGGTCTATGCAGTTTAAACTGACTTATAAGCGAGTATATATGGTACCATACATAGACTTCAGATTACTTGACTGCCATATCCTGAACAAATAAGTCTATGTGATCCAGTCCAAAATATTACTGTAATGCTGAAAATGATCTTGAAGTAAAGCCAAGAATGGATACATACTTAAAATGATAGTTTTCGTTAGGTTGGTGGTGCTGGGAAATATGTTTGCAGTATCAAAGGCTGTCAGGGCTTGCCATATTAATAGAAGATCTTGTGTTTACAATACAAATTCAGGCCAGAACTTTCAAGTGAAGTTGGAAAAATGCAATTGTATGCACATATGCCAAAGATTGTCACATTTTTTGCACTTGTCATTATACCATTTTAATGACAAATGTGGTAAAGATGTTACAAAATCATCCATGTTCACAATTTTAAATACTGTCTATCCAGTCAGATTCAACGACAAACAGCATAGACCCTAATCTGCCATCACATAATGCACCGGGAGATCAGGGTCTATGTTGATTGTTCTACTCATTACTCCTAACAGTCTGCATACACCCAGATTTGCTGGCACATTATATGATGGCAGATCTGGGTCTGTGCAGTTTTCAGTTGGACCTGACTTGTAAGCGATTATAGACGGTATTAATATAGGGTTGGTAAAGGCATATAGCAATTGTAGAGTTTGGGAACTAGCGCCTTGCATTCAGAATTGAAGAATACATCTTTGTAATGTATAGGCATAATGCTAATTGGCCATCTTTTGGTAAATGGGGTGGGGTGGGTGGAGTTTTTCAGACTGCGGGATTGAATTAAATTGCTATACAGTTTTCATGATTTTAAAAATACATGAAATTGACTCTTCAGTGAGCTTGAAGTACCTAAAGTGGTTCACACCTTCCATCTTTGTAAAAGGTTTTAACGATTGCTGGAAATGCCAAACACATTTTGTACATATTTTGGAATGTATATAATTAGTTTCTGAATCATTTAGTGGTACAGGAGTTCTGATATTGCTATCCTGTGCTATTCAGAAGAGTTGCCAAGAATGCTATGTGTTGTCCCAAGTCTAGGCTTTTGAAAAGTCGTGATGTAATCTTCATCATTGCATAATTACCTGATCTGTTGTTACACCTGGCTGATGGTTAAAACACGAATGAAATATAGTTTGATGATGAATTCTCCCACCTGATCTTGTCACTAATCAGCAGACCTGTGTTAATCTCACCAAGCAGGTATGGGTTGGGTGGGTGTGTTGTTTTTGTCTCCCCCTCTTTTTGACTAGGAGGTTCCTACCTTCAGAACCACTGGTTGGGTAAACAGGGTAATTGTTGTGTATCACAAACAATTATTGACCTTCGGGGTATGCTTCCCTAAATGGCAGCACTGTTTTGAACACTTCCATGTCCTAAACTTTCTGCATTAGCCGTGTAAGCCATGTATTTTTTCGACAAGAACAACTCTGAAACATTGAAAAGAAAAAGAAATATTGCAGCATTTACATTTTTCAGTTTCATACATGTGAAAGCTGTAATTTGGTTGGGGAATCAAAAGATCTACAGAACATGATCTTGTATTGGTGTCGATCACATCTCCTTTGTTCATTATATATACATTGAAACGGGGTGACTGGGGCACACCCTGGTTGCCAGATTTCTTTTAATAATAAAATACATAATGATGGCTGCCCCAATTAAGTTAATTGTCTTCCAAATTTGCCATGCCCCTGAGTTAGTTGCTCTATCTTTCCTTCTGGCACTCCATCAATCTGTGTTCAGAATTTTACACTATTGTTCATTTGATACAAAATGTATCAGATTACAGTATATACTTGCGTATAAGCCGATACCAACTGCAAACTGCATCGACCCAGATCTACAGTCGCATAATGTGCCAGCAGATCTGGGTCTGTGCAGTTTGTAAGGACTAATCAGTAGAACAAACAATATAGACCCTGATCTGCTGGTGCATTATGCGACAGCAGATCAGGGTCTATGTTGTTTGCATTTGGACCCGGTTTATATGCGAGTATATACAGTAGTTGAATAACATTTTATGCCATGAGCTACTTGCAGCAAGTGTTCAACGAGTTTCATAAATCACCTGTCCAACGAACACGAATGTAATATTCGATTTATCACATAACATTTAGGATTTTGTATTACACCATGATGTTGCCATGTGATGTTGCAAAGTGTTATGCAACAGTTTTGCAAACGATTTGTATGATATGTCATGATGCTAATAAAGGTGAGTGTTTTATGATAAATTGTGTTCCATGTAAAAGTATTATGTTCATTTCTGTGTCGGGGGTAGGGGAGTATTATTAAGCGAATAAGTGGCATAAAAAATGTTGACCAAAAATAATCCCTTGCCATTGTCATGAATATTGCTGGAACATTTTTAATATTTACGTTTGGATGATATTTTTATTGCTTGAAAACCAGACCAGTAGATCAGTTTACCTCCATTTACATAGGTCCTTGATCATAAAATTGTCAGTGCCATCTTTTAACCATCCTAGCTCTGCAACCATTTAACTTGTTATTGTGCAATATATATATATATATATATATATATATATATATATATATATATATATATATATATATATATATATATATATTCTTTGCAATCTTTCCTTTATCTGTAAACTTATTTATGCCATTATATTTTGATTCCTTTGATTGCCCAATTTTTTAGCAAAGTTGTGGCCAATGAAAATGATTTCTCTTTAGACAAGTTTGGCATTCATGAATAGGCTTTTATTAGTAGCTTTCTAAGCTTAAAACATTTCTTGACATTATTCTGAGCCAGTCATTTGCAATTAACTATTTTTCAAGACTTTTTAGGGAATATCTTAGATAAATTAAGATTTTAAACAAGGATATGTGATTCTGACCACAGTGCCTGCTCCTTGGCTTCACTTGGCTTCAGATCTAATTTCCACATTAACTGCTCGCATTAATCAAGGTTCATGTAAGATTCATTCCATGTTATTAGACTTACACCTCCTGGGACATAACCATAACAGGCACATATATTGTATATACTTGCTTATAAGTTTAGTCCAACTGCACACTGCACAGACCCAAATCAACTCGCATAATTTGCCAGCAACTCAGGTTCTATGAAGTTTGTTAGAAGTAATCAGTAGAACAAGCAACATAGACCCTGATCTACTGGTGCATTATACGACAGCAGATCAATTATTTATGTAGGTTACCGTTGGACCCGACTTGGAAGTGAATGTATACAATATTTAAGATTGTGAACATGGAGTATATATGGTTTACTGCTCGATTATTGACATATGCAGTGACACTAATTACCATATATGCTCACTTATAAGTCGGGTCCAACTGCAAACAAGGGTCTATGTTGTTTGTTCTGCTGATTACGCCTAACAAACTGCATAGACCCATATATGCCATTGCATAATGTGCCAGCAGGTCTGGGCCTATGCAGTTTGCAATTGGACATGACTTGCAAGCGAGTATATACAATAGTTAATTAGCTCGTCCAGTATGTATGTATTTCCCACATGGTCAGATATTGTCTGAATGTTTGCAATTATTCAAAAGTTGTCAAGGGTACAAGTGGGTAACATTTCAAAATATATTTTACTTTGTATACATAATGAAGATAGCCTCAGGATATTTTTTATTTTGAACCTAATTTAATATTTCTTGACTTCTTAATGTGAGCAAGAGTTCGGCAGTTCCAGAGAGTTGATTTAATACCAATATGTTTTCTAGGTTAAAAAACAAACTCTGTATAGATGTCACTTTTATATGCATACTCCGCATTCTGATTAGCTGCTGGCAGCCAGCTCAAAAACCATTGGAGCCGTGGTGGCTCAGTGGTTAGTGTGCTGGACTCGTGACCAAAAGGGTGCGGGATCGAATCCTACCATCAGACCAGCCTGGATCAGCTACTGTGGTGTGTCCTTGGGCAAGGCACTTTACTCTGATTGCCTCGGCACTAAATAATCTACTTGTGTTGTTGTACCATAAAGCACCAAACCAAACCAGCTCAAAAATCTTCTGCTTTTAAAATTTTTAATATTGTAGCCATATACACCTCTCCCTCGATAACTCGCGCACAACGGGGTCCAAAAACATAGACCGCACTATAAGTGAGGGTGTGAGTTACCGAGGGACCTCAACAGAAATTAAAAAGGGGATGCCATCCCCACTGGACATCGAGAAAACTGCGGGGGGGGGGGGGGGGCTAATGGGGCTGTTTAATGGCTGAATACTTGTTTTATAATTGCATTGGGAATAATTGTCAATAAAGAGCTTTTTTTCTAATGTAGTTGTTTGCTTTTTTGTTTAAATTACCTTTATTTTCAAGATACCCAACTGCTGGAAAGATCGTTAACAACATTAGTCTAAGCGGTTTCAACAACACGTGTATGTGAAAACATTGTGTATTATGTCACTGCTTTTTGTTGTTGTTGATTAACAACAAAACAAGATTCCTTTTTTACAAAAACTAGGGACATATATTTCGCGTAACAACCGTTAACGTCGAAAATTGATTTATTTATTGTTCTATTAATAAAATATGGATGCCGTGATTTCATTGCAAGTAACGGTGAAACATCTTCTCATCCCTGAGGAAATCTCTGAGTGGCAATTTAGAAATTTTAAGTTCACTACAAACTCTGGAACTCGCTTCTCCATGATGAACCGTATCTGTGAAACAAAGCTTTTTATTCACTAAGTACTCATTTTGCTTGGTTGCCTTACTATCTTTGATCACATTTGTGAATGAGTAGGCTGATTGAGTGTACATTAATTATATTGCTTACATAGTAATATTTATAACAGTGTTTGATTGATCAATTGAAATGAGTTGACCTGACACACGGCCGTGACCACTAGCTCTTACAAGGGTATGATTTGCATGCCTTTTTAACTTTTCTTTTATTCCACCCCCTTTATTTGATTTGATACAAAAGATGTAATTAATGTGATAATACAAAGCAGGCCTGCTTTTAACTGAGTGTAACAACAACAAATACTTCCGCAAGTCCGAGAAAGAAAAAAGAAATGATCAGCACTTGATTAGCTTCTCACAGAAACTAGCTGTGACGGTTGAATAATATTTTTCACATTTGAATACAAGAGGGCATATTGCATTTATGATGATTACACTGAAACTGAATTAAAAGATAGAACTAAAAAACACATTTCATTTGACAAAACTTATTTAATTGGTATTTATTTTTTAAAGTGTTGCCACCAGTAGGCATTAGTGACATTTTCATTGATCAAAATTTCGTCAAATATTGTTATTTACAGTGTACTGAGAATGTTGTTTGGAAAGAAAATTGAACAAAATATATGACTTATTTAAAGTTGAGAATTTCAGGACATTGATTCAAATTTCCAGGTACTAACCACTGTTTTCGACGATAAAACAAGCGATATCAAGGTTGCATTTACCAATTTTGATCACGATTTTTTTCACAGTGAACAAATAAGGGCCAATGTTTTTGGCATTTTCTAGTATTAAAAAAATGGGATCCACACCTGACCCCGCATTATTAGCGGGTTCGCGAGTTATCGAGGGAGTGGTATACTTTTACAATACTAACATTTTTTTGTTATATTGTTGAAATAACTTAACCTTGTACTATTAATTTTGAGCCCGCTACAAAAGATTATGAGAAGGCTGCATACTGTTAGAAGTTTCACCAAAAGCTTATATTTCTGTACGATTTGGGCTGCCACTTCCAACCTTACTGTTTTATATCCAAAATGCTAAAAATAACCATGGCTAATTGGCGTTTATAATTCATTCAGAGCATACTTCCTATTGTAATAATGTTAATGGTTGCTAAAATGTACACAGTAAGTTCTGTTTTTAATGAAAACAGAAGTAATTAACTATCGGTTATTATGAAGCAGATCACAAGGTCCCTTCCATTATTGTGTATATTATGTTCCCTTCATGATAAAAAAATTCATATATACTATGTTTTTTGTGTCCCTTGGGCTTTGTTATGTCCAGTGTTTTTTCTGTGTAACGTTATATTGGCATTGGGATCTGCGTATGTACTGACACAATTCCAAAGAGGGCTGGTTTTTATTCTTTGTACATGTTTTACCTTTGTCTTTTATTTTATATACTTTTTATAGAATTTCATCATTTTTACCTTTTATATTATATTATTCTTCATGTTTATGTTTTTTAGGAAAGGTTTATCTTCCTAAAGTTTTTGTTCAGTTCATTTTTACATTTTTCAAACTTTACCTTTACTTGGCACTACATAGCCACTGTTGTGCTGAGGTGCCATAAAATGCTACAACATACATACTGTATTACTTTGTATGTTTTGACAAAATGTGCTACTTCAGGCTCACCAAGCTACTATAAATTTTAGGCTGCTTCCAATTGTTTGCTCAGAATGCAAGACGATGTGAAAGGAATGGGTTAAAGCTTGCTAGGGTTTGTTCGTATTGCATTAATTTGCAATCCATGTTTATTCTGCAAGTTGGCTCGGAGTTGATATTGTCTTTTTATGCTTTACCATGGCCATGGTTTCAGCAGTGCATAATTTTCTTATTGATCTTTATAGTATTAATGATCTAGTCCTTTCATATTTGTGACCATAAAAGGTTCATCCGTTTTCTTGGTTCAGATGGTGACTAAAGTACCAATATACCTTTTTCTGATATTTAAGAAATGGTTTGCCATCAGCTTCTGAATCCACAAGTTATCACAGTGTCATGCTATTGGTATTCTACAAAAAGATTGTGTAATTTTGTTAATCGTACTGCATTTGTGTTTGCTTCAGGATCATGACATGCCGTGATGTCATCAGCATTAACAGTGAATTGCCTGCATGTCTAATAAAACTAATGATGAAAACAGCTAGGTGGGAACTACTTAACTGCAGAGTACTTCCATCTGATGTATCTACCAGGCAACAGATCTTAAAATAGCATCCATACCAGTATGTTGGGATCATTGTCTATACCTTCCCCTCATTTGGCAAGAAGTTCATACCGGCAAATTGTACGGTTTTTGTCTCACCTGTGAAACATAAGTGAGAAACAAAAATCACTTTTTCAACAGCTTTGTAGTCATCATGGTTGTAGGTGTCAATGTTAAGTTTTGCATTTAGCTCAGTTTCGCAGACACTATTATATGTACTGTAGTGAAACTTGAGATTAATCAATTTGGAAGGTACTACTCACCATGAGCTAAAGTAGGTCACTGTGACCTATTTTTAATGCTGCAGTGATTATGTTAAGGATTTACTCTTTCAATAGCCCATTGTATCCGAGGGGTAGAGCAGAGGGTGCTGCGCTCAATTTTCACAGGTCTACAGGCCATCATTCTTGAGAACTAACAAAGACTGTAACACAGGCAACCTGGAGGGTACTATCCACCACAAGCAAAAGTAGGTCACATGTACCTACTTTACAAGATCCAGTGATTACATTAAATATTTTGCATTTAGTTCAATTTCTCAGATGTTGTATGTACAGTTGTGGAACTTGATGGGTGTATTTACCATGGAGTGTACTACTTACCATGAGCAAAAGTAGGTCACATATACCTCAGTTTTCACACTACTGATTACATTAAGTTTGTGGATTTAGCTCAGTTTCTCTGACACTGATCTATGTGCACCCATGAAAATTTCTGGGTTTATTCATTTTGGAGGGTTCTACTTGCCATGAGCAAAAGTATATCACAAAACCTGTCATGCTTTAGTGATTGCATGCCTTAGCATTTACTTTTTGCATCTTAGAGGGAAATGGCAAATGTGACCTTCTTTTCAGGCAATTGTGATTTTGTAAGTTTATAACTGCCACTGTAGAGCAGGTGAAACATAGCATTCCACTGAATTCATGTGTAAACATGTGAACTGCTGTGTATCCCATTGAATTCATGTGTAAACTTGTGAACTGCCGTGTATCCCACTGCATTCATGTGTAGACATGTGAACTGCTCTGTATCCCATTGAATTCATGTGTGAACACGTGAACTGCTGTGTATCCTGCTGAATTCAAGTGTAAATATGTGAACTGCTGTGTATATCATTGAATTCATGTGTAAACATGTGAACTGCTGTGTATCTCATTGAATTCATGTGTAAACATGTGAACTGCTGTGTATCCCATTGATATCATATGTGAACTGCTGTGTATCCTATATAAAAAGTTACAACATAAAATGTCCTCAGATATTTTTCTCTTTTCATACGCACTCTCTTTTGGCTTGTATTGTTTGTAATGTAGAATCTATAAAAAGAAGAAAATAACATTAGGAGAATTGAAATGTACACTGTAGTTATTTTCTTTGGTAAGGTAGCGTTCAAATGGTTGTGGGTTGTGGTTTTGTGGGTTTAACACCATTTTTCAGTAAATGATGGGCTATACATGGTGGCTAGTATATCTGGTGGAAGAAGAACCTGGGAAAACCCTGGGAAGAACCACTGTCCCATGGGAAGCTGCTGGCAAGCTTTCTTACATACCCACGTTGGCTGAGCCCAAAACTCGAACCCACACAGACAGTGGTTAGATGTCAGCAATTGGTAAAGGGCAACCCCTTGGACCATTTGGCCACCTGGGGCCCTGATGTTCAAATGACCAAGAGCAATACAGTTTTTCCTCTTAAATGCAAACTTCACCTTTAGTGGCTTATTTATAACATTTTGAGTATTCATCTTTCTTCAAAAAGTAATTGAATGCTGGTCATAGTGACCAGACTTATGCAATAGTGATTTTTTTCAAGTAAGCAGGTCATGTTTCTCAAATGCTTGGTATCAACATTATAGAAATGATCAAACTTGTGTTAATTTTGTGAATTATATTACAGTTAATTTATTTTAGGTTAATAATAGCAAAATCTCTTGAAAAATAATAGCTATTATGAAAATTTAAAATTTGATGAAATACCCAACAGTTATTATCTTTTGTTAAATTTTATAACAAACTCTATTAAACTGACAGTTGATTAGTTGCATTTCATTTCCTAATCATCCATGTAAAAGGTCTGTAACACTGCCAGGTGTTGGAGTCGGAAGATGCTACAACCTTTGTAATGGAATTGGGACCTTTGTTACCCTTCCAGTGTTATGGCAAGATTACACACCTATATACTCACTACTCCATCGCATAATGTGATGGCAGATCAGTGTCTGTGTTGTTTGTTCCACTGATGACTACTAACAAACTGCATGGATCCAGACTTGATAACACATTATGTGACAGCAGATCTGGATCTGTGCAGTTTGCAGTTGGACATGTCTTCTCAGCTAGTATATATGGTACACAGAGTTGGGCGAATGGAGTGGTTACAAAAGTGTAAAGTAGACCTTATTGAAAGATATCACACAATCTTGTCAATTCTCCTAAAAGTTAGACTGCTATCTACAACATAGACCCAGATCTGTTGAAGAATTTTTTCACTGGCAGATTTAGGTTTGTGATTTTTACTGAAATCATCAATAGAACATGTTCTGTCAGAACGTAATTGACACACAAGGTGAAAACAGTCAATTTCTCAGCTCTCCTCTGATGAGAGATGAGAGGGGACTGCTATGAAGTTTGACATGCACAGTTGTCTCAAGATAAAATTTATCTTAGGTGTGAATAATGTCACGCTGACATTCAATATGGCTGCCATTGTAACCATCTTGAAATTATGTTTTTGCTACTTCGCCTGAAAGGCTATTTAATGCAAGCATGTACATATTCTTAAAGATGATTTTTCAATCTTGAAGTGGCTGTTGTTTTTAAAAGAAAAAAATGTGTACATTCAAAGATATTGTTTCCCCAACCAGCAGTTTTTCCATCAAGCTGGTGTATTTTTTTAATTTTTTTTTATTTTCTCTGTTAAAATGAAATGCAGTACTCTTCTGACAGGATCATAAAACCCTACAAATTACATCTCAACCAGTAGAGGAGGCGTGTTGACTCAGTGGTTAGCATGCTGGACTCGCAACGAAAAGGGTGCCGGTTCAAATCCACCCTTCGGATCAGCCTGGGTTGGCCACTGTAGTGTGGCCTTGGGCTAGGCACCTTACTCCAATTGCCTTGGCACTAAATAATCTACTTGTGTTGCTGTGGTGTAAAATTAAATAACAACAAATCAACCAGTAGAGCTTCAGTCTCTTCATGGTATTCTTGTCTCTTGTAAGTACCCTCTTTTTTTGCTGTATCTTTCTTTCAGTGTTTTTACAAAAGGGGGAAAGAGAGAGATTGGACCATATATTGCACAGGTGTATTAACTTACTTACTCACAGCATGATTTCCAGTAAAGAATCCACACCTGATGATTTATAACATCTCACAGGGGCAGGGGGGCCATTAAAGAAATGAAGAATTTCTATTTTCAGTGGACATAATAACTTATCATCAATGAGTAATGCAGATTTTCAAATATTTGGAAAAAGAATTTGTAGATAACGGTCTACTATAACATATCATAATGTGGATATTGCCTAGATATACTTGTATAAAAGTACAGGATGTTTATATATATAGAGAGAGAGAGAGAAATTTACAAATATACACCAAACAGAGCGGAAAGTGCTATCCTTGGATTCTACAAGAGAATGCTTGATAACATTAACAGAATTTTTAAATACGAAGAAATAATATCATATAGGTTAGAGAATTTTCAATTCATACTCTACAGAGATTCAAACCCCGATTTGTGAGTTATGGCACCCATCGCCTTGCCTGTAAGCACCAACTCCTATACCATTTCGACCATGCACACATCACCAAAAAATGATGCTACAAAGTCAGTGCTATAGGCATTTGTGCAGACATACCCGCATGTTGACCCAGTAATTAATTCTCATCTAAGTTCACAGTCCATCTGGATTCCTACTATAGAAATCAAGGTATATAGAAGCTATTATAGAGAATTACAAATATACACCAAACAGAGCAGAAAGTGCTATCCCTGGATTCTACATTAGAATGCTTGAGATACTCTATGAAGATTTGAACCATGATCCGCGAGTTACAGCACCCATCACTTTGCCTGTAAGTACCATGTGTGTGTGTGTACCATATATAGTTGATTATAAGTTGAGTCCACATGCAAACTGAACAGTCCCAGATCTGCCATCACATAATGCACAGGCAGATTTGGGTCTCCTGATCTGCCTGTGCATTATGTGAAGGCAGATCTGGGTCTATGTTGCTTGCAATTGGACTCCACTTGTAAGTGAGTATGTTTAGTTTGTATGTATGCATGCATGTATGTACATGTATGTATAATGGCTATGTTCTGTGTGCTGCAAATTTTCAGCATAATTTAGGTATCTATTGATAGTTATTCTCTACAAATAAATTTGTAAACATTTATTATTTTTACCTGGTCCTTTAAACTGTGCAAATATATGTGTAAAAAATTAAATAACCAGTTGTTGATGCAATTCAGTAAAAATGTACAGAAGGAAAAATACCTGTTATATGGTAAATCCAACACCGAGTAGTAATTAAGTGATGATTTTCTGCTGAACACCTAATGTGAAAATTTGTCAAGATTGAAAAAAAAAAAAAAAAATAAAAATTCAGGGACGTCACCTACATGTATGTCAATTTATGTGTCTTTTGAAAGAAAGGATAGTAACTTGAATAAAAGAACATGTAACAAAGTTTCGTTGAAAGAGATACAAATTTTGGTCATATAGGCCTGATTAAGGTCACCAGACTTGTCATATAGTCCTGATTAAGGTTACCAGACTTGACATATAGGCCTGATTAAGGTTTCTAGACTTGACATACAGGCCTGATTAAGGTTACCAGACTTGAAATATAGGCCTGATTAAGGTTACCAGACTTGACATATAGGCCTGATTAAGGTTACCAGACTTGACATATAGGCCTGATTAAGGTTACCAGACTTGACACATAGGCCTGATAAAGGTTACCAGACTTGACATATAGGCCTGATTAAGGTTACCAGACTTGACATATAGGCCTGATTAAGGTTACCAGACTTGACATATAGGCCTGATTAAGGTTACCAGACTTGACATATAGGCCTGATAAAGGTTACCAGACTTGACATATAGGCCTGATAAAGGTTACCAGACTTGACATATAGGCCTGATTAAGGTTTCTAGACTTGACATATAGGCCTGATTAAGGTTACCAGACTTGAAATATAGGCCTGATTAAGGTTACCAGACTTGACATATAGGCCTGATTAAGGTTACCAGACTTGACATATAGGCCTGATAAAGGTTACCAGACTTGACATATAGGCCTGATTAAGGTTGCCAGACTTGACATATAGGCCTGATAAAGGTTACCAGACTTGACATATAGGCCTGATTAAGGTTACCAGACTTGACATATAGGCCTGATAAAGGTTACCAGACTTGACATATAGGCATAATTAAAGTCACCAGACTTGTCATATAGGCCTGATTATGGTCACCAGACTCTTCATAGAGGCCTGATAACGGTCTGCAGACTCATCATATAGGCCTAATTAAGGTCACCAGACTTGCAAGTGTAGAATTAATGTTGAAACAGGCAAAGGAATATCTCCATACTTTTTTTAAGGGTTCATGAAAAAAGAAAGTTACCCTTGGGCAAGTTTTTCATCATCTGTTGTTCTTGTTTTCAGTCTGGCCATCTACAGTGAAACCTGTCTTTAGGATGTCCACTTTTGTAAAAATTAATACTTTCTGTATAGGTAGAAATGATGTGATCATTACATTATTATGTCATTGATGTGATTTCACTTGTTACCAAAGTGTAAGGTGGTGCTATTAACTCTTGGAGCCATAGGTCATACAATGAAGTGGTTGCAACCTTTGTATTAACTCTTGGAGCCATAGGTCATACAATGAAGTGGTTGCAACCTTTGTTTCTTCAATAATTAAAAAGAAAACTGCTTATACAATTTCAGTAATTTCCTGTGAAAGATAACAATAAAATCAACAGAAAGTATATGAGACCTTGTGAAATCTTAATGACGCAGACTTTTGGTTGTGGAAAACCGATGTGATCTCAATAATTGTGTTGTACAATAAATTTTAGTTAGTTTTATCTGAAATGTTCATTCTCGCTGCGTACAAAGGACATTATACCATGTGACAGTATGAAAAGTGTATAATTTATTAAAGGACATTATACCATGTGACAGTATGAAAAGTGTATAATTTATTGTGACAGTATGAAAAGTGTATAATTTATTGTGACAGTATGAAAAGTGTATAATTTATTGTGACAGTATGAAAAGTGTATAATTTATTAAAGGATATATCTTACTTGGCACCAGTTAACTTGTTTACTCCAAGTTTTTTGGTACTTTGGTTCATATGGTTGGTTGGTTGGTTGTACATAAATGTATGTGTGTAATGTCCTTCAACTCGTTGCTTCTACAGGGTTAAAACTGGACACATGAAACTTGGATAAATGATGGTCCTGTGGGTTTAGATTGTGCCAACACATTTTGGAGTTCTGATCTTGCACCTGGGGATGGGACTATTGATGTAGTGGTGATTGTACGTAAATTTCAAATAACTCCAGAGTTGTTTGTTTTGCATGTCCGATGCATGTGATCAATGACCCTGTGACCTAAGTGTCAACAAATCAGACTTGGACCCTCAAGTCATTTCCTTGGGTCCCTCCCTCCCCCCCCCCTCGTATCATAAGATAGAAACTATGGAGATCCCCATCCTTTAACCATATACCATATATAAACTGAATGGGCATGAAAGTAGGAAATTTAATCTTGGAAAACTGTCAGGGTTTTGTTTGGTTTGATGTTTTATGGCACAGCAACACAAGTAGATTATTTAGTGACAATGCAATTGAAGTAAAGTACCATACCTAAGGATGTGCCATGGTACCGACCTGGCATGACCCAGTTGTAGGATTTGAACAAGCAACATTTTGATTGCTAGTCTGGTAAGCAGACGACTGAGTCAACATAGCTCCTGCCTCCATTAATTGCCTTTTACAACATGCAGGAGGACGCATTGGGCCTATTCAACATCCCCAAGTCTGAACTGGGGTAATTTCATTGTAAAAAGCTACTGTATATACTCTAGTACAATCCGAGTCCAAATGTAAACAACATAGACCCTGATATGCCATCACATAATGCACCAGCAGATCAGGGTCTATGTTGTTTGTTCTATTGAATAGTCCTTACAAACTGCATAGACCCAGATTTTCTGGTGCATTATGCACCGGCAGATCTGGGTCTATGCAGTTTGCAGTTGGTATAAGCTTTTACATGAGTATATACAGCATGTTTGATAAATGGCTGAAAGCATTAGATAAAGGAGAAATAGTTGGCACTAAACTAGTGGCTGATGTTTGCAAAGCTTTTAATCTCGTAGATGAAATCTTGCTTGAAAAACTGAAAATCTATCACTGCAGTGAAGATTGCCTAAAATGATTTTTGTCTTACTTAACTGACAGTACGAAAAGGAGTGTTCAGTGGATACCTTTCTGAAAGTAAAAATATTAATTGTGGAGTACCACAGGGTTCAATCCTCAGACCTCTGTTCTTCTATTTATGTTACAAAAGTCTTAACACGGATAGGAAGTTTTTTCCATTGACCTCTATGCAGATAGCACTACATCGATTCATGTAGAACCAAAACTGACATTATAAATAACTTAGGAGATTGTTTGTCACAGACTTTAAGTATGTTGCAAGGAAAATGTTAGTGCTATATACAGAAGAAAAAAACCAAGCCATACTAGTAAGAACACAACAAAAGAGCAAGGTTAGATAACGGCAAATTCCAAGTTTTGTATGACAATGTAAACCCTAGTAAGACCTCTCAGGATTAAATTCTTGGTGTATTTGTAGATAACAATTTAACTTGGTCTATTGACATTAACCATGTTTCAGGAAAGGTTAATTCCTGTCTTTGGCCACTTAAGAAAATCAAAACATTCATTCCTTAAACTCTATATAAAGTTATTATTATTATTATTATTATTATTATTATTAAGATGGATTTATACTTGCAGCAAACATTGACACCTGTGTCTGTCCCTGCCCCCAGGGACTTGACGACTTGGTCATGGTGTGGAAACTATTAAGATCCCCACCCAAACCAGGTGTTTAATGGAAAAATAAACTGAAGTCATCCTAAGATATAATGTACTAATGGATACTTTAAGAAATACTTTGTTGTTCCCAAATTTTGTTACCGGTATGTCCATTTGACAAGACAATGGACACTCATTGTCTGTGTTGGTCTTTGTATAAGCCAGGCAAAAATTGAAAGATGATTTATGTGTAAAATATGATTGAACTGGACACAATCGCACAAGAGAATTACAAGTTTGACAATGTCACGATGATCTTTATTTTTCACTTTTTCCTGGCTGGACTGAATTTCACATTTGTATGCCACCTGTATTATAATAACGGGTAATTTTTTTCAAAATTACTTTGAAAATAGTAGCTGGAGTAACGAGTATTAACACAACCTTTTACAGCATACACAATTTGATATTTTGTTGTTTCAGAATTTGTTATTTTAGTATAGTAAAGTAATTGGAAAGAAGGAAAGATTTAGGGACTTCAAAACATTATATTCTTGAATGGCGAAATTTGTTGTTCTAAGTTTGTTAAAAATGAAGTCGACTGTATATATATAGCAACACACTGATGCATTTGGAGTGTATTTTGGGGAATTTCCCCAATGGACATCTGTAAATAACTTGTTTAGTCCTTTCACTACCCTGGCATCCTGCAGATAAATAAGTAGTGATTCAACATTTTTTGATGTCAGACTTGCAGGCTTTTAATAGCATTTCCTTTTACTCAGTAATATGGTTTTCTGTATTTCAGATCCCTAATTCTGGAAAGATGAAGAGGTGATCTTAAACACAATAAAGCAAATGGGCACTCCTTAACAGAAAAATCTTGGAAACCATCCACATTAAAGCTCTCACTCCAGTCAGGTGTACAAACCAGCCATAAACTCAGCCTTCCTGGCAAGATATGGCCATTAAGGTAAAACATTACACTAATAAAATCAAGCAAAAATATCCAGATCTATTACATTGGGGTTTTACACAAGGGTCATAACCATGAAAAAAAATCTCTAAGTTGACTGCATTCTGTGTGATTGGCAGTTTGGAATTTTTTTCTTCACATTAATACCAAGTAATATGGAGATGTTTTGTCATGTAAAAGTGAGTGTGGTTACATGTACATCCAATCAAATGATGAAAACACACTTTTATATAGAGTAAATTATCCTACATTGATATTTAGTTTTTGTACTGTTGTCTTACATCATAACTTGTCTTGACAGATGTTCATTTTTGCACTTCCATTTTGTTTACAGACACAAGTTATTTACATTTCAAATGACTCACAAAATGTTGTTGCATAACAGATACTGGATGCCATACAACATTCTGACTTGTAATTGCCTAAGCATATTTTCATTGCAGATGCAAAACATGCTGAGAATACAATCTTTTTGCCATCACACTTTATTTTTTTCTGTTGAATATTACCAAGAAAAAGATCTTTTCTTTTGTATTTACTGCACAATGTATTTTATTAAACAGAGCTCTAGAGATATGGAATATCCTTAGGTTATTGTGAAGGTCAGAAGTGATATGTCAAGGTCAAATGATCAAATGGTTAATGTTTGTTGAAATGGCTATATTTGATTTTAGTAATAGATTTATGTTTGTTTGTTTTCACTCAAGTGGGTGAAAATACATGGTTGCATCAGGCCTAAATTCATGGTCTCTGGAGCAAAAAACAAAAGACTTTTAAAGTTAGAGAAGTTGTGTGATATCTAAAATGTGTTTTGATAAATTATGATCCAAGACAGTTATTGTATTGAAATTTCAGTTACTGTTTCATTATCTTCCACAATTATGCTTCTTTAATAATAATAATAATAATAATAATAATAATAATAATAATAATAATAATAATAAATACTACAACTATTACTACTACTAATGTATTGATTTAGTGAGGGTAGCTCAGTTAGCTTATACAAATCTGCCTTGAGGCCTTAAAATATATTTGATATTTACATGTGTAAGTTTAAGCGTATATTCTGTTGCCTCTTTTGCCTTTCACCCCCACTCTCTTTCTCACTCTCACACAAACACATGCAGATTATACACTCTCTTTGCCACTCTCTCACACACGTACAGATTCTACATTCTCTTTCCCACTCTCACATACACATTATACATTCTGTCACACACACACACACACACACACACACACACACACACACACACACACACACACACACATTCTCTTTCTCTTTCTCACTCACATACACATACTGATTATTTTTCTTTCTCACATACACATGCTGATTATACATTCTTTTTCTCACTCTCACATGCACGTACAGATTATACATTCTCTTTCTCACTCTCACATGCACGTACAGATTATACATT
Organism: Margaritifera margaritifera; assembly: GCA_029931535.1. Lineage (NCBI taxonomy): Eukaryota > Metazoa > Mollusca > Bivalvia > Unionida > Margaritiferidae > Margaritifera > Margaritifera margaritifera. Next base: position 5,091,900 of record JAQPZY010001636.1, on the reverse strand, counting down.
CTCTTTCTCACTCTCACAAACACACAGATTATACATTCTCTTTCTCACTCTCACAAACACACAGATTATACATTCTCTTTCTCACTCTCACAAACACAGATTATACATTCTCTTTCTCACTCTCACATGCACGTACAGATTATACATTCTCTTTCTCACTCTCACATGCACGTACAGATTATACATTCTCTTTCTCACTCTCACAAACACACAGATTATACATTCTCTTTCTCACTCTCACATGCAGGTACAGATTATATATTCTCTTTCTTACTCTCACATGCAGGTACAGATTATACATTCTCTTTCTCACTCTCACAAACACACAGATTATACATTCTCTTTCTCACTCTCACAAACACACAGATTATACATTCTCTTTCTCACTCTCACAAACACAGATTATACATTCTCTTTCTCACTCTCACATGCACGTACAGATTATACATTCTCTTTCTCACTCTCACATGCAGGTACAGATTATACATTCTCTTTCTCACTCTCACATGCAGGTACAGATTATACATTCTCTTTCTCACTCTCACATGCACGTACAGATTATACATTCTCTTTCTCACTCTCACATGCAGGTACAGATTATATATTCTCTTTCTTACTCTCACAAACACAGATTATACATTCTTTTTCTCACTCTCACATGCACGTACAGATTATATATTCTCTTTCTTACTCTCACAAACACAGATTATACATTCTCTTTCTCACTCTCACATGCAGGTACAGATTATATATTCTTTTTCTTACTCTCACAAACACAGATTATACATTCTCTTTCTCACTCTCACAAACACACAGATTATACATTCTCTTTCTCACTCTCACAAACACACAGATTATACATTCTCTTTCTCACTCTCACAAACACAGATTATACATTCTCTTTCTCACTCTCACATGCACGTACAGATTATACATTCTCTTTCTCACTCTCACATGCACGTACAGATTATACATTCTCTTTCTCACTCTCACAAACACACAGATTATACATTCTCTTTCTCACTCTCACATGCAGGTACAGATTATATATTCTCTTTCTTACTCTCACATGCACGTACAGATTATACATTCTCTTTCTCACTCTCACATGCAGGTACAGATTATACATTCTCTTTCTCACTCTCACATGCAGGTACAGATTATACATTCTCTTTCTCACTCTCACATGCACGTACAGATTATACATTCTCTTTCTCACTCTCACATGCAGGTACAGATTATATATTCTCTTTCTTACTCTCACAAACACAGATTATACATTCTTTTTCTCACTCTCACATGCACGTACAGATTATATATTCTCTTTCTTACTCTCACAAACACAGATTATACATTCTCTTTCTCACTCTCACATGCAGGTACAGATTATATATTCTTTTTCTTACTCTCACAAACACAGATTATACATTCTCTTTCTCACTCTCACATGCACGTACAGATTATACATTCTCTTTCTCACTCTCACATGCACGTACAGATTATACATTCTCTTTCTCACTCTCACATGCAGGTACAGATTATATATTCTTTTTCTTACTCTCACAAACACAGATTATACATTCTCTTTCTCACTCTCACATGCACGTACAGATTATACATTCTCTTTCTCACTCTCACATGCACGTACAGATTATACATTCTCTTTCTCACTCTCACATGCACGTACAGATTATATATTCTCTTTCTCACTCTCACATGCACGTACAGATTATACATTCTCTTTCTCACTCTCACATGCACGTACAGATTATACATTCTCTTTCTCACTCTCACATGCAGGTACAGATTATACATTCTCTTTCTCACTCTCACATGCAGGTACAGATTATACATTCTCTTTCTCACTCTCACATGCACGTACAGATTATACATTCTCTTTCTCACTCTCACATGCAGGTACAGATTATATATTCTCTTTCTCACTCTCACATGCACGTACAGATTATACATTCTCTTTCTCACTCTCACATGCACGTACAGATTATATATTCTCTTTCTCACTCTCACATGCACGTACAGATTATACATTCTCTTTCTCACTCTCACATGCACGTACAGATTATACATTCTCTTTCTCACTCTCACATGCACGTACAGATTATACATTCTCTTTCTCACTCTCACATGCACGTACAGATTATACATTCTCTTTCTCACTCTCACATGCAGGTACAGATTATATATTCTCTTTCTCACTCTCACAAACACAGATTATACATTCTTTTTCTTACTCTCACAAACACAGATTATACATTCTTTTTCTTACTCTCACAAACACAGATTATACATTCTTTTTCTTACTCTCACAAACACAGATTATACATTCTCTTTCTCACTCTCACATGCACGTACAGATTATACATTCTCTTTCTTACTCTCACAAACACAGATTATACATTCTTTTTCTCACTCTCACATGCACGTACAGATTATACATTCTCTTTCTCAATCTCACAAACACACAGATTATACATTCTTTTTTTTAACTTTTTAACTGATTATACATTTTCTTTCATTCTCTTTCTCACTCTCACATAAACATATGACACATTCTCTTTCTCACGCACCCACACACAGAGTTTATACATTCTCTTTCTCACTCTCACACATACAGCTTATATTCTCTTTGTCCCTTTCACGCACACTTACAGATCATACATTCTTTTTCTCGCACACACTTACAGATTATACATTCTCTTGTATTCATATACAAATTATTCTTTCTCACTCACACACACATATTATAATTCTCTTTCTCACTCATACACATATTATACATTCTCTTTCTCACACACATATTATACATTCTTTTTCTCACTGTCACACATATTGATTATACATTCCCTTTCTCACTCTCAAACACACAACAGATAGATTTTCTTTCTCATTCACACACATCCAGATTATACATTCTCTTTGTCACTCTAACACGTACAGATTATAGATTGTCATTCTCACTCACACACACAATCAGAGTATACATTCTCTTTCTCACTCTCACACACACATACAAAGTATAGTCTCTTTCTGCTCACACATACAGATTATACATTCTCTTTCTCACTCTCACACACATACAGAGTATACATTCTCTTTCTCACTCACACACACATACAGATTATACATTCTCTTTCTCACACACACATACAGAGTATACATTCTTTCCAACTCACACACATAGAGAATACATTGTATTTCCAACTCACACATACAGAGTATACATTCTCTTTCCAACTCACACACATACATAGTATACATTCTCTTTCCAACTCACACATAGAGTATAAATTCTTTCTCACTCACACACACATACAGATTATACATTCTCTTTCTCACACACACACACATACAGAGTATACATTCTTTCCAACTCACACACATACAGAGAATACATTCTCTTTCCAACTCACACACATACAGAGTATACATTCTCTTTCCAACTCGCACACATACAGAGCATACATTCTCTTTCTCACTCTCACACACATACAGATTATATATTCTCTTTCTCACTCACACACATATACTTTCTCATTCTCACTCACACACACATACAGAGTATACATTCTCTTTCCAACACACACACATAGAGTATACATTCTTTCCAACTCACACACATACAGAGTATACATTCTCTTTCCAACTCACACACATACATAGTATACATTCTCTTTCCAACTCACACACATACAGAGTATGCATTCTCTTTCCAACTCACACACATTCAGAGTATACATTCTCTTTCTAACTCACACACATACAGAGTATACATTCTTTCCAACTCACACACGTACAGAGTATACATTCTCTTTCCAACTCGCACACATACAGAGTATACATTCTTTCCAACTCACACACATACCGAGTATATATTCTCTTTCCAACTCACACATACAGAGTATACATTCTCTTTCTCACTCACACACATACAGAGTATACATTTTCTTTCTCACTCACACACATACAGAGTATACATTTTCTTTCTCACTCACACATACAGAGTATACATTTTCTTTCTCACACACACATACAGAGTATACATTCTCTTTCCAACTCACACATACAGATTATACATTTTCTTTCTCACTCACACACACATACAGATTATACATTCTCTTTCTAACACACATATTATACATTCTCTTTATCACTCACACATACATACAGATTACACATTTTCTTTTTCACTCACTCACACAAACATATACATTCTTAGTTTTATTTCTCATATTTAATGATAGTATTTTATATTTCTTTGTGAATATACAGTGAAATACATCAGTAAGTTTTATTTGAAGTCAGCAAGACAAAAATACAATAAAATGGCAGGACATAGCTTGCTGTTATTTATAGTTTCAGGCCGAATAAAGGCAAAAAAATATTTTTAAAAAATATTTTTGTACAGTTTCACCTCGCCATAAAGTTAAAATATTTATTAAAGAAAACTCCATAATACAAATTTTATTAACAAAATTCAATAAATTTTTTTGAAATAAATGTTGTCAAATCCAATTTTGCAAGTATAGATATTGAATAGAATTATGGCCATTCCAGAACTTAGTGTACAGGGTGGAAACAATTTCAAAACCCCACAACCCACAGTGTTTTATTAAATTTCTCCAAGAAAAACCTGTACCAATCAACCATGTAGTTGTTGCCTGACCATCAGACAATAGAAAAAGAAAACTAATTTTTTGTCAACTTGACACCAATTACAAAGTCAGTGCTCAATTTTGAAAATTTTAACAAAATAAACACTAATGCAGGATTCCAATATTCCACATTTAATTTATAAAAAACAAAACAATCCAAGATAATAAAAAAACACAAATAAACAACATGTATACACACAGCATTTTCTTTATTGCATGCAACATTTTGACTGAAATAAGAAGTACAATTTGAACATAAGCATATAATTAGCATAAAACTGTATTCAAAATTTTCACAAGCACAACAAATAATATCATTATTTTAAAACACCTTTGTGTATTTATATATGAAATATGATTATAATTAATGTATCGCTTCCAATGCAGACATTTTTCCATGTTGGTTTGGGAAAATGTACAAAAAATCCCCCTTGAAGCCGTTCAGGATAACAACAATCTGGATTGCATGTGCCTAAGCACAATGGTGAACCATTTTTCTGATACATTTTCAGTGATGTTCTGGGTAAATCCTTCCCATTGTAATAAAATAAGAAAGTAATCAAGCTTGGTCTTTTGTTTGTGAGCAAATGTGGTGGAGAGCAACACGTAAGTACGCAGTGAATCCGATGCCTATTTTTGATTTGTCACAAATAATTAATGTGCCCAGTTTGATAGGTCAGAACTATACATTAATTTTGTGACATGCATGCTTGCTCCTTTTGACCCTGAAGCCATGGTCACATGTTTTTGGTGGGCTTGACATGCAGGCCCTGGCCTTCTTGTTATGGAGTTATTGCCACTTTTCCATCAATTTTAAATCTCCACTACTGCAGATCCTTGTAACCAGCATGGCTCAAGAACCATTCAACATATTCTGCTGCAATTTGGTGTGTACATTATCTCATAGACCTATAGATGTGTCGTTTTAAGGTTTGTTTCTTCAGCTCCATTTTGGATAGAGCTGTGACCCTTGACAGTTAAATTCATATCAACATAGCTCAAGAACCATTCAGCATACATGTATCTTTTTGCCAGATTAAGGAGGGTAGTGTTATGTATATTTATTCTATGATGTGTGTTTAAATCTTGTCCATGAAGGTAGATTCTGGTCACATGTAAATAGAATATTTAGAAGCATACGAGTTCAAGGCCAGCCTTGTTTTTTTCCCATTTTATTTCTTCACATCCTGTTATGATACAGTTCAAGAGAAAATTTGTATAAATAGGAATTTGGTAAACAAATAATTAATTCCTGTTTTAGATCAATCTGGGAATCCATTTGAGATCAGATTTTAAAGTTTGAGCTGTTGAATTCAGATATAATTAGAGAGGAATTATTTATTTAAGATATTCGTTGGAATTACTAAAAATGCTTATTGACTTTTTAAATTATAAATTACTTTGGACTTTTGTGAACTCGTTCAGAGACATTCTGGATTGTATCATTGTGTTATATAAGGACATTCAAGACTATTGGAACTCATTCAGAACATTCTTTATTTTTGGACTTGTCATTAGGACATTTAGGATTATTTGGACTTTGATTCACAATATTGTAAGTATGTCTTGAATTTCACTTTGTATTATAGGGAAATAAATTGCTTGTTAATATTACTTACATTGTTGGTTTTATTTTCTTTCTGTTACATATTTTTTAAGACCTAGAGTCATAACAGTCGACTGTATATACAGTGAAACCCCTGTATAATGACCACTCTAGGGACCATGTGGATTGTGTCCTAAATGAGCAGGTAGTCTTTATGTGTAGATAAATTTGTACTGTTTTATACATGTATAGACATTTGATCTAATGAACCTGTTTTATATACAGGTCATCACTAAAACAGGTTTCACTACATATTTTAGTAGATAAAGCCAGATTATAATAATAGCACAGGTGTTGTTGAGAATAATGTTGAAAATTTCTTTGTTGTCTTTTTGGCACAGTATTCTACTCAAATATTCTTTTTTGGGGTACAGAAATTACACCTGTGAGATAGTGACTAGACCACTGGCTAAAAGGTTTGGCATCTGGTATGATCTGTTAGATATTTGCAAGCAAACTTGTTTACTGAATAGAGGATGTTATCAGAAGCATTTGGTCCTCGGACTGAATAAGATCAAAACAATCCTCTAAAATATGGGTATCCTTTGAAATGTATGCGTAAAAGAGCTGACTGGTATTAACGGCTTATGTTGATAGCTTAGGTTGTAGAACACTTGCCTGATGTTTGGGAGGACTTAGGTATGAGCCCTAGTCAAGCTGTATTGGTTGCCTAGTTACATTTGGTGATGTGGGAAGAATTACATGATTATATTGGCAGCCTGCATACAGTGTATGTAGAGATGTGTTCCTGTGGAATTAAGGGAGGCAGTGGGTGTGCAAGGGGAAAATGTGGCTGATCTGCCTAATCCTGGCCCCAGTTTTACTAAACATCTGACAATTTCTTCCTCAAATTGAGATATTTGAATATCTTTCTTATTGTTTGGATGGTAACAAGAATGTTTTCACATAATATTCTGCGGGCAAAAGGACGAAATTACATTGATAAAATCATACATTTTCCTTAAAGGAATATTGCCTTATTTCTGAGAAAAAATTGATTATTTCCTCTTTTGTGGTGAATTTCTCAGATCTTGTTTGAAGAATAAACAGGTTTCCAGGTGTTGAAGTTTACAACTAAAAAGTGATTTTGCATCCTAATTCCACTATCTTTGCCTTCAACAAAAATATTGATATTATCATAAGCAAGACAATGTAAAATCTCAATTTGAAAAATTTTGAAAATTTGAATGAAACTGGGGCCTCAAGATCATAAAACTCTGCGCTTGAGTTAGAGGTTGAGTTTCCAATATTAGCCAATCAGAAATGAGCTTTTAAATGTTACGGTATTTGTGACTGGTCAAGAACAAAATCACAAACTCAGGCTGAAGAGTTTTATTAATTTTAGGCCAGAAGAGTGGACAGCTCAGATGATCGAGTGTGCAGCTGGTGTTTGCAAGGTCTTGAGTTTGAGCCCAGCTCAGGCCATAAATTAGTTTGCCCCATTACAGATGTAATTTCTCTATGTCCTATATTTTGCTGGCCAGGATGGTTGTAGTTTAAATGGTTACTAAAATGTACTTATGATCATACATCTGTGTAACAGTTAGATCTGCTTTAGACTGCAGAATTCTCACACTATATTACCACAGGTATTCTGGAGTAGCAGTTGTGTAAATCTGCATTAACAAAACTTTTTTTTACTAGTGCAGCTACTGCTTTGGGATATCAGTGCAGTATATACTTGCTTATAGGTCGGATCCAGGTGCTAACTTCATATACCCAGATCTACTGGCGCATTGTGTGACAGCAAATCTGAATCTGTGCAGTTCGTTAGCAGTATTCATTCGAACAAGCAACATAAACCCTGATCTTCCAGCACACTATGTGATGGTAGATCAGGGTCCATGTTGTTTGTGGTTGGACCTGACTTCAAAGCAAGCATAGACAGTATTTACACCAGGCAATTACATCTGTTTTCAGACATATGCAGTTGTAACATGCATGCTGGTTTAGTTTGGTGTTTTATAGCACAGCAACACAAATAGGTTATTTAGTGCTGATGCAATTAGAGTAAAGTGCCTTGCTCAAGGACACACATTGGTAGCCACCCTGGGCAGATCGGATGGTAGGATTCAAACCTGCACCCCTTTTGGGCATGAGTCACACCCCTTTTGGTCACGAGTCACACCCCTTTTGGTCATGAGTCGGGTATGGTAACAACTGAGCCACCATGACACCCTCAAATGTGGATCCAGTTTTCCAAATGCTGCCCTTTTATTCTAACACTTGACCAGTCTTTTTTAGTATGGAACTTGGTTTGAAAAGGGGGTGGGTGGGAGAGGTTATTGGAGTGAACCTTAATGGGATGGCTGCAGATAATTGAATGAATAATAAACTACTTATATTTGTTGTCACAAAAGCCACAATAGCACTTATGTACTACAGTGTGTTTGAAACGTCCATTTGTAAACAAGGTATGGAGTTCTCTTTCATGAAATAACAGGCCATATTGGACAATCAGGGGAGATAAATGAGGTGAGATGTGTACAAATGGTATTTAATAAAATCTATTTTTATTTAACATGGCTTTTTATTTCTCAACAATTGACATTAGTTTCAGAGTTTGTGAATTAAAATTTTTATGTCTGCAGAGGAAAATAGTTATTTTGTCACCAAGTTAACCCTCTATTGAAGGGTACTGGAAATAGATGAAGTCAGATCAGAGACTCTTAGCTCATTAACCACAGTCTACCAGTGAGACTCTTAGCTCATTAACCACAGTCTACCAGTGAGATGCAAGCTACCATTTATACTTGCCTACAAGTTTAGTCCAACTGCAAACTGCACAAATCCAGATCTGCCATCGCATAATGCATTGGCAGATCTGGGTCTATGCAGTTTGTTTGAAGTAGAACCAACAACAGAGACCCTTATTTTCTGGCGCATGATGTGATGGCAAATCATTGTCTATGTTGTTTGCAGTTGGACTTGACTTGTAAGTTGTATATTTGGTAAGGTACCCATTGAGCTATCCCACTCCTTCTTGTAGGTAGGAGTGATCTCCTTATAGATAGGAGTTACTACTACACTAATTAAGTTCCTTATCTATTTACTTCATTTTTCTAGCTATTTTATGAAATCCAGAGTATTAGTTATACAGCAAGTTCAGATGCACCAAGACTATTTTACCATATTTACTGGCTTACAAGTCAAACTGCAAACTGCACAGACCCAGATTGGCTGTAACATAATGCGGGTGCAGAATTGGGTCTTTGCAATTTGTTATGAGTAATTAGTAAAACAAACAACATAGACCCTGATCTGCTGGCGCATTATGTGATGGCAAATCAGGTCTATCTTGTTTGCAGTTGGACTTGACTTATATGCGAGTATAGACGGTACTTATGTTAGGCACTATCCTGGACACAACATATAAAAAACTCATTATAGGTTATGTTGCATTTATAAAAAATAGTTGCATTTGAATTAAATGACAGGATATTTTTGTGTTTGAATCATACTTGTTTGCTTTGTAATCCTGTGCAAAAGGCTGAAGACAATAAGCATTTTATTTTTTGCTTAGACATTAATGCTGCTTTCTGATGCAAGCAACATTCTTCAATGGTCGTCATATCTCCAGGAAAAATAGGAGGAACAATATTGATAATTTTCTTAGGGTCTACAGTAGGATGCAACAACAGCTGATTGGCTCAGTTAATGTAGTGATACTTAGGAACTATTCAGAACATGGCCATCATTCCAGTTCACTAATTGTTTTTGAAGGATATTGTGTATAATTATTTTACCCGCTCAATTTGAGTAAACTATAAATCAATGCACATTGTAATTATTTTTTTTGTATTGTAATTTATTTTAATTATAAGTATGCAAATATTTATACTGAAGAATCAGATGAAAATTACAATTTATATTGTTTGTCTATAAAAACTTTTAGACCCCCCAAAATTCTTGATATAAAGTGTACAAAACAATCGCAGACTGTATGGTAATAGAAATTACACTGTTAAAAGAACTGTTGGTACTGGTAATTCTGGTTGTAAAATAGCATATGATTCCATGTCATTAAATTATTCCTTACTGGCAGACTGCAGTTGAAGGGTTCAAAGCCTGTAAATTAAAATGGCAAACATCTGTTTATTGCCATGTGTTTTGTCTGCCATATGTTTTGTATGAATGCTGTTATTGTTTTATTTTGTATATGAAAACACTGCTACATTTTCTGTGCAGTACAGTACAACAGCATGTCATATCAAATGTCATGCAGTAGCACGACATAATTTGATTTACAGACTGACAGGCTTTGATTGAATTTTCATGTAGTGCCACCTTCTGTCAGAATTTGCCCATCGTCTTTAAAGGGCAAGTGCACTGGGTACTCTTTTGTACGTGCGTTTTTAAATGCAGTATCCAGTGTAATGCAGTATATACATGGCTCCGGAGCCATTTCTTTACTAATTTGGAAGAGAATTCGTGAGAAAAGGAGCTGTTATTTTTAAATAAACGGTAATTTCTCCAGTGTTTTGCTAGCAGACATATTTCGTGATCTTATGAACTCGGAGCACTTACTTCTATGGTATGACATGTACCTGTATACCATATATAAACAGCTATTTTTTAGACTCAATAATTTGTTTTGAGGTCCCTAAAATGGGGGGTCAACGCATCTGACTCCAAACAAGCGACATCGTACAATTGAGAATAAGTTATCTACTCATATAAGCCTATAGAAAATGACTGGAAATTCAGATTTGAATAAAATAAAATGACATGTTTTCTTTGAAACATTTAATGCACTTACAAACAGGACATAGTTGGAATATGTTGTATTGTCAAATATCACCACACACATGCACATGCATATGTGCGCACACTCACATAATCACAATCACACAGACATGAAATGAAAAACAAAATACACCAAGTTTCTGTCTTTCAAATCCATTGGACAGTAGAATATAGTCTTAATTAGATGCAGTCTTTGCTGCTTTCAGTATTTCAATAGGGGGTTTGAAAGTAAAGCAAGAGTCATTTTTGTTCATCTTTGCATTCATTAGAATCTTGATGGTAGAGTTGATCCGACTTCCATGAAGATGTTGAATATTTCTCAGCATAGAAAACGATCTTTCTGCATCTGCATTGCTGTGAGGGAGTGTCAAACTTGCAGGTTTGAAAAATGATCTGCAGCTGCACATGACAGATTGTGCTCTGCAGCGAAATTGCAGAAAAGTACTTCAGCTCTTGTGACATGGTCTGTTGATGATTGCTTAAACATGCTACTTTTGGGATTGAGCTCTGCATTTGTGCATTGTCCTGATGCTGGATGGTGTTGCTATGTTGATGGATGTTGTACACTCCAGAATGACTAATGTCGACATGGTGTTTGCAGTATTTGCAAAGAATCAGATGCTTCACTTGCTGCTGTGCTTCACAAAGTCAAACTCAGTCAACCAGGAGTTCTGAAATTTAGTTTTGTTGGGCTTTAATAGCTTGCTTTACAGATGGTTCATTCTTCCCTAAATCACAGCTGTGTGTTGACATTTTGCCTTCAAAATTGAATCACAATTGTACACAATTCTGACTACCAAAATAACCATGTTTTGCATTGTATGTATGGAGTAAAATCCGACTTCAAAGAAACAGTGCTGCTAATCACGAACTTGCCAGTAATCTTTAATAAAGATGGTTTAAACATTCTCATTCGAGGCAGTGATATGTAATAACTTTTGTTCTTCAACATGCATCATAACCTAACTCAAACAAATTGGGTTGTTCCACTTGGTGTACTTTACCTACACAAATTAGTCTAATGGGCCCTCCCACAGCAGTGCTCAAAGGATTTAACACAACATCACCGTAGCTATTGTCAGTGAATTAAGTAATCTGTGAAATGGTGGTTGTTTATCTCTGACCACCTTACCTTTTAATTATCTTTAGGACAATCAATTGTATAAACTGCCCCGAGGATAGTTTTACATGAGCACTAAGCAGGACTGTTTATACAGGCTACAGGTTACAAACATATATCACAGTGGTAAAGAAAGTCTCTCTTGCTCCTGTTTTTCATTTGTTGCTAAGATTACTGAACATTTTGTTTTTTTTAAAACTTTACCATGTTTAAGGGTTTGGGAGTAAAAATTTTTTTTTTTGCGTGCCATGTCATGTTATGCTAGATATAGTGTTGCTTATGGTTGCACTAAATGATTTCACACAATATGACACAGTAATGAACTGTGATGAAGTAAATGATGCCTGCATTTCATTGATAAAAGCTAGCAAATGCGGTCAAAACAATATGCTGAAGGAGCATTTACTTCAATTACAAGCCAACAATTAATGACTGCCTCTTCAATGATTGCCATTTTCATACAGTTTAGGGGTACTCAGGGGCCAAAAATAGGCCCCTGTCCAAATGAAGAATATAAGTAAGTAATGCAGAATTGCCAATTTTACCAATTTTCTCCTGGAAATTTTGTTTCCAATTGGTTTCATTCCTTCCCAACATGATGAGCCAAGTCCCCATTCCCAATCAACTTGAAAAACCACTGGTTTAATTGCCCTTCCCAACAAATATTGCAATGGGGGTGAAAGGTGAAAGGAAAGTCTAAGAATCAGGACCTTATACAGGGAGGTGCATTTTTTCACTTGAGCCATCAATATTGGCTTCCAAAACAACAGAAAGCATCATGTACAATTTGCTTTCTGTACATTTTCATAAACTTTATGTATTTATTCCACAATGTATGTTGTTGTTGTTGTTGTTGTTGTGGGTTTAACACCATTTTTCAGCACATGAAAGGCTATACATGGCAGCCAGTATATTTGGTGGAGGAAGAACCCGGGAAGAACCACTGACCCACGGGAAGCTACTCGCAAGCTTTCTCACATACCCACGTTAGCCGAGCCTGAGACTCGAACCCACGCAGACAGAGGTGAGATGTGTGAGTGATCTGTAAATGCGAGTGCCTTAGACCATTCGGCCACCCGGGGACCCCCCACAGTGTAAGCAATTTTGTCATTTCTTATCATTTTTCTTTTTTTAATGTAATACCTAAACAAGTAGACAATATAACCATTTGTATTTAGCACTTAAAGCAAAATTATGATCTTGAAGCTACTTTAGATATTGTGAATTTCCAGTTATGCCTTTTATTATCACTCTCCCAATTATATCTTTTATGGTCACTCTCCTAATTGTGCCTTTTATTGTCACTGTCCAAATTATGCTGTTTATTGTCACTCTCCCAATTGTGCCTTTTATTGTCAATGTCCAAATTATGCCTTTTATTGCCAATCTTCCAATTATACCTTTAATTGCCACTCTCTCAATTATGCCTTTTATTGTCAGCATCCAAATTATGCCTTTTATTGTATAAGTTCAAACTATGCCTTTTATTGCCAATCTCCCAATTATAACTTTAATTGCCACTCTCTCAATTATGCCTTTTATTGCCACTCTCCTAATTATGCCTTTTATTGTCACTGTCTAAATTATGCCTTTTATTGTCACTCTCATAATTATGCCTTTTAATATCACTGTCCAGATTATGCCTTTTATTGTCACTCTCCCAATTATGCCTTTTATTATCATTCTCCTAATTGTGCCTTTTATTGTCCATCTCCTAATTATGACTTTTATTGTCAGTCTCCTAATTATGCCTTTTATTGTCGATCTCCTAATTGTGCCTTTTATTGTCAATCTCCTAATTATGCCTTTTATTTGTCACTCTCCCTGTTCAATTTGTAAACAAAATATTGACTCCAAAACTGAGTTTACATGTGTTCTGAACATACTCACTTTGTAGCAAATGACTCAGACCAAATTTACATGTACTTGTTTAACCACCTGAACTTGAAGGAAGTACAGTGAAGTGTATGGTTGTTTTTACATCTTGAATATGGCATTCTTCTTTCTGGAAAAAGTAATTTTCAGGCTCAAATCACCAAATGAATATGCCCAACAAAAAATCAGAGGCTCATTTCAATCAAGACAAGCTTTATGAACCACAAAAAAACCCTTCTTTGGGACTTGTATGTTATACACCCTATTTCCAGCAGCAGCAACAAACAAGCAGTAAATTATTATTCTAACAGCCAGTTAATGTCCACAAATGTGTATTTATTATGCTGTCATAGAACAAGAGACGCCAGTTTATTTTGTTGAATTTCAGGGCTTTATTTTGCTTCCACACTGTGTAGAATGCAGCTGTGAACTTGGAATCATTACAACTCGTCAAACATCATCTTCATGGCTATTGTGCTCCACTTTACTTTGTAAAAAGAGATTTTCCATCATCACCATCAACTGGATTATACCTAAATCAAATAAGAAACACATTATGGTGCACAGAACATATCTAGACCTCCATCGATTCACTCCTTATGCCCAAGAGGTAGGATGTACATCTTTAATGTTGCTGAAGTTTCTTGACATGCTGACAAACACCTGTGCAACCAGAATAACAGATCTTGTAAGAATGAGGTGATTGTTGGTGGAATCTTCTTTATTTATCTGCATTTGTCTGATTGTCTGCCCCTCTCTCATCTACATATTTTCTCCTACAAATGAAGGTCATGGTTAAGTCTGTATCCTGTTTAACTCCTTTGCGAGACATTTATTTTTAGCTCTACTGGGCATAGACCAGAACAGCTTATGGGATGGTCTGCTGTCTGTCATCTGTTGTCCATCATCCATCTGTCTCTTAGGACAAGTTTGTTAACGTTACTCCTCATAAACATCTTGAGGATTACCATGAAACTTTACACACACATTTATCCCAAGGTCTTGTTGATCTTAAATAATCTTGAAAATCTAGTTGTCGCTACTCCTTCTGAATGGAAAGTCCTATCAACATGGTGTTTTCACCAGAAGACTTCTTATGATGCTTAGTTGGTCCTGAAAAAATATGGTGCCACTGAAACATTAAATATGGCTGTGGACATGTTGAAAATCTTTGTTATCACAACTTTTGAATGGATAGCATGGGGTTTTCACTAAAAGACTTCTTATGATGTCTAGATGGTTTTAAATCAAAATGGTACCAATCTGACATCCAGTAAGCCGCCATGACAGCCATCTTAAAAATCTTGTTAACACTACACCTCCTGAACATATTGATATGGGGTTTTCACCAGGAGACTTCTTATGATGTCTAGTTGGTTCTAAATAAAAATGGTGCCACCCAGACATCCAATATGGCCACCACAGCTGCCATCTTACAAATCTTGTTATTGCAACTCCTGAATGGATGGTAATTTCAATATGGGGTTTTCACTAAAAGACTTGTGTTGTCTAGTTGGTCCTAAATGAAAATGGTGCCAGTCGGATGTAATATCTAGTTGGGCCTGAATGACAGTGGTGCTGATCTGAGCTCAGTTATGACCTCAATGATGGCCATCTTGAAAATCTTCTTGTAACTACTCCTAAATGGAAAGTCATATCAGCATGTGTTTTTTACCAGAAGACTTCTTGTGGTCTCTAGTTGGTCCAGAATGAAAATGATGCTGATCTGACCTACAATATGGCCAACATGGTGGCCCTCTTGAAAATCTTGTATTGCTACTCCTCCAGAGTTTATGTTCTTGTTGACCAAGGGTTTTCACCAACAGGCTTCTTATGATATCTAGTTGGTCCTAAATGAAAATGGTGCCCTGCAGAGCTCCAATATGGCTACCACAATAAACAAATTGAAAATCCCAATGTTTGATTGGGGCATTTTATGGTCCTTCAAAAAGTCAGTTTCTGTGGAAATGTAAAGCAAACACCACTGGTAGTATAACAAATTCCGGAGACCAACAATTAATGTATAGAAATTTAATTGAATTAATTTGGTCACATATCTGTGTGGTTTTGATTTTGAACAAATAACTTCCCAGATAAATAGTTATATTCTCAGCATTTAACTGAACAGGTAATTGAGTTTCTGCCCTTTATCATCTGTCCGTCTTCAGCACTAAAGGAATGTTTATGTTTGTACTGAGTTTGAAGATAAACGAGGAGAATAACACCTGCTTTCATTTGATTTTTCATTTGAATCTTACAATATTTTACTTGAGACCCCTACAATTTTATTTGACTAGATTTAAATGGCTTAGTTCACAGTGTTTTTAATGTGGCTTGACTGGGAGTGGTGGCTGTCAATACCAAAGTAGACAAAGAAAAGAGGATGGATTTGAAATCTTTATTAACATGGACGAAAATTTGAATTCTATTTTAGCACATTCAACAAATATTGGAATAGGAAAATTTGGCATTCATTTCAGCTCTACATGTCTACACCTTGTACAAATTAATTCAATTTTTTTTTCGTGTTGAAAAAATAAAAGTAGGTGGTAGGTATAGACAGATAAAATATGTCCTGATAATGATATTTTTATTCTCATGGTTGTTGTTTGGACAGATATGGGTATGTATACTTTTCTTTTGGTAGGTAGGCCAAATCTGGCTCCAAAATGTGATGGCAATTTCACACATCTATTGCATGAAAATCACTCATAGTGCAGTCATAAAGGTCAGTCTTTTTTTCTATTCATCCCACACCAATTTCACACCTTCTATGAGCTTTTTTCTACCCCCCCAGCCCAACCCCCAATGGACAGTCTTCGACTCAAGATCCTCCATTTTGGCTTTTCTATCTAGCAGAGAGGCAATCAAATTTCAGTATCCCTGTTGGAGCCTGAGAGCAGATATTGACATACTGAGACTTGAGACTGTCAGCAAACTCTTGTATTTTGCTATCAGTTTGATTCTTTTTATCTTTCAGATTTACTTTGGTCTCCCATTGTGAGATGTTTTGAAATGACAAAGATTTCCGAAAACTTGTTATAGTGAGGAACATGAAACCTTATCCTTGAAGGTAGGTTTAATTTCTATGTTCTGATCAAAAGAAGAGGAAGTTAATGTACAAACATCTAGCGTTTCTCCATTCATCATGTGCTTAAATCTCAAAGACCTGAGAATGAACTGGATCAAGTGTCCAATGTGTGAGCAACTCTTTTCCAGAAACGAAATCTTGCCAAGACATATTTGCTATAAACACAGAAAAAACATAGCTCATGCACATCCCATGAATGTTGAACCCTATTTCAGAAGTGTCCATACACATTGAATACCACAGCTACTGCTGCTTTAATTAAAGGGACAATTTAGTTGTTAAACAGTCCCATTCATCCTGATTGTGTTTGTGGCCAGTGTCTTGCAGAAAAACAACCAGAATTAAAATCTTACTCAGCTAAATGACTGCCATATATCCTCTCCACCACAAAGAATCCTGTAGATTTTTAAGCATTCAGAGCCACTGTATGATGTCATCATCAGTCCACGATCATACCCAGGGTAGAGTTTTTAAGAGGAATACTGTCAGATATAGACAATGATCATTTCCTAAATCTGAAAATCACCAATCTGATCATTGTTGATGACTTCATTTCTCAAAAGACCCATGGGTCATTGAATTATTTATGGATGGTAGCCATCATAAAAATCTTTCTGTCATTGCTATCAACCAAAATCTTTACTTTGGTAAGGACCCAACCCAGAGATCACGGAGCGAGCTATCAATATCTAGTTCTTTTTTAAAAAATTCCATCGACAAACTCCAAAACATGATTCAGGCCAGGCAAATGTATTCAAACCTTTTTCTTAGACATGCTTAAGAAAGAAACACACAAAGAAACAAACAACCGAGTCCAAATAATGTTTCATACATATATAGGCTAATTCTTTAATAACTAATAGTACGGTCTTGGATTATAGCAGTCCTCAGTTGTACTTTGCAATTTCTTTTTCACTAGCAATTGAACATGTCTAGTTCAGTCAGGGTAGTAAGAACCACATCATCAATGTTCCTTTTGTTTTTCGTCCCAGTGATAAAAAGTTTTCCATTGTAAACATGCATAAAATGTGCAGTGGTTTTACATCATGGCAGCTGGAAACAGTTCTGGTTCATATTGGGCATTCATATCCCATGTCAGAGCTTCTCAGATGCCCTTCTGCACGACTCCCTTGAAAACTTGTGCCCAGATAACTTGCGAACCTGCTTATAATGTGGGGTCAGGAATGGATCCAATTTTTTTTTTACTAGAAAATAATAAAAAAATTGGTCCCCATTTGTTGAACGTGAAGAAAATTGCGATCAAAATTGGTAAATTAAACCTTGATATATCTCTTGTTTTATTGTCGAAAACGGTGGTTAGTACCTGGAAATTTGAATCAACATCATGAAATTCTCAACTTTTAATAAGAAGTCATGTATTTTACTACATTTTCTTTCCAGTACACTGTAAATAGCAATATTCGACAAAATTTTGATCAATGAAAATGTCACTAATGCCAACACTTAAATAAATAAACACCAATTACATGTGAATAAGTTTTGTCAAGTGAAATTCTTGTTTTACATGTAGCTCAATCTTTTAATTTGATTCCACTGTAATCATCATAAATGCAATATGCCCTCTTGAATTCAAACGTGAAAAATGTCAATCTACCATCACAGCTTTGTCCGTGAGCATTTCTGTGAGAACTTAATTAAGTACTGACCATGTTTTGATCTCCGACTTGCGGAAGTATTTGTTGTATTGTTACACTCGGTTAAAAGCAGACCTGCTTTGTATTATCACGTTAATTACGTCTTTTGTATCAATCAGATAAAGGGGGTGGAATAAAAGAAAAGTTAAAAGGTATGCAAAATGTTACCTGTGTAACAGCTAGCCGTCATGGTTGTGTGTCGTTTCAGCTAGCCGTCATGGTTGTGTGTTGTTTCAGCTCAATTCAATTCATCAATCAATCACGGTTATAAATATTATTATGTAAGTAATATAATTAAACTACCTTGTATTAGCCTACTCATTCTCAAATGTGATCAAAGAGAGCAAGGCAGTCAAGCAAAATGAGTACTTCGTAAATAAAAAACTTTATTTCACAGATACGGTTCATTATGGAGAAGCGAGTTCAGAATTTGTAGTGAACTTAAAATTCCCGAATTGGCACTCAGAGATTTCCTCAAGGATGAGATGTTTCACTATTACTTGCAATGAAATCAAAGCATCAGTATTTTACTAATGGAACAATAAAAAAATCGAATTTCAAAGTTGATGGTTGTTTCACAAAATAAATCTCCCATGTGACGGAAAAGACAGGTCAGGTCAGGACAGATCAGGAGATTTCCAAAATTTGGTCAGGTGTTTTGACCTCAAAAGAACTGATTTTTAGCATGCAAATGGACAAAAATTACAACTATTGAATAAATTTACATTTTTTAAATATTAAAATATGCACATCATCTCGTCAAGTCAGTCAGGCCTTTCACAGTAATTTGTTGCCATTTACTCTCCTTATATGTACCACAAGCATTTTTAGCATTTCTTAGGAGATCATTGCCTGGGTTATATTTGTAGCAGTCCTCATCATTGTTCATCTTAACACTTAGGAGATGATGTAATGTTACTGATCCAGGTTTCCTCTGGAGTCAGCCTGAATTTTCCTCAGAATGGAAAATGTCCTTTCAGTGTCTGCATGGGAATATGGCAATATTAGTACAACTCTGCTGACTCCACCAAGAAGTTTAAATTGTTTCCTGCCTGTGGATAGATTCAGATTGCTAACTGCCTGCCAGAACTGCTCAAGATTGGTACTGTCTAGGTCTGATGTTGTTTTAACGTCAGTAAGATTCTCCACATTAAGTACAAATTCATACATTATACCATCACACCATTTGTAACTTTAAGCCTAATTTGCAGACACCTTTGTTGTCATCATTATCACCACTGTCACCACTCTTTAATAACAACAATCAAATCCAGAAAACGAATATCACTTACTAGTATTATAGATGAAGACATAGACCTCATTCATCCCAGGCATTACAAATTACAATGGCAGTTAGTGACATATACTTTCAAGGTCAGTGGTGTTTATATCAGTTTTTGCAATGCAGTCGTTCATAGTAGTGTTGAACGCATATTTGCCTAAATATCATGGTCACTGGTTGTTTTCTGCAAGTAGTCGACTTTATATAATAAATCATTCATATTATTATTATTATTATTATTATTATTATTATTATTATTATTATTATACAATTAAGATTATGATTTCTTATGAACAATAAAGTACTGACTATGTGAGTATTTTTTGTTGTTGTCCATTTGCATGAGAACTTTTGTGCAATTTCCAAGTCCAGGAACATTATTTTGGCTTGATCTTAAAAATGATCTACTATCAGAAACAGGAGATTATGTTCAGCTATAAAGTTGGCAAATAGTGTCTCTGCATGTGTAACTTTAGCCACATTTGATGCAGAGTCAGCAAACATGGATTTCAGTCGTTGCATATTTGTTGTTGCAGTTAATATGCTTTTATGAGATGGGGTTTCTGCATGACGCATGATGTCATTCTTGCCACTGTAAGAGATTTTAAAATCAGCTTTATGGAAGAGCAGAATTCATATTTATGCCCCTTTGAACTTGATTGCAACCACTGAAATTCCCGTTTCCATCCATCATTGAATTTCATGTGATTTTTCGGTTGCTTGGATTTTGATGTTTTGGCATTGAGACATAATCCTGTTCAAATTACTCTTGATCATACATAGTGTAGACTCTAATCCATCTTGACAACTTTAAGTACCGAAGCAGAACATCTCCTACCTTGCGGAGAGAATCAAGGTAATTATTGTTTTATGCTGATTGAGCTCTTTAATGACCCAACCATAATCAATTAACATATTTAATACTTTTGGAATTACTTCTGCTCACACATACTATAATCCACCTCGACAAACTTCAAAGAATGAAGCCAGCCGACCCTGCTGATATGATCAAAGGTTGGAATTAGCAACTACATTGTCTTGCCCTGCTTAAACCAGTTAACAGTCATGTGATCACAGGCAGTATTACCACAAATATAGTGTGCTAGAACCAAAATGTGAAAACAATTGAAAACAATTATTTTTTCAATAATAATTTTGCGTGTGTGGGAGATTTCAGTGAGTGATGGGAGGGAAGGGAGAATCCCCTAATCTCGGGAGAAAACCGTCCTGTGCAGGAGGTGCACGTGTATGCGTACACGTGATGGTTGTTGAAACCTCTTGGAATAATGTAGTTAAAGATCTTTCAAAGGTTGGGTAGCTTGAAAAAAAAAGGTAATTTATAGAAAAAAGGGAACAACTTCATTAGAAAAAGCTCACTGACAATTATTTCCAATGTAATTATAAAACGAGTATTCAGCCGTTACCCACCCACCTCTTGTTTTCTTGATGTCCAGCAGGGATGGCATTCCCTTCTAAATTTGTTTTAGGTCCCTCGGTAACTCGCGCCCTCACTTATAGTGCGGTCTATGTTTTTGGACTCTGTTGTGCGCGAGTTGTCGAGGGAGAGGTGTACTTAGTAATAGGTGTACATGGTGATGACCTCAATGTTCCTAAGCTGCATGGATCATCTTTGTTGATGAATCATTCTGGCACATCAATGAAGGTGCATCCTGACTTATTTTCGAGTTCATACTTTTTTATTGATACAAATTTTTCTGTTAGAGAACTCTTAACAATTTTCATTGATTGCTGGATGTTTCCATGTTGCTGGACTGAATTGTTTTGGCTTGTATCAAATGTGTGAACAACAGAAAGTCAAACCGTTCAAGTCAGTGGAGCATTCCAGGTCTGATGCGCACACAATGTTGGCAATTGTCATCGTGTTTTTCAGCAGTGTTCCTCATTCCAGCTGTGAATGAATCTCGAATGTTTCTTTAGCTTCTTTTTTTACATAATAGATGCACCACAGATACTGCTGGTAGTAGTAGCTTACAACTTCAGTAGTGAATGATACTGTCTGTTGATGTAAAGTGTCCAATTGCTTATCACGTGATGGTTTCTTTTTCTTGTCAATGACATTACCACTTGTTTATATTCACTGCAAAAACACAGATTTGTTGTGCCGATCCAGTCATGCAAATGTATTCACAATTTGGCAACCAGTTGTAATGTTCTTCATGCACCAGTTCTCCAGGCTCCCAGTCTTTTGAGTCCTGATTCCACAGCTGAAATATTGAACTCTGCCTCTGTTTCTTGGGTTGACAAAATCTGCTCTGGCAAAATCTTTTATGCTGTGTCCTGATAGATACTTTGGCCTCTTATTTTTCAAAAGTTTTGTAGTATGCCAGAAATTACTTGTACTATGGCAGCATCCACTTCTATAACGTCATTATCTTGCCTGATAAATTTGAAGGAAAATATGAAGACAAGCTCTTCTTTTTTGGAGCAGATCCATGTTTTTTTCTTGTCCTCCTTTTCCTAGCTTTTTGTCTGTCGGATATCTATGCTGAAAATGATGAAGATTGAGAAAAGGCTCACTTTTTAAAGTATACATAAAAAACTGGTTTAAAATCCGGCAAAAATTGGTGTAGTGTCATCCAAGGTTATCAAAAGTTTTTTTTAACATTTTTTGCATAGATTGCACAACAAGTTCTCCCAGCTTATACAAAACTCTCTCTCAGTGGCCCAGGTGTTGGCATAATGTGGTCTTTCCTGGTGGAGGAAGCCAGAGAACCCATAGGAATCCTTCAGTGACCCGAATACTACTAGATCAAGACAGTTGAGTGACCTAAAGAAAATTTTTCCATAAGCAAAGTCTGATGAATGTATTATTTTATTATTTATACAACACCATAATTTCAGTGACATATTATTTTATTATTTATACAACACCATAATTTCAGTGACATATTATTTTATTATTTATACAACACCATAATTTCAGTGACATATTATTCTATTATTTATACAACACCATAATTTCAGTGACATATTATTTTATTATTTATACAACACCATAATTTCAGTGACATATTATTTTATTATTTATACAACACCATAATTTCAGTGACATATTTCTGAAGATTATCACTGAAGAAAGAAATTATCCTGTCAGCAATGTGGGAAGAGGTTCCAAATATGTGTACTGCAAGGTAATTATATTGATTTTTTCCTGCACATATTTTGAGAAACAAAATATATTTTTTTTTTACTTAACAAGGTTTATTTATTTATTTATTTATTTATTGTTGAAAGAGCTAGTACATGAAAGTTTAAATTGAATCTGGTTTTGGAGAATTTGCTATGCATATTAAATTTGTTCCTTGCAGGAGAATTATTTCCGACATTTCAGAGTAATTAATAAATATCAAAATAACTGAAGACAGTCAGGATTATACACATTATATAATGTCATGTATGCTTTTAATAAGGAAATCAAGGAAAATGTTGCAGGATAACAGCAGTTAATCTTCATAATCCTTTTACGCTTTTTTGTGTAAAAAATGACTTCCATGGATCTGAAAGATACATGTATGAAGACTCAATCTGCCATAATTGTTTTGTTTTTAATTCCTTTTTGTGCCATAGTTAATTTTTATGATAAAAAATAAATAAAAGAAAAATTACAGAGACAGTCTCTTAAGTGAAATAAATTTGAATGTATCTAAGATATTTTTGTGGCACATTTTTAGCACATAGATTTCAGTGTTATATCATTGTGGAATACTTGGTTAGATTTCAGTGTTATATCATTGTGGAATACTTGGTTCAGTTCTCAGGCTAAGTTTTGTTTGTGACATGCATTGGCACAAAATGTACATGAATGACTGGAGAATTTTCTGGCAAACTTGTGGCAAACAATTACTTCTTTGCAGACTTAAGGCATCGAGGTTTGTGTGACAAAAGTGGACAACTAGTGGCACACTCCTTTTCACTCCATGCACACAGTTCTGTGATATTTATTTGTGTGCTGCAACCTTGCCACAAATATGGTGGAAACTTGTGGCAAACTTTTCATTTCAAAATTTGTAGCCAAGTTTTATGGTTTGGTTTCAGTGGCATAGTAACTGCCCAAGCAACCCCCACAACTGCTGGGGGGGGGGGGGGGGGGTGAGGGTCTAGGCCCAGTGGGGATGAAAATTTCCCATAAAACACACAAAAATTACTCTTTTTTTTTTACTGGGAGGGGGGCACCAGAATTAAGTTTTGTTGGGGGAGCCAGAATTTCTTGCTGCACCACTGTTTGGGTTGGTGTTGTATGGCACAGCAACATATGTAGGCTAATTAGTGCCAAGGGAGTTGGAGTTAAGTGCCTTTCCCAATGATACCACAGAAGCTGACCTTGCTGATCTGATGATGGGATTTGAACCTGCACCCTTTAAGTTAAGAATCTAGCATGCTAACCACTGTGTCACTGCGACATGCGTCTGCCATAATTAGTTGCCTCATATGACATGCAGGAGGACAGCATCAGGCCTACTCTATATTCCCGAGTCTGTGGGTGGAGGGGCACTCAGTTTGATTGGAACAAAGTAGCCAGAGCTACAGTTTTCAAAGAAATATAATTAACAGCTTCCATAACACTTTATCTCAAAGTTTCGAGTAAATCCTCCAATTTCTGTCATTAATTCAAGATCAGGTGAAGTTTTATGTTAACATGTTCTATACAAGAGTTGTTGAAGCCTTTGCCATTAGAGACAGCAGAGGCATGCATTTTATTGAACACATAATTGCTGTTAATTCCTAATTTTGGCCTAATGTCAATTGTTGGCATGCACATTTTATAAACAAAAGTTGGAAACCTTGCTGCGTAATTTGTGAATTTAATTCTTTTCTTTTTTGATGCTCTAACTGCAAATCCGGTAACTGAAAACTGCTGCTGTTTTAATAATTTTATGTGTATTAAACCAAAAAATTACAGAGTTCAACATAACCAGACTCGTTTGTCCACTGTAACATTGAATTTTGTTATTTTATGTGAATGATGCCAAGTTTTCAAGCAGAATATCACATATAAAAATGTAATGCTACAACACCTGGCCTGGTATTTGTACCCATTTCAATAATTCCACTGAACTCCCTCATTTTCACTATTTTAAATAAAATATTAGTGTTAAATAAAAGGATCTCACACTTTCGGAAGACAGAAGAGGAAACATGTCAGAGTTTTACAGACTGTAAAAATGAACTGTGAGTAATAATTTCATGTGAGGAAACATGTCAGAGTTTTACAGAAGTTCAGTGAACTGTGAGTATTAACTTAGATACCAGGGACGATTCTGTCAAGAAACTATTGAAGGATTTGTAATTCAATAACCTTTAAATCTTCCATAATTATTTTGAAATTGAACAAGTCTTGTGATGTAGTGGGTTTGGCAACAGCTACTGGGCGGCCATTAACTGCTTGTATCAACAATGTGATATATACAGACACTGTTCAGTGTTTATATGTACAGTGTAGGCTGATACCAGCATCAACCCACCTACTACACTGGGAAATTTCACAAGAAAGCAAATAGTGGAGGTCTTTATTTGGCTACTTCCTTTCTGAAGGCAATTAGGTGGAGAAAAGTGGGCTTGAATAGGACTTCCTTTTTTTAATGAAAGTATGTGTATTTATTTTTATGGGTATCACTTACGTTGGTGCAGTGGTGAAGAGCACACATTGGTAGTGTTACAAAGATTTACAAATTAGAAGCCGATGTATGCTTTTTATAAACTAATTCAGTACTCTTTTTTTTTTCTTCTTCATAGATTTGGTTAACTTCAGAAAGCTCCAAAAGCTGAGGAGCAAATTTGCAGTTTTTGGCTGTTAGAGTTTTCCAGGTTGCAGGCAAAATGAAGAATCGAGTCTTTTTACACAGGGACTGAGTACCTCATTTGAGTGAAGCCATGTTTTTGAGTGATTGTTGCTTGAGTTATCAAGGTTTTATTGGTGTAAATATTAGAAAAAAATATATTCATATTCTGAATCAATATCCAAAATAAAACTGCCATGCATCAGATTAACATCTACTGCATATTTTGTGTTAGAAGATATTTAATTTCCAAATTTAATAAATGCAGAGTAAATTTATCACTTCAGACTTTCTTCAGACCAGTACAGCATGTACTGAAAGTTTCTAGATAAACTTGGTTCACATCCAATTCTTACCTCAAATTCAATTTGTTTGAGCATAAACTTTAATAAATGGAATTTCTGTCAGTGTGCTAGTCAGGAGTTTGTGGATCCACTTTGTTCCACAGTCATATGGATGTCGAACAAAGTTAATAAATTTCCCTTAGCTACAAGAAGATGCTGTTCTGTATGAACTGATCATTGTTTAAAATACTGATAATTACATAATTGAAGTCAGGCCACCCTATAGGAATGCCCTTCATCTGTCCAGCTGCATGTCTGTTAATCTGTCGACAATTTGGTTTCTGCAAGAGAACTTCATCAGGAGTAATTGCATTTCAACCAAATTTAGTAGTGAAATAAAAAACAACTGTGCATTGATGCTTTCTATGTACAGTAAAGCCCGCCATAGCACGCTTCGTTATAGCACAAATTCGGATATAACACGATCGTGGCATGGCTCCCGAAATTTCATATATTTTTTCATACATGAATTTTTTTTGTTTTCTTTCAAAGTACGAAAAATAATGTGTAAAAAATTAATTATTATTTTGAGGTAGAGATCGTGTATGAATTTGGATATAACACGATCGAGGCGTGGTTCCCACAATTTTACAATAATTAGAAAAATTTCTTGAAGTACTGCACAAGTGTTAATCTTATTATTTTTGAATCATGGACAATAAAGCCAGTAAGTCTAATTTGTGTTTTCTGTGTACAGTTGTTGTTTAAAAGAAAGAAGATTCTCATCGGAATTTATAAATCAATTAATTTAAGTAATTGCTAATCATCAAAGTCAATCTCACTGCTAAAAGTTATTCAAATTATGGGGCAATTATTTATAAAAACATTTATAAAAAAAATAAAAAAATGCCAACACTCGCATGTGGCTTTGCGGTGTTATCAGACAATCGTCACGCAATCAACTGACCAGTGAATAATATCATGCATTCCGTATACAAATGACCACGTTGTTCCTTAACAATTATTCTTGCTGTAGTCGTTCAAAGAAATAGGTGTCAGAGTGTTAATTAGTGGGTATTTACAACGGATAACGGGATACAGAAACGTAAAGCTATTACTGTTAAAGAGAAGCTTGAAGCCCTGGGCAGGATTAAGTCCGGAGTTAAACAAATGAAATTAGCTTAGAGATTTAGGTCTTCACAAGTCAAGCAAACAATGTGGTGGAGTGAAAAAGTTTCTTACCCGATTTTATAAATCAATTAATTTATCTACCTATTTATGGAAGAGAGTAGACTATCAGTGCCTGCTCAATCAACCGTCATACACACCCACTGAAACAAGTTTATGGTCCGAATTGTCAGGAGCAGTTTTGGTAATTGCCACACAAATGAAACCCTTCCTCCACCCCACCCCCCTCTTAACCCTTTTTATTTTCTAGCTTCAGATCATTCACATGTACACAGAAAACTGTCCTGCCAGTGATTAGAACAGAACCATTTAAGTTGTAGGGGTGGCACGATTGGCTAATATAATAAAACATTATACTCCCCGCTTTCGCTCTGCAGTGAAGCAAAGTCATAGTTATAAACAAAAGTTTAAATGAATATTGGGTTTATTTGATTTATTTTTTCCTCTGTTCGTTAAGGAATGATTCGACTATTTTTATGGAACTCGCTGTGTATTCATTCAATCGAATGGTTTACTCCTAATCTGGGTTCAGGCAGTTTTACATGTATATACACACCTGCAGAATTCTCATCACAAGTACATTATGAGGTCAATATAGTACATTTGACCTCCTGTATGAATTTTCAGCTCAAGTAAAATGTCCTTTTTAAGCCTAATACAGGTTTCTTTTTAGAAACTCCCAATGTCTGAATCATGCAGTTTATTGTCAGTCAGAAATCAGACCTTTTGGACATGTCCAGCAAATATAATTGTTGCGGGAAGAAAAAGAAACTTTGTCATAAGTTTGCGTGAATGTATTAGAAAATAATTAAATATTATGATTCGACTGGATCTATCAAACATATTTGTAAATATAAATTATGCTTCTTTGTGCACATTTTTGATGGAATTACTATTATGGATACAACCAGATTTGACCGGTGAGTAAATGTACTCTTAACTACTTACGCTTAAGTTGCTGATTTCGTATTCATAAAAATAAATATGTAATATGTAATGACCATTTTAAGTAGTTCTTGTTTAATATGGAGCAAGTTTATAACGTGTGTCAATGAAGTCCGTAGTATTGCCCTGCCACCCTGATTTAAGATGGTAACTGTACCAATGTAGCACGTAGTTTTGCGCCCGCAATTATACCCACCCCCCTATTTTATTTTTTTTGATGCATGCATCATTTTCTTCAGGTAAATGATATGGTTGGTTATAGCACAGTTCGGGACATATCACGATCTCATTTTGTGGACCCCGATAACTTGATCTAGAGTCCTTGCATTTCAACCAAATTTGGAATGCTTCTTTATATTACTGACACTTTAATTATTTGATCTTCAGCTTTCCACATAATTACTTACACGAGTTATGGCCTCTGATTGTCTGTTCTCCATTGTCCACAGCATAATCTTATCATGGATATTTGGATCTGAACCAAATTTGGCATGGATCTTGAGATTGATTAGATCTTGAACAAATTTTATTTCGAGCATTCGATGTCATCATTTAGAGGAATTATTACCCTGATTGCTTGTTTTTTTTACATCGATTCCCTCAGCATAACTTTATCAAGGATTGTTAGATTTCAAGCAGAGTTGGCATGCTGCTTTATATTGACGAGACCGCAGATGAGTTTGATTTCCAGTATTCCCTGTCATTTTTTACAGGGGTTATGGCCCCTGATTGCCATTTCTTATGATTTTAGTCTTCACAGTATAACTTGATCAAGGTTTGTAAGATTTCAACCAAATTTTGCATTAGGCATTAAATTAATGAAGCATTGAATGAGTTTGGGTGCCAATTTTCTTTCTCACCATCTACAGGAGTTATGGCCCCTGATTGTCATTTCTAATGTCTTTAATATAACTTTATCAAGGTTTGTTGGATTTCAACCAAATTTGGTATTGAGCATAATATTAATGATGCATAGAATGAGCTTGAATTCCACTGTTCTTCATCTTCATTTACATGAGTGTTGGTCCCTTATCGCCTATTCTTCTTACTTTGATTTCAACAGCATAAATTTATTAAGGATTATTGGATTTCAAGTAAATTTGGCATGCATTTTTATATTGAAGAGATCTTGAATGAGTTTGATTTTCAGGTTTGTGCAACATCATTTACAGGAGTTACGGTACGTGTTTTCCCATCCTCCTAAACAGTGGTTTCTGAGTATATCTTTACCTAGGATTATTGGATTTTGATCAGATTTGTTGTGCAACTCTATATTGATGAAATCTTGGATGAGTTGAATTTTTAAAGTTTTAGTTATCTATTTCCCATGACATTATTTGTAAGGATACAATATAATTAATTAATGGAGTGATGGTCCATTTTTTCAAACTTTGGTTTTCACACCTTATCCAAAGCAAGGAATTACTGTATTTCAAATGAATTTCGTTTGTAGCTTCATTGCACAAGTTGGATTGCTAACATTTTACTATATTTTTTGTAGAGTTATGGCCCATTATTATTAGATTCCACCATTAATTTATGCAAAGCTCCTTTATGTAATGCCCTGCTGGGCAAATTGTAACAAGTGGGGCCCTTTGTAATGAACCCACTGCTAAACTCTTTTTGATTGTGTGAACTTTACATTTTTTTAAATACAGTAAAACCTGTCCTGATAAGCCACTGCTATGAGAGACCACCTGTCTTGAGAGACCAGATTCTTTATGCACAGATTTATTAATGATATAGTTTTAGACCTGTCACAGGAGACCACCTGTCTTGAGAGACCAGATTCTTTATGCACAGATTTATTAATGATACAGTTTTAGACCTGTCACAAGAAACCATCTGTCTTGAGAGACCATATTCTCAATGCAAATTTATTGATTATATAGAGTTTTGACCTGTCATGTGAGACCACCTGTCTTGAGAGACCAGATTCTCTATGCACAGATTTATTAATTATATAGTTTTGACCTGTCATGTGAGACCACCTGTCATGAGAGACCAGATTCTCTATGCATCGATTTATTAATTATATAGAGTTTTGACCTGTCATGAGAGATCACCTGTCTTGAGAGACCATAATTTGTTGGCAGAAAGGGTGGTCTTTCCAGATGGTTTCTACTGTATTTTGTAGTTGAATGTCAGTTTTTATATTCAATCAACAAAAAGAACTGTCACATGACAGTTTACTTTTTTATTCTTTAACTTCACTGGTCAAGTGATAACACACTTAATGATACTGTTTTAAGGTAAATTCTGGTAAATTTTCATTTAAGTCTCTGTCTAGTTCCTAATAAATTTTGTCTCCAGCTTGTCCGACTTTAATACTGTGTAATAATATAGGCACCATTTCAGTACTTTTTAATGTCAGTTTGCATGACCTGAGAATGCATACCAAATGTTGCATAATTTGTATATATCCAGACCTTCATAAGGTATTTCAAGTGGAGCCAATTGACTTTAGTACATCTTAATTAGTCCTGACCTAGTTGGTTATGCCCTATGTGAATGATTGTTAAGTCAGTGCCAAGTGTAAGGATGACATATAAACTCATAATAACACTTTGAAGGAGTACTTTAAAGACATAACTTAATGAAAGTTTCATTATTGAAATCTAAGCATAAATAGATCTTAATTGATTGAATGTTAACTTGTTCCTCTGGGTGAATTATGTTATGGCATATGGGCAGCTGTATTAGCAGTCATGTTGCTGGAGATGGGAGGGGGTAGTAGTGGATGAGCTCGGACACAACTTGTAATTGGTTTGCACCAAATAAAAAAACAAAATGTTTGAATTCTAATACGTACAAAAATATGTGCAAATAGACGGATTATACTTTGATTCTACCTTTTTTTATCGTTGCCAGACTAGTTACACAACACTTGGTTTCTTTTTGCCCCTTCCTCACCTCATATTTTCAACTAATGTCCCCTTTTTGTCGACATATGGTGATCGGCTTGTACTTTCTATTACAGATTTTTTTAAAAAATAATCCAAGAGTCAATTGACCAGCAAAGATTATGTCTGTCCAGTTTACTCTTCCATTTTTAAATTTTTTATTTGGTGTGAAAATAAAACATATTTTGGGTATATCAGAGTACGAAAAAAAATTACTTGTAATGACCATTAAGTTGGACATTTATTAAAGTTTATAGTGGCAAATGATGCATGTACAAACCCTTTAGTGACTGAAAAATATGTTCAACTTTTTCTCAAATGAAGACTTCAGTCACAGCCAAAGAAATGCATTGTAATCCTTCACAAATCCAAGTACCAACTTCTTCCAGTCTACTCCTTAAGGTTTATCTGAAAATGCTGATAAATGACAAATTAAAATGCAGGCTGATGTAGACATAGAAAAGTACATTAGTAGTCTGGCTTAATCAGTCAATCATGTGCAGTTTCTATGACATTTAGGACCTAATGTAACTGGTCGTTTCCAGCTTGGCAGACCATTAACAGATCAATCATTGGCAATATTGACATCCAAACCGTGTAGGTTATCTTCAAATAAACTTTTTAACCATTTAGAAAAAAAAATTCCTCCAAAATTTACTGGCCACATGCCAAGCCAGACAGTTTAAAGATTCTAGTGTACCATACAAATCAGACCAAAATATTTATTCTGTAATGTAGTTCTTCTAAATTAATTATTCTGGATATTTCCTGTGGCCCTTAATGGCCATTAGAGCAGCCATTTTGCCAATGGGGAGCATGTGTTAAACATGAGAGAATCAGATTCATTTCTTAGTTCTAATCTACCTATCTAATCTGCCGGTGATAGAAACAAAAAGTTATGATAGAATCCTTTGACCTTTTTCATATAAATTTTTATCTGTTATTATTATTATTATTATTAATATACAGTGACTACACTAGACAGCAATATTTGTTGGCTTGAGTGTGTGTGTTGAATCGGGTTTAGTGCCTGATGCAATAGAACAGGGCACTAGTCACAAGGTCCAGATCAAAAGTCACACAAAGGAAGGACTGGTGCCTGATGCAGTAGCACAGGGCACTAGTCACAAGATCCAGATCAAAGGTCATACACAGGAGGCACTGGTGCATTAGTCACAAGGTCCAGATCAAAAGTCACACAAAGGAAGGACTGGTGCCTGATGCAGTAGCACAGGGCACTAGTCACAAGTCCCGGATCAAAAGTCACACAAAGGAGGGACTTGTGTCTGAAGCAGTAGCACCGGGCACTAATCACAAGATCCAGATCAAAGGTCATACACATGATGCACTGGTGCATTAGTCACAAGGTCCGGATCAAAAGTCACACAAAGGAAGGACTGGTGCCTGATACAGTAGCACAGGGCACTAGTCACAAGGCCCAGATGAAAAGTCACACAAAGGAGGGACTTGTGTCTGATGCAGTAGCACAGGGCACTAGTCACAAGGCCCAGATGAAAAGTCACACAAAGGAGGGGCTTGTGTCTGATGCAGTAGCACAGGGCACTGGTCACAAGATCCAGATCAAAGGTCATACACAGGATGCACTGGTACATTAGTCACAAGATCCAGATCAAAAGTCACACACCAGAGGGACTGGTGCCTGATGCACAAGGCACTAGTCGCAAGGTCCAGATCAAAGGCCACACACCGGAGGGACTGGTGCCTTATGCAGTAGCACAGGTCACTAGTCAGAAGGCCCAGATCAAAAGTCACACAAGGGAGGGATTGGTGCCTGATGCAGTAGCACAGGGCACTAGTCACAAGATCCAGATCAAAAGTCACACAGAGGGATGATAACATATATTACATTCACCAAAGGGTGTAGTTTGAATGAGTTTGACATTCAGAATTTAACATCCTGATTTAGAGGAGTTATGTCAACCCTAATTGCCATCCTTCTTAACTTTGATTTCCACAGGCTAACTTGACCAATTATTGATGAATTTCAAATTTAAAACATACTGTATATACTCGCTTATAGATCCTACTGTAAACAACATAGACCCTGATCTGTCATCACATAATGTGCAGGCAGATCAGAATCCATTTTGTTTTATTCTACTGATTACTCCTCACAAACTGCATAGACCAAGATCTGCCATTGCATTATGCGACGGCAGATCTGGGTCTATGCAGTTTGAAGTTGGACTTGAGTTAGGTTCATATTAGCAATACTTCTGACAATTGTAATTGCTAGCATTCATCATTTAAAGGTGTTATGTCCTTTGATTTCCCATCCTCTTTAGTCTGAATTTTGGTTTCCACATTGCAACTTTACCAAGGATTGTTGACTCAATCATATTTTGTATATTTGTAGCTGTCTGCTTCTTATGAAAATAATAGTCAGCATTTACGATCATTAATCAGCACAAAAGTGGCCATGGTGCCGTAAAACACTACTACATACATCACAGCGGCATAGCAACTGCCCAAGCGACCCCCACAATGTAGCCGGGGGGCGGTACTGGGTGGGTGCCAGGCTCAGTGGGAGTCCAAAATTCCAGATAAGCAACTTTTTTAATTCGGAGCAGGCCCCAGAATTAAGTTTTGTGGGGGACCCAGAATTTCTTGCTGCGCCACTGATGCATCAATATACATGCTGTACGCTAAACTCGTATTAAATCCAATGATCCCTGGTATTGTTTTGCTGCTGAAAGTCAAGTTTGAAGAAACGAGGAATGAAGGGGAGTATCACACAATTGATTAATGATAATGAGTTTGCCTGCCTGCATTTTGGATCATCATTTTGTAGAGTTATGGCCCCTAATTGTTGGATGCACCTTCATTTGTTTCTGCAAAGTTCCTCTGTTGAGGTCCTGCAGAGCAAATATTAGTGAGAGGGGCCCTTTGCAATTCATTGTTGCATAGAGCTATAGTGGAACATGTTTTCTTGATCATGTATATTTTTGTTTCAGTTTTCCAAAATGCATGTGTCTACTAATTCTTAACTATCCAAATTTTTAGTGGAATTTTTGTATCATAATTTCATCAGGAATTTTTTTATCATGTGGCTTCAAAACCTTTTCTTAAAGTAATCAAAATAATTCTGTATATGAAAATTGCTTCTCAGTGGTTATTGAAGTCTGTGACAGTTTGTTGCTTTATTTTATTAGAAAGGTAATGCATTTCTTGTGACAGTTGACTCCTACAGTCTGTCATGGTTAATATGTACTCCACTGTCAACAAAATTCATTTGAGGTAAAATTGCCCCCCTCCCCCAATTGCTAGATATTGACAGCACAGTTGGGCATAATATTGTCTGATCTGATGAACTTTGTGTTAAAACAAAAAAAAAGCTAATTGTTTGGGATATATTTAGCTAATTGTCTGGGATACAGGAAGCTTTTATGACACAAAGTGACCTTGTCTGACCTTTCTGTAATTCTGTTAATCTTGACATTTCTTCAAACCCTTGTCAGCATCCTGTCTCCAATTGATGGGTGATTATTTCTCCATTGGTTGTCAGAACTAATTAGAACATCATAAGTTGTATAGACCCAGCGAGTTGCATAGCATGTACCAGCATTACCAGAATATATTGAAACCACCAACAATATCTTTCTCAATATTCATTATTATTATGATATGGTCATAGATTTGCCATGTTATAGTTAAATGCTATAATTGTTAACTTTATCTTTTTTGTCATCACTACCACTTTGTTGGCATTATCATCACCATCATCATCATCAGAAGCATCATCATCATTACCACCACCACCACCACCACAGTTGTCACAGTAATATTACTACCACCGTCAGTTCCACCACCACCCCCCATCACCAATTCTACCATCTTTGCAAGCCAAGGGTTGTTGATCCACTTTGTTCCACAACAACACATGGCATATGTAGCTAGCCAAAACAGTGTATTGAACAAGTGCATTCTTGACAATGCAAGAGTTACTACCCATAGCAAGCAAAATCAAATGACCACTGAGAGCTTGTTCGTGACCTGTGTAAAAGGTTAAATTTGAAAAACTAACATGCAACATGTGTCGATGTCTGTGGAGGCTGGTGCGGTTATTGCAGACTATTTTAACAGGTAAATGTAACAAAAAATCTGACTGGATCAGTTTCTATCAGCTGTATCCAATCAGATGCAGAGCAGCTAGCAGACACTGTTTATGTTAGTTACATATGCCAAGGGTCAATGTGGAACTTAGTGGATTGATGATCCTTGACTAGTGAAGATGCACTTCTACCACTACCACCACCATGATTGTCACCAATGCCATCACCATCATAATTCTACACACACTACTGCAACCACTATAAACATTAACATTGGCAGGTGCTTGTTACAGAAGCACTATATTTAGATTCATAACAAGCAGTTAATTTGAGCTGAGCCTGGGAATTCTGTTACTTATCAGTATATTTGCATTATGAAGCCTTTGTTAGATCAAAATTCAATTAATCATAAGCTAGGGCTGTAGATATAGAGCTGTCATATCTCCATTTTTTTTAAAAATGTGAAACTGTTAGTGTAGATCAGCCACCAGAATACATTGCTTCTGTTTCTACAGAATGTGTGTATCGTAGTGCCCTCTAGATACTCAAGGCAAGTCTGGTTGACTGACTTACTGATAGACAGACAGACAGACTGACTGACTAATTGACAAATTTACTCATTTACTTATTTATTATCTGTTCGACTGACTGACTGACTGACTGACCAAGGGATTTATTTAATGATCAGGGGATTGATTAATTAAAAGATTAATTTATTTATTGATTAAAATACAGCGATTATTATTCCATCGATATGATTTAAATGGAAAATGATTATAAGCATAGAATAGTCTTTTGTATGCTGTATCTTTAAAAATGGAGTAATTTCAAATTGGATGCTCAGGTGACAAATATTGGAACTTGGGAAGAACAGTCTGGTCTCGCCCATGAGGGGCTACAGGTCAGAATCAAAGACCTCAATTATTTTCATGACATTTGCAGATGAAATAATTACTGAGAGCATATAAATTGTCATAAATAAAGACTAAAAAAAGTATGGTTATTAAAAGCTAGGTATTTTATACAATAATATCTTGAATAAATACAGGTACCAATACTTTTGGTGCCAGTGTTAATAAAAAAATGGTATAAACCTATTATATTTACAACAAATATAATTTCTTTTTTCAAGAATCAGACAGATTTACACATTTTTTAAAGAATTGGATATGAGAAATCTCGCTTTGCTGAAGTTAATAATGAAAATGCTTGACCATAGCAGAAAAAGCTTTTATGTTTACAGCAATTCTTAACTTTGATAATATTTACATTCCACTTTTGATACTGTATGTACTTGCTTATAAGTTGAGTCCAGTTGCACAGATCCAGATCTGCCATCGCATAATGGGTAGTAATGTTCACAAAACTTGAAATATTTGAGGGATTTTTGTGGGGGTGCTCAGGGGCTGAAGATGGACCCCTGTCCCATTGAGAAAGATTTCACAACATTGCAGAATTCTCAATATTTGCAATTTACTCTAGAAAATGTTCTTCCCAATTGGTATTATATTTTCACCAAATCAATGGGCCCGAGTCCCATTCCCACTTATCAGAGAAAAATTCCTCTTTTGACTGAATTTCAATGAAATATAAATGGTATAGGAGAGACCCAGTTGCACAATTTTTGTACCATACTTGCCTATGTATAACACTCACTCACTGGTGACTGGTGTAGACCTAGATCTTTTATCCCATAATGCACTGACAAATTGAGGTTTCTGGTTTGCTTGTACTTGTCAGTAGAATGAACAGCTTAGATCCCGATGTGCTGGTGCAATATGTGATGTCACATCTGTATCTACACTGGTTGCAGTTACGGATGATCGCTTGAAAAACATGATTTTACATAGCTAAAGGTTCCCAGTAATCCAAAATCACTAATAAATTGATGAGTTGGTGTGGATTTTGTGTGTGCTACTCTCTAGTTGAATATCTATTCTCAAGTAAGGGTCATTACATTGACAAGTGTGGAGAAAAGTGCCCTGTCGCTAATTGGCCATTAGATAACAGCTTTATGAGTATTTTAAAAATTCATACAATTCAGTTTGCACAAGTTAAAAATCATATACTCATCTTATCAAATACACAAAGAAAAGTTTATGTTGGTGAGTGAATTTGTTTCAGTTTGACACAATTATTGGAATCATTGGTTTTCTGCAACTGAAAGCCTGCACTGCTAATTTATAGCGCGGCATAAATTGCTAGATTTCCCGATTAGATCTCATACTTTTGTGGACTTTATTATTTAAATTTCATAAACTAGACTGGTATTGCGATTATTAAAATATAAGAATTGTTATTTTTCATTTTTTATTAAGAAACAGAAGTTGCAACCATGTCATTTTACATCCAATCTCTCACCTACTTGGTGCTATGATACACTTAGGTAAAATATGACATCAACGATAACATAATGATCACATCATTTTGAGCTTCACTTTAAGCATAGAGTTTTCAAAACGGACTACCTTAAGCGTATATTGTAGGGGTACAGTATTTCTCCCATAACAAGAGTCCGCTGAAGGTACTGATACTCTACTGGCTGAAAAGAATTTCGAGGAGTCCAGGATAAGATCTTCAGTCCTTTTACTCTTTTTATCTGTGGAGTATTGAAACCATCCTAGGTAATTATTTGCAAAAATGTTTGAAAAAATTGGGGGAATTGCTGATCGTTAAGCATGGGCTTATAATCAGATGAATTGGGGGTAGATGTTCTATCATACTAGCTTCATGTGTCTCATGAATGGGAAGTTACTGAAATTGGAATTTCTTTTAGGATATTTCCTTGCATTTGCATGCCATCAAATGTTTTAAAGAAAAATTACATGACAGGACATAAAAAAGTAATAATTGACTGCCTGTATGGTTCCATTTCCATTTATTGCAATATTTACAAAGTTCCATCTTAAGTACTTAGTTTTCCTTTTGTCTTGTCTTGAAACTAAAATAACATATACAGAACTCCCTCATTATAATGCTGTCCATGGGAGCCATGGAGTACACAGCCTTATAGTGAGACCACCTTATAATGAAGTACAGCTCTCCCCCATTATAATGCACCTCATTATAACTCAATTCTGAATATAACGTGGTGCTACCAAAATCACACCAATGTATAACAATATGAGTTGAAAGAAAACAAGGTGAAACTTGGTCTTGTATCTTCATTTCCTTTTCAAAACACCATTATATAAAAAATTTTGATTGTGCCCTCTATACCACTGTTTGGTATATTACGCTATCCTCAATATATCACGATTCTGTACATATCGGGATTCTCAATATAATGTGGTTTGGTACATAATGTGGTCAGCGGTTATGGACCCTAACTACTGCGTTATAACAAGGGAGAGATGTACATGATGCATATAATTTTACTAGCACTTAATGGTCGGATTGAGGAAATACTTGCCTTATAAAGGAATAGTGTTATAATGAGGGGCCTTGTAGTGAGGGAGTGTTGTATTATCAAAATGTGCACTCATGATTATGCTGGAGACAGTATTCACAACTATGTGTATATTAGTCCCATAGTATGTGGAAACTGGAAAGTATGTTGCAAATATGGTGACAGTTATTTATCTTTGCCTGTAGTGAACCTGAGCTTACTCGAGGTATTCCAAATGTGAAATTAAAAATTGCAGAGAAAGGGGCTCCCTGTTTAGATATGGTTACCTAGCTATTTGCACTCCTACATGGAGAAATACAGCACCAGCCTCTGATGCCAAAGCAGTGCTAATTGTGTACCAGTCTAGAGTAGAGGGCAGAGCAGCCTTATTCAGAACCTATATCAGACACAGTCAAATTCTGTAGAGAATTGGCTCACTTGCAAGCTGAATAATATACTTAACTGCTTGTGTTTCATTTTTCTGGACAGACTAACAGTCATTTTGTAAGGAAATTTGGATTTCTCTCTTGGTCTCACTGCATATACAATTGGAAAGAGGTGAGTTAATTTACTCTGTATTTTACTCCTATGCTTTTTCATTTCCCCCTTTTTCAAATGTACCATTTTTTCAGTATAAGCTATTGGTTTCTTCAAACCATTTTATGAAATGCATGTATCGTTCAAATACTTTATGTTGACAATCCATTCTTAATATAGTGAAACATTCCCAGGAGACAAGGGAATCTTGGTAATTAACAAACAAAAAGTGTACCATAGCTACATAGTTTATACTGGGGAGATGAAAAATTGTTTTGTACAAAAAATGTATGCCTGACAGACCTAATTCTGTGATACTTACCCTAGAGGAATGGAAAATGAACGCTCACTTTTTTATTGTAGAGATATCACGTTCAAAAATGTTAATTTCCCCGGGTCCTTAGGTTGTTTAATTATAAATGCTGTTTTGGACCAGAATATGCCAAATTTCTAATGAATGTATGGAAGTGATGTTTTACACAAACTAAATTTATAGAAATTTGCTTCTGAAATGCTGGGAAATGTAGGTAGGTAGGTAGGTAGGTTAAATTCTTTATTGGAAATGCCATATTCCTTAGAGTCATTCCAAAATACATGTTCATAAAGATATGAAATGTGTATTACATAAAGTATATAAAATAACCTAATTTAGCAAAGTTCAAGCTTTTAAATAAGAGCATGTCTTATATTTCAAATGACATGTTCATGTAAATAATGCATAATAATAATTGTTTAAATTGTGATTATTTGTTTTCAAAGGAGACATATTATAAGTCGAGTTCAATTGCAAACAACATAGACCCTGATGTGACAACAGATCTGGGTCTGTGCAGTTTGCAGTTCGACCAGGTATATAAGCAAGTATATATGGTAAGTTATGATTATTTCATTTCAAAGGAGGTAAATTATTTTTAATAAAGATGAGCATTCTGAATCAGTTACATAGACCCAGATCTGCCAGCGCATTATGAGACAGCAGATCTGGGTCTGTGGAGTTTGTATAGACGTTAAGTTATGATTATTTCTTTTCAAAGGAGATCAATTATTTTTAATAAGAATGAATGTTCTGATTCATGTAATTAAACTAAATATCTCAACAGTTTTCTTCTTGTCTAAGTTTAAATGCTTTTTCTGTGTAGTTTAATATCTTGTGCCCTGCGAGGATCAAGTAGGGAAATAGTATTTTTCAATTAATGTCTTGGGAATAGAGCTCTATAGGGTTGAATGGTAAGGATTAACGTATATACTCACGTATAACCCTATACCAACTGCAAACTGCATAGACCCAGATCTGCCATTGCATAATGTGCCGGCAGATCAGGGTCTATGCAGTTTGTAAGGAATAATCAGTAGAACAAACAACATAGACCCTGATCTGCCAGCGCATTATGCGATGGCAGATCAGGATTTATGTTGTGTGCATTTGGACCTGGCTTATATGCGAGTATATACGGTAATAAATTTATCATGGTGGTAATGATGTTTTGGGCATTCTGGTAGGAATTTCCATTCAGAGTATGCTAGTGTCGGACAAATAGTGCAGAATCATAATCTGTCAGTTTTAGGTTTCAGTATTCAAACAGTGAGAACTCGGTTGAAGTTTTGTTTTGAATGATCATTTGCATTTACAGTAAAATAAAGATAATTGGCAATTTCAAACAATGTATTGAGCACAGTTTTGTAAGCTAGTTATCATTTGCTTTAATTAGTTTTTCAATATTATCTTGGAATTGCTCAGCATAAAATTCTCTTAGTTTACATATGGAAAATATGAAGTGAAATGTTGTCAAAGGAACTTCAATCAACATTTTTTTTAAAACTCTCCAGAGCTCCAAACCATCATGTACAGTAGGAGTGAAACAATTCATCAATATATCGATGCATCGATACTTTTGCCATATCGATACACATATTGATACAAGAGGTGAAGAATCGATACAAAACGATACCTACCTTATATAAGTTACTTTAATCTTCAGCAGTCATGAATAATTATTAGTCATTTGCCTTTTTATTCTTTAAACTGAGAATCGATAATGTATCGTATCATTGGCTGTGTATCGTGAGTCGTATCGATACGCGGCACAGGTGTATCATTTCACCCCTAATGTACAGCCATATTGTCAAAGGAACTTAAATCAACATATTTCCTTAAACTCTCCAGAGTTCTGAACCATCATAAAAAATCTATCGGAAGGAAGCTCAAGCAGTCTTTAGTAATACTTAAACATTGATTTATATGTATTTATTATTACTGCAGATCTACCCAACTCGACTCTGCCACCCATATTGCTTGCTTTGTTGTGTACACCAAGTATAAATGTCATTGTCTTTTCAAGTTCAGTTTTCAGAGGTAAACTTATTGAAGAGATTAATCATAGTATGAGAACCATATTTCACTGCCCTATATCAGAACTGGAATAATTAGGGTATTAATTAGTTTTAACTGGGTTATTACTGGCAAATCTTCAGAGTGTTTCAGCTTATTCCTTAAGGCCAAAAAAATGCTTTAGTTACTTGTAATGATAGGTTAGTTGCAGCATTTTTTAAAATACATGTAGGAGTCGGGCTTATGCCAAGGTTTTGGTCTCTATCAATAATTTCTATATCTATATCTATTTATATATATATATATATATATATATATATATATATATATATATATATATATATATATATATATATATATCTATATATATATATATATATGTCTCTCTCTCTCTCTCTCGATATATATATATATATATATGGAGAAAGAATATTCTCATAGTGGTTAGAGAGTTATAATTCGTCCCCTACTGGGACTACTGGGAATCAATCTTTGGTCTGATTTACGGCACTCATTGCCTTGCCTACATGCACCAATCCCCATACCCTCTCAACTAAGTGTACATCCCCCAAAATGTACCGAATTTAGTCTTAAGTCATAAATGTAGGCATTCATTTATTGCAGACACACTCACTTGGAGACCCAGTAATTAACTCTCCATTAAATTCAAAATCACTCCCAATTCATCTGACAGAAATATGTACAGCTGTATGTATATATATATATTGGTAAAACCATTCCTACGGCTTCATGCAGTAGCTGCATGTTTCATAAGCATGCTTTTAAAAATAGAGGCATCAAGCAAGTTCTGTATTTTATTTATTGATACTATGTATATAGGCTGTGCAAAGTTGGACTTCATTGTTTTATTGTGACACTTGGCTATAACTAGGTCACTGTTGGTTATCTTGTGTGCACTGGATGGCCTGAGTTTATATTGTGCTAAAGATGATAATATTTTTTGTCTTTTCTATCCCCTTAAGAAGTCTGCAGTCAAAATACTTGTTGGAAATGCCATTTCAGCTCTTTATAGAGGTAAAGTAACACTG
The DNA here is from genome assembly GCA_029931535.1 of Margaritifera margaritifera. NCBI lineage: Eukaryota > Metazoa > Mollusca > Bivalvia > Unionida > Margaritiferidae > Margaritifera > Margaritifera margaritifera. The sequence continues at coordinate 5,049,358 of JAQPZY010001636.1, read as the reverse complement.
TTCCATGAAGGAACATAATATTACAGTGGCTTTTTTAACTCAATTGGCATAGAAGGAGGTTTGCAGAGCCAGCATAGTGGCAGATGATGTCAATTATACATAAGTGAAAGATCTTTTCAATGTAGAGTATAATCCTGTAACATAACATCAGTTTACATAAGAATCTGTAACTATTTGAAATAGCGGCAGTGATTTCTCCAGGATTTTTCACCCAGAGGGGTAATTCCTTCTCTGGTATTTTCATAAGTGTAGGGGTGGGGGGATTTTCAGTTTTATAGGGGAAGGAGAGTTTTTATATGAGAAGGTATCTATGAATGTAGCATGTTTCAACAAATATGTGTGTTAAAAAACATTTAATGAACAAGGATGAAACTTAAAAGTCATTTATCTTCATTATTGGCACAGTGGCAGTGATATGTTTTATGACAATGGCACTACCTGCTATGCATGAGAGCTGCATATAACAGCAGAGTTATTACATGTACCACCAAATACTGAAAACTTCACGTCTGAAGAATTTTGCTCATAATAAACAGCGTTTTTTTAAAAAAAATTTGTTTACTTCTCATTCATTTCAAGTATATATCTGTAGTGTATTTATCTTACATGTAGTCAGAAGTGAAATTTCTTTGGCAGGAATTTTGAATCCGATATTCAGTTCCTACTCTTCTGTAATAAAAGGGTTTCAATCAGATCATATATGGTAGTGTTATAAACACGGTATAATGTGTATTTACAATTAATCATATCGGACTTCAAAATTTCACACTAATCATTAGTTTTGTACTGGAAAGATACGCATTTAGGATTTGCACCATATATATTTGCTTGCAAGTCAAGTCCAAGTGCAATAAGCATAGACCCTGATCTGCTGTCACATGATGCACCAGCAGTTCAGGGTCAGTGTTGTTTGTTCTACTGATTACTCCTGACAAACTGCATAGACCCAGATCTGCTGGCGTATAATGCAATGGCAGATCTCGATCTCTGCAGTTTGCAGTTGGACTCGACTTATAAGCGAGTATAGATGGTATCTTGTTACAAGTTACATTTAACCTTCCCCCAATGATTTTTTTCGTGTGAGTGACAATTACTTGTTGCAGCAAAATAATGTATTAAGTTTCATCTGGCACTTTTTCTTTCATCACAATAAATTTGTCAGTTTCATTATTTTGATCTTTGTAGTAAATGTTTGCCAATTTCAGTGCATTTCGCCAGTTCAGGATTAAAAAACATTTTTCTTTATAATTGCTTCTCCTACTTGAACATTACTTCATTGTGTTTCATATTACAACAGTAATACAGGCACAGCAGGAAATACTTAGTGAGTATATTTTTTAGTAAGCTTACTAAGTTATAGGATCAGAACTGATTATTATAACTTGCATCAGTGATTAGACTCCCCTTGTGTGGGAGATATTATCTAATTCTGAAATATTACCTTTAATGACATCATTAATAGGGCAATTTAACTCATGAAAAATTGTTCAGAAATTGTTCAGATTTATTATTTCTAATGGCTTCATCTTTTAGGTAGGCCATAGAATCTGCCTACATATCAGGAGTACATGTACATTACTCACAAGTTGTTTATATCTGTTATAAATAATTTGGAGAAGCATGCACATTGTTTAATTTCATAAAAATTCAAAACGGACTGTGCATTGAAATTTTATAAATACTGTATATACTCGCATTCAAGCAGATACCAACTGCAAACTGCATAGACCGAGATCTGCTGGCGCATAATGCGCAGGCAGATCTGGGTCTATGCAGTTTGTAAGGAATAATCAGTAGAATAAGCAACATAAACCCTGATCTGCCGGTGCATTATGCAACAGCAGATCAGGGTCTATGTTGTTTGCATTTGGACCTGGGGTAAATTTGAGTATGTATGGTAAGTGCTATCTGATTCTGTGAAATTATCAAGTTTGATTCTCTTGTTCTTCCTTTTCAAGTGCAATACTAAATATTAAACCACTCCTGTTTACCTTACTAGGCTGGCTATAAGGCCAAGTGAATTAACTGTAAGGACCCAAGTCTGGGGGGTGTCATCAGTTGTGTGTTGTCTATCAACAGTTGTTATTTTACACTTCTCAAAAACCACTGGATCAGTTTCAACCAAATTTGGCAGAGAGCTTTCTAGCATGAAGGGGTTTCAAGTTTGTACAGAATTATGCTGATCCTCCTTAAAAATAAGGTCACCATTACTAAATATAGAAAAACCTTTGAACAGCTTCTCACAAACATTCAAGTGAATACTGCCAGATTTGATAGCATCCTGGCATAAAGGGGTTTCAGATTTGTACAAATTATGTGAAAATGCTATCAAATATGGATGTTGCTACTAAAAAAGAAGAATTATTAAACAACTTCTCAAAAACCACCGTACAGGGATTGACCAAATTCAACAAAGCATTGTGGCTAAAAGGGCTTTTAAGTTTATACAAAACCAAGTGATGCCTACCTGCCACCATTGCTAAAAGAGAAATAAAAGCTTTAAACCACTTCTCAAAAACTGCTGAACAGAATTTTACCAAATTTGACGAAAGCACACTTGCATGTATGGCTTTCAAATTTTTACAAGTGAGGCCAATCCACCATCAAATATGGCTGCTGTTACTAAAAACAGAAAAAAACCTTTTTAACTATTTGTCAAAACTGTTCAACAGAATTTGACAGCATTTTGGCATAAAGGTCTTTAAATATTGGACAAATGTTGCTGATGTGCCATCAAATATGAATAAAGATTTTTTTCAAATATGGAAACCTTGACACAATTGTTTGCATAACATATGCAATCAACAGCATTGGAAGAAATGTTTTACAGAAAGCATCCTACTGATTCTGGTTTCTTGGTCAACTGGGCTTGTATTTGGCAAGTAGGCAGCAGTGCTTCTGAATGACTGTGTCAGTGCCATACTTGCATTATTTTTTCATTTGGTGCACCTTATGGTTATAGGCTTTCCTGATGCAGCATTGACTCCCCCCACTCATTAAGTTTCAGAATTAATCACTATTTTAATAAAGTAACCCAGCACTTCAAACAATTTCCAATATTTCTGATAATTTACTGGTTCGGCCAAAAGCTTGTACATTTTTTTACTAATGAAATGACATCATATATTTCTCAGCTCTTGGTCACAGAGATGTTTATTTTGTGCCTAACATTATAAAAATGTATCAGAACAAATGTCTTGGCGACCAAGATTGGGGTATCCAACCAATGAGCTCTTCTACACAAGGTGCATTTGCCCAACAATCATTCAGTAATATTGCTTGATAAAGAATTCTGATTCTAAAATTGTGAAATAGCGATGATGATCAGAAAACATAATTCTGAGATAGAATGAAAACCATGCCTTCCTATGGCATGGCTAAATGACCAAGTGTCAATCAAGTACATATTTGTCACATAATAAACAGAATAGTGTAAATGACCAAAATGCTGACGATGCTCTACAATTTCTTTCCCAAATAATTATGCCAAAAATCAAATGGTATGAATGAATTGATGTATGTAAATCTGTCTTATTGATAAAAATATTTAAAAAATATGTATTTTCATTCACCAAAATATCCATGTGTAAAAATTTTACAGAAAATTCTAGGTTTGCATAGCGCTGTAACATATTCTGTTACTTTTGAAATCAGCCATCTTCTCTATTATGACAGACATCCATGTTGAAGGTTAAAAAATGAACAGTATATGAGTGAATTAATAATCAATTTCGTATAATTAAAATTAATAATCGTCAACTAACAATCGGATAAGAATAAAAAAAACTGCTACATTGAATCTTTTTATTTCAGAGGAATAACTGTTTTTAAATTACGTCTTTGGTTGTAATAAGTTTGAAAAAAATTACTGTTTGATTATTTTTTAATTCAGCTTTAAAATAGAATATAACAAACAATGATGCAATTAAATGTTGATCAAAATTCACAAGTCAAATAAATATTTACATGACAGTGAAATATTGATAAATTCACACATAAAATAATGACCACATGAATATTCACTGTATCATGTGTATTACTGACAATAAAGTTTTCAACTTGATGTTTTTCCCCCCTGGTTTTCATGGCAAATGTTCAGGAATTCCAATCTCAATTTACTACCAAGCGGGTAGTTTTGAAAAGTTTGCCCCATATTTTTCAAGGAGATGGGCCAGTTGGTTTGCTGACCCAGAAAACAATTTGCAGCACTTAATGCAGCTGTTAGCCATGTGAATTTACTCAGTCCCATATTTAAAAGGTAATTTCCTTCTCAAAGCAAGATATTGAAGATTTTAATGGAAATGTGTGTGTGTGTGTGTGCGTGTGCAGGTGCGTGTGCATGTGTGCTTGCTGGAGTTTATCCGAGATTTCACTATGTTGTGATAGTTGTCCTGTAAGGGAATATATATTATAAGAACAAGAACTTACTGCTGTCTTTCCCACAACCCTCTCATATCCTGATATACGGTATGTGTATTATATAAAATAATGACAGAAAAAATGTTGAGTGTTGTCTTTTCCACAGTCATACCTAGGCAGTGACCCAAATTGAGACACCATTCAGTGTTCTTTCCATGATGCACGATTGTGCAACTCTCTCCAATATTTTATTCCCGCCCCCAACAATGAGTGAACGTATGACAATCGTGCAAAGTTGACTTCCCATGAGCATATGAAAACCTGTAACATTCATTAATATTGACAAAGATCAATACGATCATGTAAGTGCTTGACTTTTATATCAATTGCCATAGTTAGGTACTTACAAGTTGACTTTTTGGATCTGAGCAATGAGACGCTTTCATTGATTATCTAGTGTTGAAAAGCATTTTACCAACTCCACTTTGTGTGCTTATACAATGGCAGACATGCTGTTTTGGTGTTCAGTGGTAATGTCTGCTGTTACACGCAGTTCTAATACATACAAGGGTTTGAGCTGTTGTGATAACACGATTGCTGCCAATGTGCTGATAATGAAGATAAACATCTGTATGTTTTATCTTTATTCACTAAATGATATTTATCACACACGTTTATTGAAACGTACTAAAAGGGGTATAATCATAGATATTGTTCTCATATAAAAACTTCCAGCTTTACAGATTGAAAATCCCCCCTTATGAAATTGCCTGAAGGTTAATTTCCTGTCTGTGTGAAAATCCTGGAGAAATCAGAGACTATTTGAAACATTCTACTTTATCATTTTGTAAAAGACAGTACCTGAGCCAACATAAAATTGTGCATTTGCACAAATTGCATATAGATACATACAAGTTAACAAGTATGTGGATACTTACATAACCACTCAAAAAATGGGGCCTGTTTAATTTAGATAATCTCTTTACCAGTAAAATTTAAAAGAAAAAGGAACAGTTCAGATAGTTCACACCAATTTTGATTAGTATGAGTGTTTGTCATAGATCTTGGTGAAGCAAAACAGTTACCATATATACTTGCTTATACGTTGTGCCCAATTGCAAACAACATAGTCCCTGATCTGCTGTCGCATAATGCGCTGGCAGATCAGGGTCTATGTGTGCTCTACTGATCACTCCTAACAAACTGCATAGACCTAGATCTGCAGGCACATTATGCGATGGCAGATCTGGGTCTATGCAGTTTGCAGTTGGACTCGGCTTATAAGTGAGTATATACCGTGTGTGATATTCCATTGCTTAAATGGAGATCTGTGTCTTTTGTTATTAACAAAAATAAAATGAAAACAGTTGTAATGAAATCTGATCTGCTGTATTGCAAATCTTCATCAATAGTTCTAATTTGAAATTCTTGAAGAAGCACACATTTTAAAAGGCTTTCATAATTAATGAAGTAATTACTTCTTGTGGATGTATTGCATGAAGATTGGCCTAATTATAGAAAGGAAATTTTACAGGTGTGGAGGGTGTGAAGCATAATGTAATAAAATGAGTGATCATGCAATTAGATTCATTCATTCATGGAAAGTAATGCTGATGAATTAAACTGATAATATTCAGAATGTATTCATGAAGGGAATCTTACTTACAGAGCTGATATCGCTTTTAATGCAGACTTTGTACCGTATATACTCGCGTATAAGTTAATACCAACTGCAAACTGCATAGACCCAAATCTGCCGGCGCATAATGAGTCGGCATATCTGGGTCTATGTAGTTTGTAAGGACTACTCAGTAGAACAAACAACATAGACCCTGATCTGCCAGTGCATGATGCGACGGCAGATCAGGGTCTATGCTGTTTGCATTTGGACTCTTCTTATACGCGAGTATATACGGTACATTGGTGCCTAACTCGAAAGCCCCTCAGTATACTGCAGCCTGGTCTCTCACTATAACGGATCAAGTCCCATATTCATGAAATCCACACTCAGATTCAGCTATATAAATATCTATTTGGAAATAACTATATTTAACAACATTAATCAGCTAAATTAATAGCAGTTTTTAAATTGCTTGTTTTTAGCTCAACGGGCAGTAAGGTCAAGTGAGCTTATGGTTTTTCCTTGCATCATCATCTGTCTGTCAACAATTGCTTGATTGTTACAAATCTATAGTCTATATTTCTGATTCAGTTTTGTTCCAGTTTGGAATATAAGCTTATATGATCAAGATCTCGGATAAGTTCACTGAGTTCACATGTTAATGAGCTAATTGGCTGAGCTTGTTAACACTTTGGAGGCCATACTTCTGGTCTGACTTTGATCAGACTTGAAATTTAAGCTTATATCATCAAGGTCTTTTATGAGTTTGATAATGTGCAAGATCCTTGCATATTAATGAGGAGATCTTTCATTTCATTGGCTAAGCTTGTTACCACTCTGGAAGCCACATTTTTGATCCAATTTTGATCAAGCTTGGAATGTAGGCTTATATCATCAAGATCTAAGACAAGTTCAGTAATGAGCAAAATCCATGCATATTAATGAGTTGATCTTGCATCTGATTGGTTGAACTTGTTTTCTGTCTGGAGGCCATATTTCTGATCCAATATTGATTGGAACTTAAAATAAAGGCTTGTATCATCATGTGACAAGTTTGATACTGAGTGAGATCCACACATATTAATGAGGTGCTTTTGCAGTTCATTGGCTGAGATTGTGAAGACTGTAGTGACTGATCAGATTTTTCTTAATTTTATTAAATAGCCTTGTATCATCAAAATGTTCGGCGAGTTTGAATATGAGCAAGATCTATGCATACTTATGAGGTAATCTTGTATGTGATTGGCTGAGCTTGTTACCACTTTAGAGCCTAATTTAGATTGGAATTTGATCAAACTTAGTATAATAACTTGTATCATCATGGTTTTAGACAAGCTCCTTGACAAACGAGATCTGCTCATATTAAAGTGAGCTTGCATCTGATTGGTCGAGCTTGTTACTTCTCTAGAGACAAAATTTCTAATCTGAAATGGTCAACTATTAGTGTATATAAGCTAGGTGAGTTATGTCAGGCCCACTTAGGTCTCTTGTTTTAATTAGTATAAAGTCAGGAATTTTCGTGTATATGGGGTCAGGACCTCAAATTAAAAAAAGTAAGATCACTTGAGTAAATTGCATGTGACCGTAGCTGTATGATGTAGTTGGTCTGATTGTTATATGCCCTTCCTAATTCAAGAATATTGTGTTAAGGCATTGTCCATCCATCTGTTGGACTGTCCTTATGTATGTCCATCCATCTGTTTGTCCATTAACATGTGGTTGTCTGGCCCATAACTTTGTAACAGTTGGAGAGATTTTCATGAAACTTTGCCCAGGTATATATCATGACTAAATGGTGTTTTATGTACCATAGCCACACCCTCAATGCATCAAGGTCACTGCAATATAAATCGTAATTCTTTGATTTTTATCCTTGTCTGGAGAATACAGGGTTGCCATGCTACTGGGAAATTGGAAAAAATGTCAGGAGAAAGAATATGTTTGTTCCTGACAGGGAAAAACCCTTTTAATTTGCAAATATTTATCAAAGTCGAAGAAAAATGGGGAATTTTAAGATGCCACTTGATTGCAGAAAAAATACAGAAGTGAGTCATAATTGAACTGTTCATAAGTTACATTTATTGAGTTTTTAACAGGATTTTCAGAGTTTGCGGATCTTCACGCAATTGAGGTACAATAGCTGTATGAATCATTGAGAACTTTCCTTAGATATATTTGTACAGTTTATCCAAGCTCTCTGCCGATTGGACTGGTCAAGTAGATGGGTTAGTCGGTAGGCAGCTCCCTATTGGTATCTTTACTTGTGTAGAGAGAGTGGTCTGCAACCTTTGATTTCAAAAGTCTAAGAGAAAATTAATAAAGCTCATCTTCTGCAGTTCCCCTTTTGATATGTAAAGTTAATGAAAATGTATTGTGGTAAATTTTTGCTTATTATTGGTAGTTAACACTGGGAACTACATCGTCTTATCGTTAAACGTTATTGTCAATAGTAACCTTCGACACCACTCACACTAACTTGCCCTTGTGGTGAATTTTCTATCGGACCTTGCTAAATACATAGAAATCTACTGACTGCTGGGGCAATTTTCAACATAGAATCCCATGCTCTGTGCATACTTGAAAAGGATTGCATTAAATATGCAGTCCATAGTCTGATTACATTGAAGTAGATGTTAGGACACCAACTACACATAAAAAAATGTCATTCTTTCTTTTTATATAAAGCTATATAATTTGTAAGGGCTTTTTGTCAAAATTTAAAACAACCCTTTTGTAAAAAAAATTCTTCAAACAAACGTGCAGTTAAGACGAGTTAACATTTTTATTCTGTAAATTAAAATGAGTTGCATGCAGATTTATATGAATTTCAATAATTGTACTTTTTTCTAATGATGCATCCTATGCTTTAGTACAGGGGTATCAAACTCATTTACTATGGCGGGCGAGATTTGCTAAAATTAAGAATAAATAATTAGTCTGGAGGGCCGTATGTTAGACACCCCTGCTTTAGTACATAGTCATAGGTCTAATTCAGATGTTATATGAGAATCTCAAAAAAGAAACGGCTTTTGATTTTAAAAAATACACTTTTTCCAAGCCAATTTGTTGTTGATTCCGTTCACTAAAGGTCAAACGTTAACCTTGAAAAAAATAAATTTCATCCAGGAGAAAACCTGGAAAAGATGTGGAAAATTTTGTTTCAGAAAGTGTGGGAGACCTGAGTGTAGCTTTTGAACCACTGAAGATATCTTCATGAAACATTTGCCAGTTATATATAATGTATAGACAATGTGTCATGTACCATAGCCTTGCCTCCTGCCATAAGGTCATGGTCACAGGAAGGGAAAATGTCATTCTTTGACTTTTATCCTTATACAGAACATACATTGTAAGCAGAGCCACGGTGGCTCAGTGGTTAGCGTGCCAGACTTGCGATCGAGAGGGTGTGGGTTCGAATCCTACTATCGGACCAACCTGGGTCAGTTACCTTGGTGTGTCCTTGGGCAAGGCACTTTACTCCAATTGCCTCGGCACTAGATAACCTACTTGTGTTGCTGTGCCATAAAGCACCAAACAAACGAACAAACAAACATTGTAAGCACAGAAGATATTTTAATGAAACTTCAACCATTTGGATATCAAGTGTAAGATGGTGTATCACATACCATGGCCATGTCCCCACCTCGAAGTCAAGGTCACAGCAAGGGAAAATATAAATCAATGACCTCTTTAAATGTACTTTTGAACAAGTGAAGATATTGCAATGAAACTTTAGCCTTTTATATATCTTGATTTAACAGTGTCTTGATTTAACAGTGTCTTGATTTAACAGTATCTTGACTTAACAGTGTCTCATAAATTTATTCATGCTCAGCATGGGATAATTTAAATTGGTGGCCAGACTGTCATTTTGTAACCCCTACAGATATTTTGATGAAACTTTACCCAGGTCCATACCATTACATACCGTAATTAACTCCCTACCTCAAAGTTCAAGGCCGTTAGTATGGAAAAGGTCACAAGATGGGCATATCATGTACAATTTGTTGTATTCTTGTTTACATTATTGTGGGGAAAAATGTTAGAGTTTACTAGTCAATATATCTTAAGACAAGTCTGTCAACTATTTTCTAATTTTCTTAATGTGCCAAAAATAATTTGAGGTTTCAATGCAACTGGTTTCCTCCAACTTTACTAATTTTCCCTATTTAATGTTGTAATTTTCAGTCATGAATACTCCTGCCTCCACACCAGGGAAGCTGGGAATTCTGCTCCCTTATAGGTTCCCAAGTACACCTTCAAAAGAGTTTCATTAGCCTTATCTCTATACACTCAACAGTAACTCTGCCATCAGATAAGGGAACAGATGTAGGTGGGGACCTCATTAGTGCATAGCATAACACCAGTGACAGTTTTTTTCAATTTAACAGCTGGTTGGAGTAAAGCTGATCTCATGGGCATTTTTAAAAATTAGTTGCTTTGATAGTGTATTTTTTAAGTAGCAGTCTCTGTATAGGTACCATTTTGTTTCTGCTATCAGTCATATTTTTGTCTCGGTTGACATCCTTTTATGGACTGCTCTACAATCAAGGGCAGAAAATTGAAAGTACAATGTTTAGGGGTTTTGTGGTTTATGTTTGAAAAATTTAGGTTTACATACCCTGAATGGTGGATAACACGATAATAATAATAATAATAATATTATTAATAATAATAATAATACAGTCGTCCAACACTTGTGAGGCCACCCCTTGTACAGGTCATCTTGCCCAACACAAAAATTATATATTTTATGCATTTTGAGCTCCTCATGAGAGGCCACCCTTTTATACGGCCACTTTTTCATTGTAGAATTTGGGGTCTTATAAGACTACCACTTTAATAATAATAATAATAATAATAATAATAATAATAATAATAATAGTAATAATAATGTCTTTATTTTTAGAGGGTAAACAAATTACTTACAAAAACTACCATATTTACTCGCGTATAAGCTAATACCAACTGTAAACTGCATAGACCCAGATCTGTCGTTGCATAATGCACTGGCAGATCTGGATCTATGCAGTTTGCAAGGACTAATCAGTAGAACAAACAACACAGACCCTGAAATCAGAGTCTTTGTTGTTGTGCATTTGGACCCAGATTATACGTGAATATATACGGTAATCTCAGCTGGGGTCTCTGCAGGCTTGCAGTTAATAATAGACCCGTTGTTACCTTCTGCATATCATAAGGGGCAACTAAAGGGGCAGGAGCCACATTGGCTTAATGGTTGGTGTGCTGGAATCGTGATTGAAAGCATGTGGGTAGAATTTTATCATTGGATCAGCCCTGGTTGACTACCATGGTGTGTCTTTGGGAAAGGTACTTTACTTCGATTGCCTTGGCACAAAATACCGTATATACTAGCATATAAGCCGATACCAGCTGCAAACAGCATAGACACAGATCTGCCGTTGAATTATGCGACGGCAGATCTGGGTCTATGTTGTTTGCAGTTGGACCCGGCTTATATGCGGGTATAGACGGTAACCTGCTTTTATTACTGTGCCATAAAACACCAAACCAAAACCAAATACATATCCTTGGGGCCCTGTACTATGTACAGGAAAGATTATCTTTAAGGCTTCACAGGAGATTGGGATTTTTAAAACATTATAACCAAGAAATGTTATAACCAAATTCATCGTTTTATTTTCAGCATGATTATGTACATGCCCATGTCAGCGACACAGGACATACCTGTAGGAAACAATTTATACTGGTATGATTACTGGCAGAAAAAGTTATTTGAACTCCTGTATAATGGTAATTAAATTCAAAGAACATACATTTAAGTTAGTACATGTTGTGATGAAAAAAAATGATAAACCAATAAGTTTAACCATCTGATGAAAGTGTCAGCATAGATGTACATGTACCAGTCCGTGAATTATAAGAAACACTTTTATATGAAAATGTCTCTGTTCAATTATTTAACAGCTTGTAAATTAGTCTTTTATTTTGATGGAATATTTATTTATGGTTTTTTTGTTTGTTTTTTTGTTTAACGGCACTATTACCACATTATTGGCTATATCATACTGAGGAAATGGGAGCTAAGTGCCTTAGCCCAAGGACACTCTGAGGCAGCCAGCCTGGAATGGGCTGCTCAGGTATTGAACCTGCGACCCCAGGATTACGAGTCCAATGCTCTACCAACTGATCTGCTGTGGCTCCTTTGGATATAAAGAAATTGTGTATAGTCATCTATTGTTTATTAATCTTAGATTTGTTGTTGATATGTTGTTGTTGTTGTTGTTGATATGTTTTTCAGTGACATGCGAACGCTGTCACAGGATGAAGCCGGGTTGGGACTGGATTAGTGAAGACACCGAAAGCAACTGCGTTAATAAGATGTTTATTTATAAACGCAATTTAAAGATGAACAAATCTGACACCATTATAACAAAAAGATAAGGAAAATTATAAAGTTCCTAACATGGAACTATCAACAACAAGTAACTCAACGAGAAAAATCAAAGATGGATTTAACAAATGGAATTTTAAACAAACGTGAATAGCATCCTATCACCAGTCGACAAATAAGAGTATATGATTTACACCCCAATATAAACAAGGTCTTATTAAGTACCAAGGGTGACCAAAGCATGTGATTTATGCACTTATCAATAGAATACTCATTTATCCATCAATCTGTTAACTCGTCAATTTATCAATTTAACAAGCGATGTTGGAATATGAATTTATGAATCCGTCGTTCATATAACGATATTGAAATGGGGATGTATGAAATTATGAATATGTCGTTCATATAACGATATTGAAATGGGGATGTATGAAATTATGAATCTATCACACATATAGCGATATTGAAATGGGAATGAATGTAATTTTGCACAGATAGCAATATTGAGATAACAATCAAATGGAACACGCAATAAATATAACTATTGTGGCGTCCGTTTGACTACCAAGATGTATCTACGGTTCCACCCGCTCTAGTCCATGGTCAAGGAGCCACCACGCATGGTCCACCCCTCCCAGTCTGTTGAAGGGTCCCTCGAGAGCCTTCACATTAACACAGACCCGTTGATCGAGAAGCCTTGGTCCCTCGCATCGAGAAAACCAGTACACTCTTCCGAAACAACGTCACCAGACACAGCGTACACGTCACACGAAACCACACAGAGTTCTGTGACTTCACACCACCAAACCATACATATGGAACAGCTAAAAGTATAACAACTAAACCGTGTAGTACATATGACACGGTTAGTACTTTTGTATTGATATATGTTGCGCATGCGCGCACATGAATTACGCCTCGTTACACATTACATTAATCATTCAATGCATGCCGCGTATAATTAAATAATACCCGTCTGTTCAGTTACAACAAATAGCTAACTTGAACCAGCCTATAGGATTTCTAATATCATGGCGTTGTATGACCTAGGTAGTGACTCTCTGTAGAATTTAGAATAAATTCTAAAACATCTAATATATGAAACAATTATGTCATATAAAACGAATAGTGATAAAGAATACAATCTTAAATTTCACATACCTCTACAGCTGAAGTTTTGCTCCCGTAAAGAGGTAAGCTTTCTGACAAGACTCATCGTAGTGTAATTTGTTTATAGAGAATTCGCTCTATATGTACTCTAGCTGTGACAGATATGCGCAGCAGCTAGGTACGTGAGTTTTCACTGCAGGCAATTTGCACGTGCAGCATGGGGTGAATCGCGCTCAGTATTTCAAAATAACTAGAGCCGAAAAAAATAAACAAACCCCGAGTAACGCTCTAGTCGGAAACGAAACCCGAATACATTTTTGATCACATATACACATTGATATAAACCATACAATTCCGTGACAATACCTCCCCCCTTAAAAAAAAGTGGAAGCACTTTTAGAAAATCACGGAATTTTGCAAAAATACAAACTGAAACGTATTATTTACATTACCAGAATATCATGGTAGGAAAAAAAACTGCAAATCACACTCTGCTTAAATAATCGGCCCCTACATTTTCCGACCCTCTGATTGCTTCGATCCGGAAACGATATGGCTGCAGAGTCAATGCCCAACGCATCAATCTTGCGTTGGCAACTTTTGCCTTGTTCAAATATATGAGAGGCTGATAGTCCGTTTCAAGGACAAATTCCCTTCCGAAAAGGTACGTGTGGAATTTACCTATACCCCACACCAGTGCCAAGCACTCCTTTTCGATCACGGAGTAGTTTTGCTCCCTAGGCAGCAATTTCCTACTAGCATAAGCTATGGGTAACTTTACCCCATCTTGCTCCTGTAGCAAAACTGCTCCTAAGCCCGTGTCGGATGCATCAGTTCTCAATATGAACGATCTATTTAATTCTGGCAACTTTAGGATCGGTGCACTGATCAATCTTGCCTTAAGGGCGTTAAAAGCTTTCTCTTGGCATAAACCCCAAGAAACTTTATTTGGCTGCCCTTTCCTAGTCAAATCCGTCAATGGACTAGCTATAGCGGCGAAATTTGGAACGAACTTCCTGTAAAAACCTATCAATCCAAGAAACGATCGTATCTGTTTCTTGGTTTCTGGCCTAGGAGCGTCTTTAATCGCGTCAATTTTATCAGGGTGGGGTTTTAACTGCCCTGACCCACTTACTAGATGGCCCAAGCATTCCAAGTTAGAATATGCTATGCTACACTTGGAGGGTCTCGCTGTGAGATTTGCCTTGCGGAGTCTGTCAAACAGATCGACTAATGCCCTAACATGCTCTTCCCAGGTATGTGTATATACTAGAATATCGTCGACAAAACTATCTACGTTGTTCATGCCTTTCAACAATTTTCGCATAAGACGCACGCACGACGCACCGGCGTTAACCAAACCAAAAGGCATAACCTTAAACTGGAAAAGACCTTTAGGGGTCGCGAATGCCGTTAATACGCGAGCATTTTCAGCGATGGGCACCTGCCAATAACCTTTTGTTAGATCTAATTTAGAAATGTACTGGTGTCCTGCCAATTTTGAAAACAAGCCCTCCATGTCTGGCATCGGTTCAGCATCAAACACGGTGACTTTATTTAGTTGTCGAAAGTCTATACAAAATCGATTAGTTCCGTCTTTCTTTCTAACCAATACCACGGGGGAAGAATAGGGGGAGTTTGAGGGTTCAATCACTCCCAGGTCTAACATTTTACCTACTTCCTCATCGATTGTCTCCCGTGCGTTAAAGGGTATTGGATATCCCTTTATTCTGATTGGCTCCGAGGTATTCAAGTTTATTTCGTGCGTTATTAATCCAGTATTACCTGGTCGATCTGTAAATACGTCTGGGTACTTACTTAAAATTTCCCTGACTTGCTGACGCTGACCTTCAGGTAATTCCGGGCACACGCTGACCATATCTATTCCCTCATTTCCTACAACCATGGGGTACTCAAGGGGAATTTCTGTGTTGGGGTCACTCGGCTCGTCTTCTATGACCGCAATACATACAACGTTCAAAACGCCCTTTTCAACAGTTTTATGGCATAAATCACACGAACGACAGAATCGTGCTACGTCACTATTTACACCTGGCCAATAAAATTCTCTTAACACTTTGTCAGTCGTCCTCTTCCTACTCAAGTGACCTGCACTACCGGACTCGTGCGCTACTCTGAGTATACGGGACCTGAATTTCTGGGGGACGACCAGTTGGAAATACTTTCTACCATCCAACGTGGTAAATTGCCTGTACATTAAACTTTCCCTACGTATAAATTTCAAACTTGAACCGCCCTTACAATGTTTCGCGGTACCGGATACGATCCTCTCCGCGGTCGCGCTCAAGGACGCGTCATGCCCTTGCTCACGCGTAAATTCATCGCGCGAGATATCGGTCACGGCTTCCGGAAGTTTCAACTTACGTAATGGCGTTTTCTTCGCCTGCGCCTGCGCCCTAGTTTCGGCCGTTTGTACAATGGGAAACCGGAAATCAGAGAGAGTTGGGAGTCTGGATCCCTCGACATTTCCGATAGGTCGTATATGGGATTTTCCATACACAGAGCTTCTACGGTCCCGGTCAGGAAAGGCGTCTCGATTTCTATTCTCGCGACGGGAACGCGATCAATCGTTTGATCTAATAACATGCACGGGGATTTCCAACCAAGCATTTGGTCATCCCTAACGAGACTCCGCTTTACTACGACGCCCGTGCACCCGGTGTCGCGTAAGACCGTGACTTCTTGACCGTTGGCGGTACCAGTAGCAGTCGGCACTCTCGCCTCGGGGAAAAAGACAAGTGCCGATCGACTGAATAACATCACGACCGATCTGCGCACGCGCTGCGGATTCGTACACCGTATTCACGTTATTAGTCCCTGAATTATCACGCGGAAAATCATCGCGCTTACCGCCCCCTGACCATGCTCTGCTTTCGATAGCAACCGCGACCCTCTGGACAAACCCCTTCCTTTTCGGACAATCGGGCGTGATGTGACCCCATTCCTTACAGGTAAAACATTGTCTATCCCTACGATTCGTACCCTTCCCAGATTGAAAGTTTCCACCCTATCCTTTCCTTCTCTGCCTGCTTCTCAAGCTCTATCTTCTCCTTCTCTGCCTGCTTCTCAAGCTCTATCTTCTCCTTCTCTAGTTCTATCTTCTTTTCCTCAAATAGCATTTTCTCCCTTTCAAAATCCCTTCTTTCCCTCTCATCCTGCTTCCCTAATTCTAACTTTTCCCTCTCCGCTTGCTTCTCTAGTTGTAATTTTTCCCTTTCTATATCTCTCTCCTTTACCCTTTGGTCCCTTTCATGAGCCTGCTCCTCCTGAACGAATTTTCTAAGGGCCTCCCCCTCATACCCAAACTGTTTGCCCAACTCCACTAGATCTTTAAGCGACGACATGATAAATACTGTTGATAAGATCACCAATCCTAAGTGCACTATCATATAACACATACAATTTTTAGGACTACACGAACCAACCGTATATCCCTTCTCCAAATATATGCAATATGTATATATGACAAACAAATGGTAAATAAAACAAAATATGAGTGAGGTATTCACTCACCCGCCTGAATTAGTTCTTGTCAGGAAGGTCACAATCTGAAATAAATAACTAAAAAAAAAAACTTACCGGAGTCAAGACCTATGCAAACTAACGTCCGTGTTCCCACTAATCCAATGATCCCACTTCTGACACCATTTGTCACAGGATGAAGCCGGGTTGGGACTGGATTAGTGAAGACACCGAAAGCAACTGCGTTAATAAGATGTTTATTTATAAACGCAATTTAAAGATGAACAAATCTGACACCATTATAACAAAAAGATAAGGAAAATTATAAAGTTCCTAACATGGAACTATCAACAACAAGTAACTCAACGAGAAAAATCAAAGATGGATTTAACAAATGGAATTTTAAACAAACGTGAATAGCATCCTATCACCAGTCGACAAATAAGAGTATATGATTTACACCCCAATATAAACAAGGTCTTATTAAGTACCAAGGGTGACCAAAGCATGTGATTTATGCACTTATCAATAGAATACTCATTTATCCATCAATCTGTTAACTCGTCAATTTATCAATTTAACAAGCGATGTTGGAATATGAATTTATGAATCCGTCGTTCATATAACGATATTGAAATGGGGATGTATGAAATTATGAATATGTCGTTCATATAACGATATTGAAATGGGGATGTATGAAATTATGAATCTATCACACATATAGCGATATTGAAATGGGAATGAATGTAATTTTGCACAGATAGCAATATTGAGATAACAATCAAATGGAACACGCAATAAATATAACTATCGTGGCGTCCGTTTGACTACCAAGATGTATCTACGGTTCCACCCGCTCTAGTCCATGGTCAAGGAGCCACCACGCATGGTCCACCCCTCCCAGTCTGTTGAAGGGTCCCTCGAGAGCCTTCACATTAACACAGACCCGTTGATCGAGAAGCCTTGGTCCCTCGCATCGAGAAAACCAGTACACTCTTCCGAAACAACGTCACCAGACACAGCGTACACGTCACACGAAACCACACAGAGTTCTGTGACTTCACACCACCAAACCATACATATGGAACAGCTAAAAGTATAACAACTAAACCGTGTAGTACATATGACACGGTTAGTACTTTTGTATTGATATATGTTGCGCATGCGCGCACATGAATTACGCCTCGTTACACATTACATTAATCATTCAATGCATGCCGCGTATAATTAAATAATACCCGTCTGTTCAGTTACAACAAATAGCTAACTTGAACCAGCCTATAGGATTTCTAATATCATGGCGTTGTATGACCTAGGTAGTGACTCTCTGTAGAATTTAGAATAAATTCTAAAACATCTAATATATGAAACAATTATGTCATATAAAACGAATAGTGATAAAGAATACAATCTTAAATTTCACATACCTCTACAGCTGAAGTTTTGCTCCCGTAAAGAGGTAAGCTTTCTGACAAGACTCATCGTAGTGTAATTTGTTTATAGAGAATTCGCTCTATATGTACTCTAGCTGTGACAGATATGCGCAGCAGCTAGGTACGTGAGTTTTCACTGCAGGCAATTTGCACGTGCAGCATGGGGTGAATCGCGCTCAGTATTTCAAAATAACTAGAGCCGAAAAAAATAAACAAACCCCGAGTAACGCTCTAGTCGGAAACGAAACCCGAATACATTTTTGATCACATATACACATTGATATAAACCATACAATTCCGTGACAATACCTCCCCCCTTAAAAAAAAGTGGAAGCACTTTTAGAAAATCACGGAATTTTGCAAAAATACAAACTGAAACGTATTATTTACATTACCAGAATATCATGGTAGGAAAAAAAACTGCAAATCACACTCTGCTTAAATAATCGGCCCCTACATTTTCCGACCCTCTGATTGCTTCGATCCGGAAACGATATGGCTGCAGAGTCAATGCCCAACGCATCAATCTTGCGTTGGCAACTTTTGCCTTGTTCAAATATATGAGAGGCTGATGGTCCGTTTCAAGGACAAATTCCCTTCCGAAAAGGTACGTGTGGAATTTACCTATACCCCACACCAGTGCCAAGCACTCCTTTTCGATCACGGAGTAGTTTTGCTCCCTAGGCAGCAATTTCCTACTAGCATAAGCTATGGGTAACTTTACCCCATCTTGCTCCTGTAGCAAAACTGCTCCTAAGCCCGTGTCGGATGCATCAGTTCTCAATATGAACGATCTATTTAATTCTGGCAACTTTAGGATCGGTGCACTGATCAATCTTGCCTTAAGGGCGTTAAAAGCTTTCTCTTGGCATAAACCCCAAGAAACTTTATTTGGCTGCCCTTTCCTAGTCAAATCCGTCAATGGACTAGCTATAGCGGCGAAATTTGGAACGAACTTCCTGTAAAAACCTATCAATCCAAGAAACGATCGTATCTGTTTCTTGGTTTCTGGCCTAGGAGCGTCTTTAATCGCGTCAATTTTATCAGGGTGGGGTTTTAACTGCCCTGACCCACTTACTAGATGGCCCAAGCATTCCAAGTTAGAATATGCTATGCTACACTTGGAGGGTCTCGCTGTGAGATTTGCCTTGCGGAGTCTGTCAAACAGATCGACTAATGCCCTAACATGCTCTTCCCAGGTATGTGTATATACTAGAATATCGTCGACAAAACTATCTACGTTGTTCATGCCTTTCAACAATTTTCGCATAAGACGCACGCACGACGCACCGGCGTTAACCAAACCAAAAGGCATAACCTTAAACTGGAAAAGACCTTTAGGGGTCGCGAATGCCGTTAATACGCGAGCATTTTCAGCGATGGGCACCTGCCAATAACCTTTTGTTAGATCTAATTTAGAAATGTACTGGTGTCCTGCCAATTTTGAAAACAAGCCCTCCATGTCTGGCATCGGTTCAGCATCAAACACGGTGACTTTATTTAGTTGTCGAAAGTCTATACAAAATCGATTAGTTCCGTCTTTCTTTCTAACCAATACCACGGGGGAAGAATAGGGGGAGTTTGAGGGTTCAATCACTCCCAGGTCTAACATTTTACCTACTTCCTCATCGATTGTCTCCCGTGCGTTAAAGGGTATTGGATATCCCTTTATTCTGATTGGCTCCGAGGTATTCAAGTTTATTTCGTGCGTTATTAATCCAGTATTACCTGGTCGATCTGTAAATACGTATGGGTACTTACTTAAAATTTCCCTGACTTGCTGACGCTGACCTTCAGGTAATTCCGGGCACACGCTGACCATATCTATTCCCTCATTTCCTACAACCATGGGGTACTCAAGGGGAATTTCTGTGTTGGGGTCACTCGGCTCGTCTTCTATGACCGCAATACATACAACGTTCAAAACGCCCTTTTCAACAGTTTTATGGCATAAATCACACGAACGACAGAATCGTGCTACGTCACTATTTACACCTGGCCAATAAAATTCTCTTAACACTTTGTCAGTCGTCCTCTTCCTACTCAAGTGACCTGCACTACCGGACTCGTGCGCTACTCTGAGTATACGGGACCTGAATTTCTGGGGGACGACCAGTTGGAAATACTTTCTACCATCCAACGTGGTAAATTGCCTGTACATTAAACTTTCCCTACGTATAAATTTCAAACTTGAACCGCCCTTACAATGTTTCGCGGTACCGGATACGATCCTCTCCGCGGTCGCGCTCAAGGACGCGTCATGCCCTTGTTCACGCGTAAATTCATCGCGCGAGATATCGGTCACGGCTTCCGGAAGTTTCAACTTACGTAATGGCGTTTTCTTCGCCTGCGCCTGCGCCCTAGTTTCGGCCGTTTGTACAATGGGAAACCGGAAATCAGAGAGAGTTGGGAGTCTGGATCCCTCGACATTTCCGATAGGTCGTATATGGGATTTTCCATACACAGAGCTTCTACGGTCCCGGTCAGGAAAGGCGTCTCGATTTCTATTCTCGCGACGGGAACGCGATCAATCGTTTGATCTAATAACATGCACGGGGATTTCCAACCAAGCATTTGGTCATCCCTAACGAGACTCCGCTTTACTACGACGCCCGTGCACCCGGTGTCGCGTAAGACCGTGACTTCTTGACCGTTGGCGGTACCAGTAGCAGTCGGCACTCTCGCCTCGGGGAAAAAGACAAGTGCCGATCGACTGAATAACATCACGACCGATCTGCGCACGCGCTGCGGATTCGTACACCGTATTCACGTTATTAGTCCCTGAATTATCACGCGGAAAATCATCGCGCTTACCGCCCCCTGACCATGCTCTGCTTTCGATAGCAACCGCGACCCTCTGGACAAACCCCTTCCTTTTCGGACAATCGGGCGTGATGTGACCCCATTCCTTACAGGTAAAACATTGTCTATCCCTACGATTCGTACCCTTCCCAGATTGAAAGTTTCCACCCTATCCTTTCCTTCTCTGCCTGCTTCTCAAGCTCTATCTTCTCCTTCTCTGCCTGCTTCTCAAGCTCTATCTTCTCCTTCTCTAGTTCTATCTTCTTTTCCTCAAATAGCATTTTCTCCCTTTCAAAATCCCTTCTTTCCCTCTCATCCTGCTTCCCTAATTCTAACTTTTCCCTCTCCGCTTGCTTCTCTAGTTGTAATTTTTCCCTTTCTATATCTCTCTCCTTTACCCTTTGGTCCCTTTCATGAGCCTGCTCCTCCTGAACGAATTTTCTAAGGGCCTCCCCCTCATACCCAAACTGTTTGCCCAACTCCACTAGATCTTTAAGCGACGACATGATAAATACTGTTGATAAGATCACCAATCCTAAGTGCACTATCATATAACACATACAATTTTTAGGACTACACGAACCAACCGTATATCCCTTCTCCAAATATATGCAATATGTATATATGACAAACAAATGGTAAATAAAACAAAATATGAGTGAGGTATTCACTCACCCGCCTGAATTAGTTCTTGTCAGGAAGGTCACAATCTGAAATAAATAACTAAAAAAAAAAACTTACCGGAGTCAAGACCTATGCAAACTAACGTCCGTGTTCCCACTAATCCAATGATCCCACTTCTGACACCATTTGTCACAGGATGAAGCCGGGTTGGGACTGGATTAGTGAAGACACCGAAAGCAACTGCGTTAATAAGATGTTTTTTTATAAACGCAATTTAAAGATGAACAAATCTGACACCATTATAACAAAAAGATAAGGAAAATTATAAAGTTCCTAACATGGAACTATCAACAACAAGTAACTCGACGAGAAAAATCAAAGATGGATTTAACAAATGGAATTTTAAACAAACGTGAATAGCATCCTATCACCAGTCGACAAATAAGAGTATATGATTTACACCCCAATATAAACAAGGTCTTATTAAGTACCAAGGGTGACCAAAGCATGTGATTTATGCACTTATCAATAGAATACTCATTTATCCATCAATCTGTTAACTCGTCAATTTATCAATTTAACAAGCGATGTTGGAATATGAATTTATGAATCCGTCGTTCATATAACGATATTGAAATGGGGATGTATGAAATTATGAATATGTCGTTCATATAACGATATTGAAATGGGGATGTATGAAATTATGAATCTATCACACATATAGCGATATTGAAATGGGAATGAATGTAATTTTGCACAGATAGCAATATTGAGATAACAATCAAATGGAACACGCAATAAATATAACTATCGTGGCGTCCGTTTGACTACCAAGATGTATCTACGGTTCCACCCGCTCTAGTCCATGGTCAAGGAGCCACCACGCATGGTCCACCCCTCCCAGTCTGTTGAAGGGTCCCTCGAGAGCCTTCACATTAACACAGACCCGTTGATCGAGAAGCCTTGGTCCCTCGCATCGAGAAAACCAGTACACTCTTCCGAAACAACGTCACCAGACACAGCGTACACGTCACACGAAACCACACAGAGTTCTGTGACTTCACACCACCAAACCATACATATGGAACAGCTAAAAGTATAACAACTAAACCGTGTAGTACATATGACACGGTTAGTACTTTTGTATTGATATATGTTGCGCATGCGCGCACATGAATTACGCCTCGTTACACATTACATTAATCATTCAATGCATGCCGCGTATAATTAAATAATACCCGTCTGTTCAGTTACAACAAATAGCTAACTTGAACCAGCCTATAGGATTTCTAATATCATGGCGTTGTATGACCTAGGTAGTGACTCTCTGTAGAATTTAGAATAAATTCTAAAACATCTAATATATGAAACAATTATGTCATATAAAACGAATAGTGATAAAGAATACAATCTTAAATTTCACATACCTCTACAGCTGAAGTTTTGCTCCCGTAAAGAGGTAAGCTTTCTGACAAGACTCATCGTAGTGTAATTTGTTTATAGAGAATTCGCTCTATATGTACTCTAGCTGTGACAGATATGCGCAGCAGCTAGGTACGTGAGTTTTCACTGCAGGCAATTTGCACGTGCAGCATGGGGTGAATCGCGCTCAGTATTTCAAAATAACTAGAGCCGAAAAAAATAAACAAACCCCGAGTAACGCTCTAGTCGGAAACGAAACCCGAATACATTTTTGATCACATATACACATTGATATAAACCATACAATTCCGTGACAAACGCGCATAAAGAATATTGGGTATTTTACTCTGATCTGTACTCAATTATTCAACATACAGTACATAATGATTGATAAAGGATATTTCTAAATTATCTGGCTAAAAAGTGCAAAACAAAAAGATTTCTTTTCATGCTGTAATTGCCTTGAACCAGCAACCCATGGTTCTAATTTACCAATTATTAAAGAGTTGTAATTGTCATGCATTTGTTATATAAACAACCATTGTTTATCTGGCTTCAGCGTGTGCGTCAGATGATAAAAACATAATAATTGAGCTAATTTTCTCTGAGGGATCACACAAATCAAACGCTATAAACAATTCAACTTTGAAAGAAGGAACATTATAACAAAGCCTTTGGAATATATAGTAATTAGAAATTTGACTGGTGAAATTAAATTCGAATGTTCTAACAGAGAAAACATTTTATCCAAGAATGTAATAAGCAGTCTTTGCTGTACAGGTATTTGCTGGTAAAAGTTAACAGTTGCTAAGTACATGTATTTACAAGTGATATTATCTCATACATACAAGCTTTAAAGTGAATAAAGTAAGAAAAGAAGAGAAAAAAATGTGGAAGAATAAGAGAATAGATTTATTAATCATTTTGATGCATCAATTGTAGCCATTTTTAGCTTACCAGAAGCGAGGCCAAATGAGCTTATGGTATTGTCCTATGTCTGTTATGCTTCTTCCATCATGCATGGTCTGTTCACAGTTGTTTATAATTTCTTCTCAAATTCGGTTTGACCAATTGACTCGTAATTTTAACTGAGAACTTTCTGGCATCAAAACCTTTCAGATTTGTTCAGTGGATGCCGATCCATCATCCATTAATACAGCCAATGTTAGTAAAAATAGAAAAATGTTCAAAGCAGTCATTCCTAAACATAGAAAACTGTTCAAACAATCATTTCTCAAAAACAACCCAACAGAATTTGACCAAATTTGACTGAAAGCATCATGGCACAAAAGTCTTTAAAATTTTTACAAATGATGCTGGTAACCATACATGTAGCTAAAAAAGAGAAAAATAAAAAATTAAAAGGAAATTTTTGAGAAACTGGTGTGCAGAATTTGGCATTAAGGGCTTTGAAATATTTGCAAATGGTCCACCATTGCTAAAAATAGAAACTCCTTTATATGACTTCTTCTCAACAACCACTCCACAGAATTTTACCAAATTTGACAGCATTGTGGCATAATGGGCTTTTAAATTTGTACAATGATGCCAATCTGCCATTAGTTATGGCTGATAGTACTAAAAAGAAAACTTTAATAGCTTCTTCAGAAAAACTGCCTTTTAGAATTTGATCAAATGTAATTGAAAGCATCCTGGCTTGAAGACCTTTTACATTTGTACAAATGATGCTGATGCACCTTCCAATTAGGTCACCATTACTAAAAATAGAAAAACGTATACATAACTTTATCGCAAATAATCACTTAACAGAATGTGACCAACTTTGGCAGAAAGCATTCTGGCATAGGCCTTTTAATATCGGACAGATGATGCAGTTTTGCTATCATATATAGATATAGAAACAAAAACTCGAGAAACCTTGTAAGAATTTTGTTTCATTGCATATGCAATCAACAACATTGGAACTTTTTTTTTACCAATTGCTCTTGCATTTGGCTGTTAGTAAGATGTCAGATGAGCAATCACAGGCCAACTTGGGCCTCTTGTACATTTTAACAAAGAGTCTTCAATGATGTGATTTCTTTTATTTGTTTTTGGTAAAATATTTCAGATATTTTGCTCATGAGACAATGATTTTTAACCACAGTAGGTAGTGCTTATAAATGAGCTATATAATTGGGTCCAATTAGAAGCTGCATGATGTTGAAGATTTTAAAGGAAAAATTGCACTTGCTAGAAAACAGATAAAAAAGTCGAAATGTTTATCAAGTCGACTTTGTTACATCTTGACCTTTACCATGCTTTCCTAAGTGATGTTAAGGTTAGCCCCAATTTGAATAGTCCATACTTTTTTGGTGAAAACGTTAGTTTTCCTTTAAGATGTGGAAAAAACAAAGTTAAGATATAGTGATCCTCTTTGGGTTCCGAAGTACACTTTTAACAGAATATGGTTAACAGTATCTATTAAATCAAGAGTACCCATCAGATAAGAATGTTGATTCAGTAAGGGACTTCATTAGTGCATAGCATACTGGAGTGACATTTTTTGGGGGGATCAAACAGTTGTTTGCACTGATGTTGATCTAATGCGCAGGGTCTATTCTAGAACTGATAATTTAGGGTAGAAATTCCCCCTCCATTTGAAGAAAAAAAAAAATGGGCAAATTTTTTAAATACTGGGGGGATTTAGCAAAGAAACATAGGTAGGGCTTGCATATATGATGCACAATCTTTATGCATTTGGATTATTTTTGAGTGCAATTTTTGAGAATTTAGTGTGAAT
This sequence comes from Margaritifera margaritifera, assembly GCA_029931535.1. Classification (NCBI taxonomy): domain Eukaryota; kingdom Metazoa; phylum Mollusca; class Bivalvia; order Unionida; family Margaritiferidae; genus Margaritifera; species Margaritifera margaritifera. The sequence continues at coordinate 5,023,385 of JAQPZY010001636.1, read as the reverse complement.
TCCACATTCACGTGTCCTAGAATAGACCCTGCATGGGCACTTTTAAGACTCGGTTGTCTTTGATAATGTACATTGTAAATCAAGATATCTAACCCAGAGGAGGAGGGGGGGGGGGGAGGCGGGTTTCCAGGTCCAGAGGGGGCTCAAAATTCCCATCAAGCAATTTTTTTATTGGTAGGGGGACTCAGAATTTCTTGCTATGCCACTGAACTGCATTGATAACATACACATGTAGATCAATGCAGTTTCCATGCAAAACTGTCTAGTTTTTGCTTCTTACCAAATTCCTCAATAGGAACTTTAATTAGACTGCTTCAGAAAAATGTTTAATGCCTAAATTGAATATTTGAAGTTAAACTAATATATATTTGCTATTTTAAAAATGAACTTTTGATTAAATAAGTACTTGTTCAAAATTTTCCAAATAAGGTCCATCAAGAAAATGTTGCAGATGGTCTGAGAAAATATCAATGTAGTAAATGTGTGCTTTACTGTGGAAAGAAAAGAAATAATATTGTCTTAGTAGTTATTAAATTTTCAGATCAAAAATATTAAAATAAATAAATGTGTAGATAAGACATCATTTTGTATGTCCCTCCTGTATCTGTGAAGGGAGCCTATAGTGCTGCCCAAGTCTATCCATCCATCATGTCATGTCCATTGCAAATTTTGTTTCTCTTCAGTAAGTTTTAATGGTTTTCTTGGATTGAAATTAAATTTACATTGAGAAAACCTAGGTCAAGTTTGATTTTCACTGTTTTCTGGCAAAATTTTATATAGGGTTATGGCCCCTGTTTGATTTAAAACTTTGCCCGTCAATATTGTTTCTGCTCAATAACATTTGAAGGACTTCATTTATTGAAGTTAAATTTGGTATGAAGTTTTATATAGAAAAGACCTAGGTCAAGTTCAGTTTTCACCATATTTTTGCCAAACGTTTACAGAGTTACTGCCCCTGTTTGACATACTGGTAGCCATTTTTTCCTTCAAGTTTTGCTTCTGTTCAGTAACTTTTGAAGGACATCATGGATTGATATCAGATTTGGTATGAGGCTTTACAGTAAGGAGATCTAGGTTAAGTGTGATCTTTTGCAATTTTGTAGTAGCATTTAATTGAGTTATGGCCCTTGTTTGATATAGAACATTGCCAATTTAATACATCTTATTGATGGAGGAATCCAATGCATGTAGACACATTTCTAGTTGACCTTCTTTAATAACTTGAAAGATTTATTTTTCATAGGTATTTTGTTACCTTGGATCTTGGATTTCATACTTTGTTCTTGTGATACAAAGAATTCAAAATAATGGGTTTGTGTCCTGAATTAAAACTTCTAAAGAGGATATTTAAATGTTCTTTTACCTCGGATAATCTGAAGCAGCAAGTTTAATCTGTCTTATCTTGTTTAATGATCACTGATTGTACATGAAATACTTTGCATATCAGCACAAGTCTAGTAAGCTAGTAAGACAGAACTGGTATTTTCTTAATTTGTCACACTTAAATGCATGCCAGTGGATTTTTTTTTCCTTATACACAATTTGAAATAAGAAGCAAGAACTAGTAGGAATTTGTGCTCTTATTAGTGTACTAGGTGCATATGAAAAACTAATCTTGTACTGTTTTTTGTCCTTCTCATTTCACTCTTGAAAATACCATATACATCCATCAGACAGAAGCGAATAAAAAATTTACCAAGGCTTTGCAACAAGCATTTTGATTGGTTAAAATTGCATCATGTGAGGCAGAAAACTGAAGGTTATTAGTTCATAACTCGAGAAATGAACTGCATATATATTCATGCTCCCTTATTGTGTGCTGTGACAATATTTGTAAACAATGGTTAAAATGTAGTTTTTTTTATATATTAGTTGAGATTTGTTATTATTTTTATAATTATTTGTAATTATAAGAATTGAACTTCATATTATATTATAGGATTCATGAAGTCATGAAGCTTGAAAATCGATTGCGGCTATTTTTACGGTCATTCATGCAGTGTATATTGGTAATGGTAGATGAGGTCAAGAATCATCCCAGTGTGTGAGTAGAATAGGGAAATTTAACCTCCGGGAATAAAATTTGTACCTTGGACTCTGGAAGCCTCTTTTTTTGTGTCAGATTTCCTATCTTGTCCACGCACATGGGATATTCTTAGTAAATGATTTTTTTTTAATAAAATAAGATCAATATCCAAAAAGTCTGCACTTTTTTTCTGTTTCAGCCCTTTCACACTTTGTCTCTCCAACTCCAATAACCTCTCCTTCTGTTTCCAATGTATCTTCTTTTTCCCTTTCTCTTGTTATATATTCTTACATAATCAGATAGGTTTTAACCAGTAAACAAGTGTAATATTATGACATCTCTGTGCTGAAACATTGAATTGCACATGCTTCTTGAATAGTTTTTTCTTTCTTAAAAATCTCCATGTAGTATTTGGTACCGTTTATACTCGCATATAAGCTGGGTCCAAATGCAAACAACATAGACCCTGATCTGCCGTCATATAATGCGCCGGCAGATCAGGGTCTGTGTTGTTTGTTCTAGTGATTAGTCCTTACAAACTGCATAGACCCAGATCTACTGGCGCATTATGTGACGGCATATCTGGGTCTATGCAGTTTGCAGTTGGTATCATTTTATATGCGAGTATATACAGTAATCCATACGTATTCTAAGCTTTATAAAATACCTTAAGTCTTCCTTTGCACTAATTTCATTTTGTTTTATGGTTCGGCTAACTTATCTTTTTAAATAACGAATGTGTTGTTGTTGTTGTTGTTGTTGTTGTGCAGATAATGATGATTATGATGATGATACTAATAATGATATAATAATGATGATGACGATGATAATAATAATAATGATGATGTTATATATTCTTACATAATCAGATAGGTTTTAACCAGTAATTAAGTGTAATATTGTGACATCTCTGTGCTGAAACATTGAATTGCACGACGGCATATCTGGGTCTATACAGTTTGCAGTTGGTATCGGATTATACGCGAGTACATACGGTATGGTATATAATTTATTTTTAAAGCAACTGATCATCTATAAGAATTACGATAATACATGTGTGTGCTAACATGAATGGAGCAGGTGGGAAAGACACCCCCAGCTCAAACATTTCCCTTGTTCTGTGGCAGATGTTTATGTGCAGGAGGAAACTGTCATACAAACATAGTTTGTTGGAGGAGTTATTCTTATAAAAAACAGGGTCACTTTACCAATGAAATGAAAATTGCCAGTGCTTACAGAATTTGCTATTTTTTTCACCTAATGATGATTAAGGGTAATTTTGTTGGAGGTTATTTTGTAAGTCAACAGAGCTTCCGATGGGCAACATATGTGTATTTTATGTAGACAGTTTGACTAAAAATGCTTTCAATACATTTTTTAATGTGTTCATATTGCCCAAAACAATTTAAAGATTTACTGTTTATACTCGCGTATAAACTGGGGCCAAATGCAAACAACATAGACCCTGATCTGCTATCGCATAATGCGCCGGCAGATCAGGGTCTATGTTGTTTGTTCTACTGATTAGTCCTTACAAACTGCATAGACCCAGATCTGGCAGCGCATTATGTGATCGCAGATCTGGGTCTTTGCAGTTTGCAGTTGGTGTTGGCTTACACGCGAGTATATATGGTAGTCCCAAGTTGTCAGGGTATTGGTCCTGCCATAAGCACAGTCCATGTTGTATGATGGAATGTTTAATCAATATAAACCATATTATTGGTTCAAGTTTCAGATGTTCTGTGCACGTTTGAAAGAATAGTTCTTGATCACTGCGAGAACAATCACTCAAATAGAGCGATATTAACAAACGCATTCTGGACTAGTCTTGGTCTCCAAGCCTTTGTTGATTTTTTTAAAAAAAGGCATGACTAACATCTTTTTTATTAAAGTTGCACAAGTTTTGTGTTTTGTGGTGTACAGTGAGTAAAATACTCAGTTTTTTAGAGGATCTTATTCATTTCAAAAATGAAATTTATGAAACAAGTCTAATAATTTCTATCGTTTGCGAGCGTATTTGACAAGTTTCATGAATTTCTTCTGATGTGTACAAATGTAAGATTCTATTTAATACAGATTTTATCGGACCAAGCTGCGGAATAGTGTATTGCAATGACTTTGAAATAGATTTGGATGCCTCATTCATTACAGCTTTCCTTTGTATAATGTTTTGACATTATTGGTGATGTCATGAGGTGTTATTACATGTATTACATATCTAAAAATTATGATGGGTATATTAATTTAAATAACATAGTCAATTGGTAAAATAAATTGTTATCTATAGCCCTAGGTTAAAATGCTGTCACAGTGTTTCATTGCCGTAGAGCTAGGCTGCTAAGCTGTTTATAAGAATAAATATGATATGCATTAATTGGGACTGGTGTGGAAGAGAAAGTTTTTTTTAACTCTAAATGTTAGATTATGCGTTTCTTCAATTCTCTTCGAGAAAAAAAAAATTGACTTGAATGCACTAAGTAAAAATGCATGTTCAGGAGAATGCTTTGCTTCAATTAAACATCAAAGCTATTACTTGTTGGAAAAAAATTATAGTAAACAAGATGATGAGCCCTTATAGATAAGCAGATATCTCTATTTAAGGTTTTGGCACTTGCATTTCAGGGTCTTAGTAGGGATCCTGATTGATCCATCTCTCAGGTCACTGTTAGTACCTTTTGGACTTGGAATACACTTGTGCCTTGATAGGGTTCCTACCTGATTTCTCTCTCATAGGTCACTGAGACTTAACTCTCAGGGCCTTGCTAGGATCAATATTGATTTCATTTTTACAAGTCACTGATGGTTCCTTTGGGACTTAACTCTAGGCATTGTTAGGGTTCCTGATTGATCTGTCTCTCATGGGTCACTAATGGTTCTTTTGGGACTGTATTCTTAGGGTCTTGTTAGGGATCCTGATTGATTCCTCCCTCACAGGTCACTAATGATTACATTGGGACATGTATCACATAGCCTTGTTAGGGATCCACTTGATCCCTGTCTCACAGGTTACACTGATGGTTCTGTTGGGACTTCATTCTCAGGCCATGTTAAGAATTTGAGCCACTATGTTGTTTGTTCTACTAATTACTCCTAACAAACTGCATAGACCCAGATCTGCCAGCACATTATGTGACAGCAGATCTGGGTCTGTGCAGTTTGCAGTTGGACTCAACTTATAGGCGAGTATATATGGTAATCAGAATTACACACACACAGACAGACACACACATGAACATACACATGCACATGATGTTGATACATGAAATTTGGTAGGCATGTTCCTAACATATATAGAAGATCTGAATATATTTTCACGTCATTTAAATAAAAATTTTAAATTTTATTTTTGTTTATCCCCATGCTTTTTTTAAAGAACCATTGGGGATGTTGTGATAGCATCCATCTGTCTGTTGCCACATCTCCTCCTAAACAGTTGGGTGGAATGTAATGCAACTTTGTTGTTATGTTGCCTCTGTGGTAGCCATCTGCAGTCCCTGTAGTAACCATTGCAATAGGGGTGTCATCCTTGGCTCCTGCCCCTGGTCAAAAACCAAAACAAAAGCACTTACAGGGCTTGGGGGGAAAAAAAAGAAGAAAAAGAAGACAAATTATTTCTGCATAATAATTTCTACTTCTTCACAATCTGCATTATTTGTGTATTTGACCAGGGGCAGGAGCCAAGTATGACACCCCTATTGCAAATGGTTAATACAGAGGTTGCAGATGGCTACCACAGAGGCAACATAACAACAAAGTCCCTGGGACAAGTGCATTGCAAGAGTTACTCATCCCTGTCCTCATTATACTCAACTTAGTACACTTCTCTACACTGCTTACACTTTTACTAATGAATCACATGCAAGCTTGATACTAAAATGGGTCAAAACCATGACAGTATTATGTTCTAATACATGGTCCTTATATAACATATAATAAGAGACAAGCTTTGCAACTTGACAAATTGCAGTTGCACACGTAGCCCTTGATTTCTTAGTGATATTCCCGTTTACACTGAAACCTTTCAGTAATCTAGGTGTCATCATTTTTCTTTCAATGAGATATCACACATCTTTATGAGTTAGATATGGGAGAAGGTGAGAGACTGAGAATGTCAAAATGTAATGATTTTTGTTTGGTCAGACATTGTTACGCTTGCCTTGGATCACCAGTATTTTCAAGACTAATATAAATTATTAATATTATTAATAAATTGTCACACCAAAGTAAAGATGCCAGCCGATATTTAAGTATGTAATTAGTTTTCACAAGAAAAGTGTCTGTAGCTTGCATTTGAAAGAACAATTCCAACCATCTTATTTCCACCAACTTTCATATTAAGTGATCCATTTTGGTCAAACTTCCATTCTAGAGAGCTACACATGGGTGCCATCAAGAGGAAGATTGCTGATTGGCCACAAGAATTGGGAATGTTTGTAGGTCATTACCCCAACTAGATTTTGATCAATCATCTTTTGTCTGGACATTTATAAAGAGATTAAAACAGCATGTATTGTGTGAAAGTTGGTGGGAATTGGCAGAGACACTGAAAATACTCACTTTGAATGTAAGTTGGCAACATTTTTCTTGTGAAAAGTAATCACATACTTATAGAAATATCTGCTGACATCTTCCCTTTGGCATGACAATGCATATCAATAAATCTTCAATCTTAAATAATACCGTTTATATGGAGCAACTGTAACATTGCCTGACCAGATGAAAAATCATGCAAATTTTGACATTCTCTGTCTCTTAACTCCTCAAAGGTCTAACTCGTAAAGATGTGTCATAGCTCGTTGAAAGGGAAACTATCTGCATCAAAATGATACCTAAATTACTGAAAAGTGTCGCTGTAAATGTGAACATCATTAAGAAATCGAGGGCTAGGTGTGAAACTGCATCATAATATGTTCATAATATTTACCCATTTTAGTATCAAGCTAACATTGGGTAACTGTGTCAAATAAAACAAGGTCACTTTCTTTGCAACATGTTCAAGACTGACTACAAGTAGGCAAATTAGGCAAACGTTATTTTTAATTGACTGACGCCAAATGTTAAACGATATTGAACTTCAACTACACACTTGTTAAGGGTACAAAATGCACTCAAGATGTGAATCTGCCTCTACTCGGCCCTGGAGCGAGTACGTAGTAAAGTTTTTATCTGCCCAGCCAATTTTTATCCGGTCAGGATGAGAGGAGTGGTTTTCCTGAGCCCTGATTTATAATTACATTTTCAGACATTTTCTAAGCAAACTTCATGTATACAATCATAGCAGGAAGATCCATCATACACTGTACTTGCTTAAAAGTTGAGTCAAGCTGCAAACAACATAGACCCTGATCTGCTGTCATCTATTTGTCTGCCTGACCTTCTGTTACCAATTTTGTTTCCATACAATAACTCGAGTTGTACACTATATACAGTTATCAAATTTTGCGGGTGACTTGCTTTTGGGGTAAGGAAGAACCCTATGAATTTAAGAGGTCAAAGCTCAAAGGTCTAGGTCAGTTTGAAAGAAGAAAAATGATATCTGCATAATAACTTTAGTTCTTCACAATCTACATTTACCAAACTTTGTGGATGCTTGCCCTTGGGGTGAGGAAGAACTCTATCAATTTTGGGTCAAAAGATCAACAGTCAAGGTCACTGACTTAAGGAAGAAAAATGGTGTTTGTGCAATAACTCAAGTTATGTACAATCTACAGTTACCAAAATATTGTGGGTAGTTTGCACTTTCATTAAGGAAGAACCCTATTGATTTTGGGATCAAGAACACTGTGACTGAATGAATAAAAACTGTTTATGCACAGTAACATTAGTTCTACAGCACAGACCTGGACCAAACTTAGCTAATGGTTTACGCGTGGGGCAGGGAAGAATCCTGTTGATTTTGGGATCCCATTTCTCAAAGGTCAAGGTCAGTGACTGAAAGAAGAAAAGTGGTTTCTGCAAAGAATTTTAAGTTATGTGCATAGAGGACTATTAAATCGGGGATGGGCATATAATGTGCTATTTATGGTACTCTTGTCACTCTGTGGACTTGGAATTTTGGAGAAAACCTTTTTAGTACAATTGGAAAGAAACCATTTGATCTAGGTCAATATTTAAATTTGGTTTGCATGTTTAGATGCATGTGTAGATGACCTGATTTGTGTCATTTAAATTTTTTTCTGCAAGTTTTATTGGGCGTTTTTAAACATTTTGGATTTAAACTTTTGGCTGCACTGGGACATGTGATCTAGTAACCCTTAAAAGGAGCTTGCACTTGGGTGAGGTTTGATTATAATACAGTACGTTTCTTGCGTAATAATTAAATAATGAGGAAAATTGTGGTGGAGACACATACACCGTGCTTTTTCAAATTCTTGAATGTCTAGAAAATAATTGCTAATCAGTTGTTCCAGGACTGACTGGTTCTGTGATGTAACCATACACTATTTGTGAGGGTGTCACTTAACGTTAGGCAATACAAAGGCACTTGACAATGTTGTAGTTATTTTGCTAATTCAATTAGTGTCATATAGAGGGTTCTTGTTCATGGGCAGAAAATGCAAAAAATGGCAGTGGAATGTGGGAGATAATCTGTGTAAAATAACGCCAAAGTTGGCAAATCTGGAAGAAATTTGGAACTTAGAATGCAGTAACTAAAAAAGCCACAAAAGATTGATTGAGCACAGGACTGGTTCTATGATTTTATTATTCTATCAGTTTACTACTGTGCCATATGACAAGAAAAGGACAAGCAGTCTGACACATAGAAACAGGCATAAAATAGGCAGATCATGTTTTAGATATGAAAAGGAGGGAGAAACATGGTACCAGGGAAATTTTGGGATGCTGGCATGTGTTGTTGGTTATCATAAATTGGGCACAGGTTGTTGCACATCTTACAACATGACAAAAAGTATTTTGCAATGATTGGCTTGGTTTGTTCCATGTCAAAAATGCTTACTATGGCATCTGATCGGATTGAAGTAAATATATATATATATATATATATATATATATATATATATATATATATATATATATATATATATATATATGTAAAGGATAAATGTAACTGATATCCTGTTGAATTTACAAATTTATTTCTATACATGAACCAGCATATGGACATCTTCACTTTTTCATATATACCAGTATGTCTATGTGCCAGTATGTCTACGTGCCAGTACATATATAGACAAATTGGTTAATTCAAAAGGAAATCGGTAATATATTCATACTTTATTCATTCAAGCGCTTTTGCATCATTGTCATGGATGCTCTTCAGGTAGGTACATTATATGTTAAAAGTTTATTGTAAATAAATTATATTATGTCATTTTTAGGTCACTTAATTCACTGTTTATAGGGCAAGATATCAACAGCTTCTTTACATCTATATACAACACTTGTGTATACAAAAACTCATTTGCAAGACTGATGAAACCATCAAACACCCCTCACAGTCCAAGGCGAAACAAAACAAAATAAACTGGACAGAAATGCACTCAATATACGGGGTATGATGGTTTTGTCAGTTTTGCAAATGTTTTTGTTTACAGATCTTGTAAAGAATTTGTTTATATCTCGCCCTTTAAACAATGACATAATTGACATAACAAGGATCTCAAATTATATATTTACATAAATACTTTGAAGTATAATGTACCTTCCTGAAGAGCATATATGACAATGTTGCAAAAGTGCTTGAAGGAATAAAGTATGAATATTACTGGTTTTTCTTGTCGAATTAGCCAATATATATATAAAACCAAAACAAGAACCACCTATGAAATTAACAAGACTAATATGATTGATTGAACATTTTCGCTGTCTTTTTGTCACAAAGATATGATTTATAGCTAGAAAAGCAAATTCTGCAAAAATCTTAACTAAGATCTTAGTTAGAACAAAAACTTATCAAACTAAAAATATAACTTGCAAAACTTTGTTTAAGACTGCATCTTGTAATGTCGTGTAAAGTTTTGATATGAATTTGTTCCCATGCTTTAAAGACAATCTTGGGGAAGAAGTGTAGTTAAAACTGCCCACATGTGCATGCATACCTATCCAAGTATGCATGCACGAGTTGCATAATTTCTCCATTTATTATAATAGTAACTGCAAACACTAGTATATGCTCTGGGTGGTTTGCTTGTATATGTGCCACCTCCCCCATCACCACTAGAACCCGGCAAAGCAGTTGGAAGAGGAGTGGAGGGGAGTAGTTGTAGAAAAAAGGTTTTGTCATTATTGGACATTACTGCATTGCTGAAAATGTCTGTTTCTCAATTTCGTTATTTTCTTTGTGGTTTTTGAAATTATTTATGTCTGTAATGAAGTGCCTTCTATGTAATTTCTCTTTGGTACACCCCCCGCCCACCCCCAAATTGAAGCTGCAGGGGGATATAGTAATATCCATATGTCTGTTCATCATTCAGCTGTTGATGAGGTGGTTCTGCAACGTAACTTTAGTTTGCTGTGGTCTTTTTTTCTCAAACCTCAAATGTGCCTTACCCATGGTTTGAGGCAGAAACCTATTTTGGGATTTTGGGACTGCTGGGTCCATAGTTAAGGTCACTGGATGATAAGTCTAGTTTTCATGGCCTAATTTTCATCAAACTTCATTGATAGACTACACTTATATAGTGACAGCTCACTATTGAGTCAGAGGCTGAGAGGTGAATGATTAAGGTCACTGTAGCCAACATTGTAATTATTTTGGTTTCAGCTCAAAAAGTCAACTTTACTGTATCTAGTTTTCATCAAACTTCAGAGGCAGTCTGAATATAGCAGAGGCAACTCTATTGATTCTCACAGTTAGAGTTCAGAAGTCAAGTTCACAGGAGCTAAAAAAATTATTTTGGGTTCCTCTTGATAAATCTACTTTCCTCAAGTTTCCCTGCATCCATTTTTTATTAGCTTCATAGCTGCATTACATTTTAGGAGGAGCAGCTCCCGATTGAGTCTGCGATTGATAGATCAGAGGTCAAGGTCACTGAATTTGAAATTGCAAAATTATGTTCATTTTACATTTGTAATAGCTATGGTCTGTCAGGGGAAATCAGCCATTCTTCTGATGGTTATGTTTCAAAGAAGACATCTGCAACATTGCCAGAAATGTTTACAGTGGCTTCCCATGCAATCATGTGGCTTCTATAGCAACATAGTGGAAAATCTACAAATGACACCCATCTGCCATCAAGTATGGCTCTAAGTTACAAAGGGACCAACTGTTTATTTGTGTGTGTGTCTGTGTGTGTGTGAGTGTGTGCGTGTGTGTGCCTGGGATTTAAAAAAAAAAAAAATTCCAAACCCCAAACAGTGACAAAAATTTTCTTGCTGTGATTTGTAGAAAAAAGAACTAATTATGTCCATTATATTAGTTACAAAAAAATTAATTTTCTTGATGTAAAAGAAAAAATATCCTGATTCAAATGAAAATCCGAGACCCACCCCCACCCCCGAAAAATAAATGTTGGTCCCAAAAAAATATAAAAAGCTATTCGTAGAATGACTTTCTCTTCAAAATTACGTTACCATATTGGACCAAATTTGATTGGTATGAGTGAACCCCTTTCACATTCATATGAAAAATGCTAATACAATATCTAGTTCAGCTAAAGTTACAGTAGTAATACAGTGAAACAACTCGTAAAATACCACCAGCTTCAACCAGATATTTGGAAATTATCCTGACATGGGTGTCATTCAACCCAAGTTACTTGCTTATTACTATTATATGTGCCTTTTAGACCAATGTATGCCAGGTGAACGATATTAAGCCCATTTGGGCCTCTTGTTTCTGAACAAATTTTTTTTTTATCACTGACAAATTTGTAAAATAGAATCAAACATACCAGACAAGCATTAACACAGTCTCTCTGAATATGGAGAAATCACTCTTAACAATTTTGAAAGACTCGTGGTTGGTAGATAGGTTGCTTTCTTATATTCAGTGGTCACAGTGGTCAGTACATTTATAGTCATATATAATCAAGCTTCCAGTAACCATGATCCAGATCTGTATCAACATTGAGCCCCCCCCCCCCCCCCCCCCCCCCCCCCCCCGCTTAAATACATCATTCATTCTTGTCTTTCTTGTGTAACAAATACTCCTCTCTGTGTACTGGGCATGTCTTTCAATCATCTACTGATCTTCTAATTAATAATGAATAATTTTTTTTTAAACATAAGTTGTAAATGAGTTTTAGTGTGGTATTGTGTACATGATAGTGTAGAAGATTTATTTTGCCTGGCAGTGTAACTATAGACCCTTGTGGCTGATGAGTTCAGTGTACAACATGTTGATGTGTTGACATGCTTTGATTGAAACTTTGATCTATACCAAAAAAGACATCCACAAGTAATAATAATTTGCTGCAAGCTTTTTTCTATTGTCTTGTGGAGTAGCGCTGAGTTGTGTAAAACATCATATAACTGGATTTCTTCATTGTCAGTTGGGAATTTCACCAGTTTGAGCAATAAACTGGACCAGCAATTGTAATATTAACATTTTTGGCAAATTTGAATGATATATCCAATCTTCCACTGAATTGAATATTGTTTGTCAGCAAAAATGTTAGGTATTTATCAGAAAAAGGCCTGGGAATGTTGTTCATCTGAGTATCGGTGGAATCCAGTACCATATTTTCTCACTTATAAGTCGAGTCCAACTGCAAATAACATAGACCCTGATCTGCCATCACATAATGCACCAGCAGATCAGGGTCTGTGTTGTTTGTTTTACTGATTACTCCTAAGAAACAGCCAAGACCCAGATCTGACAGCGCATTATGTACTGGCAGATTTGGCTCTGTGCAGTTTGCAGACTTACAAGTGAGTACAGACGGTAATCTAAAAAGATTGAATCATCAGGCAGTTCTTTCACAGTTTAAGTGCTAGAACAGTATTGGAATTTGGTTTATCTTTTTGTGAAAAGTTTCATAAAGTTGGAAGAGATATCTCCTCCTGCAGTTGAATAATGAGTTTTGTGGATTGAATTGATTTGAATAAAATTTTGAAATAAACAAAACCAGTCATGACATGCACATGGAAAACCTGCAACATATCTCTGTTTATTTTCCTTGATAAATATGAAGTGTTTTTTAACTGCTATCCTTTTTCCTGTGAAGTGGTTGTCAGTGACATGTCACACATGATGGAAATGTTTCTTGGTGCACATAGTTATCAAATAACTGCTTGATTTCACTTTGATCCACCTTATATACTCGCGTATAAGCCGATACCAACTGCATAGACCCAGATCTGCTGTTGCATAATGTGCCGGCAGATCTGGGTCTATGCAGTTTGTAAGGACTAATCAGTAGAACAAACAACATAGACCCTGATCTGCCAGTGCATTATGCAACGGCAGATCAGGGTCTATGTTGTTTGAATTTGGATCAGGATTATACGCGAGTATATATGGTACTCTGGGTGATACATTTCAGGGACAGATCCATGATTTCTTTAAAAAGGGTTGGAGTTTGAACGGAGTTTTTTGTTTTGCATAGAGTGACAAAATTTCTGTTTTTACACTGAAAAGTGTACTATTTTTTCAGGTGAAAAAAAGGGTAGGTGGGGTCAAATGAACCCCTAACCCCATGTAAATCTGCACCTAGTTATCAGATACAGTAGAACTTGATTAATCTGAACAATGTTTGTCCAAATTATGAGTACACTATACCTTGTTTTATCCAAATTACCTGTACATTTTGTGTCCAAATTGCCAGTCAATTTTTGTCGAAATGCCAGAATTTTGCTTGTTCAAATTACCAGTACTTGTTTGTCCAAATTACCAGAATCTTGTTTCTTGAAATTACCGGTTACCTTGTTCATTTAAATGACCAGCACAATGTAAAAATGTAAAAATGAAGACTTGCACAAAAGTTTAAGAAGACAAACCCCTTCTAAACAAATGTAAACATGAAGTACTGCAAGATAAAATATAAAAGGTAAAAAGATGGTAAAATTCTGTAAAAGGTATACATGATTAAAGATGAAGATAACACATGTAAAATCCTTAAAACATATTGTAGTATAATAAATGCACTGATAGGTAGTGGTTGGGGCATATAGTGTTACTCTTGTCCACATTGTTGTAGTATAATTAAACACAATGATAGGTAGTGGTTGGGGCATATATATATATATATATATATATATATATATATATATATATATATATATATATATATATATATATATATATATATATCTATATATATATATATGTATATATATAGTGCTACCCTTGTCCATATGGTTTTAGTATAATAAATACATTGACATGTTGTGGTTGGCGCATATATATACCCCAGCCATCCCACCCTAGCAGCATCAACTTCAGGAAACCTACTATAGCATTCTCTGATTTATGCCATGTTGAATAATGGGGTTGGGAAGAAGGAATGTCAGTACAAGAGGAGTGACACCTCTCTTCCCAGTAAATAAATTATGTGTTATCAGATGGCAAATATTCTTGCTTACTTGGCATTTCTCTACATTTTATTGTTTGTTCTAGATTGTTGAGTTTGTGAAGAATTGTGGTGTGTTTGAAATTACACATGCAGTTTAAGTTCTTTTTAAGATAAATAGCATATATTCATAGGAAGGCAGCGATTTGGAAGAGTAGTTTCTATTATGAGCATGCAGCTAATATGCATAAAAAGATTTCTTAAACATTTGAGTGGGTCATTGACTTAGAATTTTTATATTAAATTGGTTTTTCCCTGGTTCTTTTGTTAGTTTTAGTGTGCCATGTTTTAAAATAAATATGCAAATGGCAAATTTTTTGGCCCGTATTCTTCCAAATCATTGGTATAAGAGCTTGTTAGAGTCCTGATATGTGGTGTAAGAGCTTGTTAGAGTCCTGATATGTGGTGTAAGAGCTTGTTAGAGTCCTGATTTGTGGTGTAAGAGCTTGTTGGAGTCCTGATATGTGGTGTAAGAGCTTGTTAGAGTCCTGATACATGTATGTGGTGTAAGAGCTTGTTGGAGTCATGATATGTGGTGTAAGAGCTTGTTAGGTCCTGATATGTGGTGTAAGAGCTTGTTGGAGTCCTGATATGTGGTGTAAGAGCTTGTTAGGGTCCTGATATGTGGCATAGACTGTATTCAGATTTAATGATTCCTGCAGAGTTTAAAGGTTATGACATTTTTATCTTTTTTTATTAAAAAAAGCCACAAATATTGAGTGCTCATCCATTTGATTTTGAAAACAAATGAAATTTTAAGTTGTACTTGTTAAGCTTAATGTATGAAATTACTAAGGAATAAAATATTTTTGAATATTTTTGAAGCTTATAGACGAATATTCCTATATTTTAGTTTTAAGTTCGAGTTTGAAGCTAGAGTTCTCATCAGTTTTGAAAGTTTGTATTCTTTTCTGAGACCTCCCCTTTTGAACACACAATTTTTCCATTGTGCAAAAATGGACAGATATTTGCACCATTTTAAATGTCTTTAAATTATTTATACTAAGTTTGTCACTGTTTATAAATCAGTTGCAAAATATCTACAAGTTAGACCTGTGAAATTTTCACATTTCATGAAAAAGCAAAAGATATGATTTAAAAAAAATGTTTTAACAAGTACTTCAGAGATATTGACACTCATTCACCAGAAGAATGAAGTATTTGCTGTCCATGTGAAAAATTGTTCCCCAACCTTTGGAAGCAGAATATAGCTTTCAAAAATGACTAAGAAAATGTGGGTTATTTGAAAATTTAGGGCCATTAAGAAAGTTATATTGGCCAAGCAGCTTTGAAATTTGCCAGTGGAATAAAACCAATGCCTTGCCATATTTAACAAATGATAAGCTAGTATCTGATGATAAGGCCACCCACCCCCATTTAAAAAAAATGTTGGTGGATATTTTTACATGGAATAATTTTTGTCTGATAATAGGCCGCTTCCAACTTTTGACAATTTATTACCCTGACCCACTGGTCTTATCTTAGGAGAAATATTGTATTTTAAATGGTCATAAAGAAGGCCCATTTGAAAAAAAAAAATATCTGAAATTTTTCTTGTATTGCATTCAAAATTACTATATAACGTTTCACAGACGTATCCTTGTGAAATATTTCCATGGACAAACTTGACACATACATCTGTTGAATTTTGGCGAAAAATGTTGGCAGTTTTATAAAGAGATGCAAATAATTCTGCATGTTTGGGACACTACCCTGAGCTTTTCTCTAGCTTGCAAATGATTTTGTCCAAATATTATTTTCTTGATTTATGAGAAACATGTGTTTCATATAGAAATAACAGGATGTTGCTTTTAGAGAAGAAGAACCTATGTCAAAAATTTTGGCAAAGCCATTCTGACCCAAAGTAAACATGACAGTGTATCTATGTGTCAGTGTTAAGTATGCAGCAAGAGTTATTTTCATGCTGTCATTCACTCCACTAATTCTTGGCTTTTTTAGCATTGCTGTTCATTTGCTGATGTACATCTTTGATGTCCATACATAGGTAAACTTTTCTCATTCTTTAAATGTAAAATCACTTATAAGCTCTGAATGCATTTGGTGATGTGAATTTCATGATACACGAACTAAATGCGAAGACGATATTAATGCAAATTCCAACCATAACCAAAATTTTTGCAGCTGCCGGAGTTTGAATGAGATTGCAGTAATAAAAAAAAAAAGAAAAAAGAAAGGAACTAACATCATTTTTATTCTATGATTTCTCGACCAGGAAAATTTATTCATGTTTTTAAGTACCGTATATACTCGCGTATAACTCGGGTCTAAATGCTGACAACATATACACTGATCTGCCGTCGCATAATGTGCAAGCAGATCAGGGTCTATGTTGTTTGTTCTACTGATTAGTCCTTACAAACTGCATAGACCCAGATCTGCCAACCCATTATGCGATGGCAGATCTGGGTCTATGCAGTTTGCAGTTGGTATGAGATTATACACGAGTATATACGATATATATCTTGCCAGTCATTTTTTAAATTTTGGTTAAGTTTTTACACAGTGTTATACAGTATAACCTGCCTTGAAAGACCACCTCTTCTGCAAAAAATAATGGTCTCTTAAGACTGGTGGTCTCTCATGACAGGTCTTAATAGTATATAATCAATAAATCTGTGCATTGAGAATCTGGTCTTTCAAGACAGTTGGTCTCATAGCAGTGGTCCTTCAAGGCAGGTTTTACTGTACTATCTTACTATTTAAATGTACTTTTCACTAGATGTCTTGAATGGAGATGTTTCTCCCCGAAAACGTCCTCATCATCCATCTTCCTGTTTGTCTTCCTTATTGTCATCTTTTTAACTGATTAATAAAAACAGCATTATTAAAATTATTCCTGAATTTGTTGGTATTAAAAAAAAAACCAAACTCAAATGTACACAAAATTACGGTAATACAAATAAGTTTTTGTAGGTACCTAAAATTTGCAATTTGTAATAAAATTATCCCTACCATATATACTCACTTATAAGTTTAATACAACTGCAAACAACATAGACCCTGATGTGCCGTCCCATAATGCACTGGCAGATCAAGGTCCATGTTGTTTGTTCTACTGATTACTTCTAACAAACTGCACAGACCCAGATCTGCTGGTGCATTGTATCATTGTAGATCTGGGTATCTGCAGCTTGCAATTGGAGTTGACTTAAAAGCAAGTATAGTTCTTGGCTAAAAATAAAAAGACAAAATAAGCACAACTTTTACAGATTGATAGTGTATGTAAAATTAAAGGGTTGGAAAAAAAAACATAAAGAAAATACATTACTATTATTATATTGCATGGTTACTTGTAGGACATGTGATTGTGTCATTCCTGCAAAATTGTACTCACTTTGCACTCCAAATAAGGATTGTTTGCAAATTTTTATAAATTCTATGTACATTTTTCTTGTTATGCACAAGAGTCTATGCTGGCTTATCCAGGAAAAATCAATATACCAGTTAATGAATTAATTAATTATAATTAATTGTTGCATGTGGACTTGTGATTGGCTGTCTTACTTATGCATCCCACTTGCCACAGACCTGCCATGTGACAGAATGGAGAAAAAGCACAAACCGTACACTTCTTTTTTAAGAGGGAGAGAGAAAATCCCAATTCCAGAATAACTTTTGTTTTAGAGTAAGTTCCATAACCAAACTTTGTAGATTGCTTGCACTAAGGGTAATACATTGTTACATGTGACAATTTGCTATGCTCCTTTATCACCCGTGGCTGCCTGTGCAGAGATTTCCAAGTTTTTCATGAGTTTGTACGAACAAAAATACATTGTAAACAAAATAAGGTAACAGTTTCCAACACGCAAATGAAACTGCCCATTTTATCGATAATGTTTGAAAGAGAAACTTTGATTGGCTCATTCAGACAATGTGAAAGGTCATGTTGGGTCACAGCAGCGAGAAGAATTTACTTGTGCTCGCAGTGATTGGTTAAGTTTTTTTATACATGTTCACGAGAAACGACAAAATCTCTGCACAGGCAACGATGGGTGATAAAGGAGCATAGTGGATTGTCTCCCTTGGCTTGCGGCAATGAGGGTAATAAGGAAACTAATAGATTCGGTGGTAGGAAGGTCAGAGGTCATGGGCATGACAAGTCTAGTAAGAAAAAAATGGTTTCTGCATGTTTTAAGTTTGGTTCAAGACCCCATAACTTAACCAAAGGTTGAGGTAATTGAGACCCATTGGTCAATAATCTCCAGAGTTAACCATACCCTACTAGTGCCATCATAAAAAAAACTATTAAACACAGGGCGGGTGTATTACGTGCCTTCAGGGTACTCTTGTTATAGGTACTGTATGTACTTGCGTATAAGCCGCTTCCAAATGCAAACAAGATAGACCCTGATCTGGTATCGCATAATGCGCCGGCAGATCAGGGTCTATGTTGTTTGTTCTACTGATTAGTCCTTACAAACTGTATAGACCCAGATCTGCCAGTGCATTATGCGATGGCCGATCTGGGTCTATGCAGTTTGCAGTTGGTATTTGCTTATACATGAGTATATATAGTACATGTTAAGAGAATGTACTTTATTTTTATGAGCTTTAAATGCCACAATCACATTGAAAGTCAGATAGCTGCTTTTGATCAACTATTTGAGTCATTCTGCTGCTTTGTTAAACTGTAAGCATTTTAGTGATCAGGACGACACTTATGAAGGTTACTAGTATAACAGAAAACAGTGCAGAAAGTGATGAATTTGATGTTCATCAGCCATGTATAAAGTGCTATTTATTAAGTTTAACTTTGGATCTTTAACTGCAACAGTTAATTACGAGTAAAAGTCATGTTAAGGTTTCAATTCTGATTTTTAACATAGCTTAGAAGTAGTTATATTGGTTTGGTTTTGTGTGTGGTTTAATGCCGTTTTTCAGCACATGATAGGCTGGCTATACATGGTGGCCAGTATATTTGGTGGAGGAAGAACCCGGAAAGACCCGTGAAGAACTGCTGACCAATGAGAAGCTAGTGGCAAGCTTTCTTACATGCCCACGTTGGTCGAGCCGAGACTCGAACTCACGTGGACAGAAGTGAGACAAGAGTGATCTGTAAAGGCAAGTGCCTTTGATCACTCAGCTGCGTATCAGCACGTTACTTATAGGTGGCAGGATAAGGATTTAATTTTCTTGATGCAATCTTCATTTCCAGTAATTGTTTCAAAATCAACACTGAGCCTGGGGCTCACTTGGTTGGCTCCCCTTTTTTCTTGAGGTAATGGGGCACATGGCCCAAATTTTTAAAACCTAGATGCAACTATGATATTATTACACATTTGTACCAAGACTTTGTTGAAAGGAATCTTCTTATTGTTCTTGGATTCAGTTTGGGGAGGTGTAAAATGTGGCAAATTATGATGTATATGGTGTGTATTTTTCCTTGTCTAGAGCCTAATTTACAACTTCAAGCACAGAACAAGTTTTGCATCTGTTACCTTCTGTGAATTCCCATAAATACTCCATTCATTTGTGCTGGTTATACAATTTAAAGACAGGTGATATATATATATATATATATATATATAAATATATATACACTCCTTAAAAGACAGGAACATGTCATTAACTACCAAATATAATGGTCTTTGTTCTTTTGTGACAAAGTTCAAATGTGATTTCAGGTTTTTTAGGATGATCTGGATTGAATTGACTCTCATTGTGTCAAAAATCTTACAAAAAGTTTTCAGAGGTCTGTGCAAATCCCTGATAATCAAAGAGTCATGAAAAAATGGTTTAAGGTCACTGGGGTAGGGTACACTTCTTAAAAACGTGATAATACCCATTTTCAGTGATAGCCTTGTCTTCATCAGCACTCGTGACAAAAATACCTAATTAACTGCAGTGTACAGTCTAAACTCGCTTATAAGTCAAGTCCAACTGCCAATGTCATAGACCCTAATCTGCTGTTGCATAATGAGCCAGCAGATTAGGGTGTATGTTGTTTGTTCTACTGAGTACTCTATAAACTGCATGGACCCAGATCTGCCGATGCATTATGCAATGGCAGATCTAGGTCTGTGCAGTTTGCAGTTGGACTCTACCTACAAGCGAATATATATGGTGCCTTATGTTTTAATTATGCTATGACAAAAGAGTTATTGAAGAATTGTCTTTTTGTCATACTTGTATTTAAACTTAGATTTTTACTGTAAATATGATCAATCTTGTAGGTTTTAACAGTCCAAGAAAAACATCCATTAGTCTGAGATTACTATAGTCAGTCTTCACTAATTGAGAATAGTTTATGTCTGTAACCAAGGTTCTCTTTAGATCTGCTGAAAACATTTACCTGGGGTCTGTTAATGAGATTTACCTGGCAAAGTCAGAGGAAAGTGTGTGAATGTTTACTTTCTGTTTAGGCAGCTGTTGTAGGCAAGGGAGTGTGTTGGAATGCTCCTGAGTCTTCCTAATTGCATCTGCATGGACTAGTGAGAAGATGGTAGTAGTTAACCCATCTGGCACAATCGAGTCTCTAAAATTCTTGAATTTTTAGTCCTTATGTAATATGTAAAGTGAATGCTGTACAATCAGAATATGGGAAAATAAGTGTATATGCCTGAAGAGTAAACACACATGAATCTTTGATATTTTTGTTGCACAAAATAAGCACATGACAAATTCCCTGTGTCATACTCATGAAAACTAAATTTGGGCCTGTCTCATTTTAAAAGAGATAAGTGTGAAGTGTGTACATAGTGATAAAACACTTTCTTTAAGTTATCAGTCTTTTATTAGACCTAGGTCTTCATTCAAATGGTAACTCACTTGGTAGAGGGTTGGACTTAAAATCTAATGGTCAAATATTTTATACCCACCAAGGCCATCCTGGGTCAGCTGCCTTGTTGTGTCCTTGGGAAAAGTACTTACTCGTGTATAAGCCAAAACCAACTGCAAACTGCATAGACCCAGATCTGCTATTGCATAATGTGCCAGCAGATCTGGGTCTATGCAGTTTGTAAGGACTAATCAGTCGAACAAACAACATAGACCCTGATCTGCCAGCGCATTATTCAACGGCAGATCAGGGTCTATGTTGTTTGCATTTGGACCAGGCTTATACACGAGTATATATGATACCTCCCATTTCCTTGGCATGATGTAGCCAGTAACGTGTTGAATGTGCTGTCGAAACCAACCAGTCGACCAACCAATGAACCAACCAACCATTATTCAGACTTGTTGAGCAAATGTATATTAAAAACAAATTTAAAAAGAGCATGGTGCATGTGATTTTTTTGGTTATAATTTGGACTTGAGAGCTTGGCAAATGCATAAAGTGGATAAATTCTAACAAATCCATTCATACCTTGTCTAGATATGTATATTATACACGTAGGAGAGAAGTTCTCTTAAACCTTTTTATCCCTAAAAGGATGTTTGGTTTGTTGCTTTACGGCACAACAACATGAGTAGGTTATTTAGTGCTGAGGCAATTGGAGTAAAGTGCCTTGTCCAAAGACACACCACGGTAGCTGACTCAAGCTGGTCCGATTTTAGGATTTGAACCCACACCTGTTTGGTCGTAAGTCTGGCATGCTAACCACAGAGCCACAGGTGCACCTCCCCTCCCATAAAAAGAGATAGTGAAACCAGTCACAATGAATATGAAAAAAAACATGCCCATGACATAAAATGTTTGTCTAGTACTAAATACAGTATATGTATATAAAGAAAATAAGTCTTACAAGACTTAACCAAAATGATTTTTCGAAAATACAATTCTCCATTGTTATAATGCTCATCACTATAATGCTATTTCAGATATACCACAGTTTGGTATTTAATGCAGTTGACAGTTATGGACCCCAACTACAGCATTGTACGAAGGAGAGCTCTAACTGTTCTTTTTCTAATTAAATGCTGAAAAATGACTTTATCTATTTGTTATCATTAGGCCTTTTTTTTTCTTCCCCACCATCGTTATCTATTTTTTAGTTATTCATTTTTTATTAGTGTGTTGTTAAATATGGTGGGTAAGTGTAAGTATAAAAAATGTGCAATCAGTTGTAAATGTTTAATCATGCTTTTCACTATTGATAAGCACTTTTGGAATATTACCGTCACTGATTTTGAAAACAAGCATGTACACTTACGTTTGTATGTCATTATTACAGTATTTGAGACCAACATATTAGAACACAGCTGGAAAAGGAAATAGAGAATTTGTTTTAGATTAATTGATTGATTGATTGATTGATTGATTGATTGGTATTTATTTGCTCATCAACACCTGAAAGGTTTTATCATGACAAGGCAACTGGACTAAAATGCCTTGGCCAGGGATAAACCTTGGCAGCTGACCCAGCCTGGTCTAGGCAGGATTTGAACCTGCGCCATTCTGGTCGCAAGTCTGGCTTGCTAACCACTGAGCCACTGCAGCTCCTTTTGAGTACCAGAAAGTTGAGAGTACAGGGGGATGAAAAATATAGTCTGTTCTAGTTTTGAGTACCCTGAAATCATGGTTGAGCAGTTTGTGAGTTGAATGTAGTATAATTATATGCTCTTCAGTCACCAAATTGGATAAAGTTTGGCCCCAAATGATAGTTATGGGAATATGATTTTTTTTTATTGTAAATCAAGAATATATTTGTTGGCATCATTTTCAGTACCAAGCTTAAGGTTTGGGATTCTCTTCTTTGAGGCTGACATCAGAATGCCATGAGCAGATCCAGGAGAGATTCTACCTATGAAAAATTAGAGGGCGTGAAACTTGCAGAGTATATGTTGCATTATTGAAACATAAATTTGTTTAGATCTATCACCATCATACCTAATACCCTCAGTAAGTTATATTTGGAATTCTTGTGCTGTGCACTGGCTTATATTAAATAGATCAGTGTTGTTTTTGCTTCTAAGGAAAACGGGTGAAAATGTCGGAGAACACTTGGAAGTAATCATACAATCTGATTATCATGTGTACTCGCGTATAAGCCGATACCAACTGCAAACTGCATAGACCCAGATCTGCTGTCGCATAATGCGCCGGCAGATCTGGGTTTATGCAGTTTGTAAGGACTAATCAGTAGAACAAACAACATATACCCTGATCTGCAGGCGCATTATGTGACAACAGATCAGGGTCTGTGCTGTTTGCATTTGGACAGGGTTTATACGCGAGTATATACGGTAAACCCTAATTGATGAGCAGATAGCTCTATCAAGGCTAAAAGGCTCCCTCTCTAACAGGTCACTGGCAGCCCCTATGGGACTTCTCTTGGCCTTGCTAAGGGATCTTGATCCATTCCAGAGATACCTTGAGACCAGATTCTATGGGACTTCTCTTGGCCTTGCTAAGGGATCTTGATCCATTCCAGAGATACCTTGAGACCAGATTCTATGGGACTTCTCTTGGCCTTGCTAAGGGATCTTGATCCATTCCAGAGATACCTTGAGACCAGATTCTATGGGACTTCTCTTGGCCTTGCTAAGGGATCTTGATCCATTCCAGAGATACCTTGAGACCAGATTCATAGGGCAATGTTCTGCATAGTGAGAGGTAGATAAGGATGATCTCTTGTGAAATCTTGGAGTATTTAGATTTTTGAAAGAATTTATGATTTTACATAGCTAAGGTTCCAAGCAATCCAGAATTACTTAAAAATCGACAGAATGATGTGCATTTTCTTGCACTACTCTAATTTGAAAATCTATCCACAAGTAAATGTCATTGCACAAAAAAAGGGGGGAAAAAAGCACCTGTCACTAATTGTCCATAAAACAATAGCTCAATGAGTATTTAAAAAATAATAAAATTTGCACACGTTGAAGATCTTATAATACTCTTATAAAATACACAAAGAAAAGCGTGCAAGTTTTTTCATTATGACACAATTATTGAGATCAGATTGTTTTTCCATAACCGAGAGCCTGAGCAGCAAATATTTTCTGCCATTTTAAAATTGCAAAATTTTATGTTATTCATAATAAAAATGTCTAAAACTGTATGCAGGCTCCCCCCACCCATTCCAATATATAAATGTTGCATTATGTGAGTTTATGGTTGTGGTGGTACTACCCTCGTTACAAGGTGTCCGCTTTATTTGGTTGGTTATCGTTGTCCAGAGGATGATCGACCTCAGCGTTGTTGCCCGGATCGAGTAAATAATAAAATAAATTATGAAATTTATAGATGGAATAAATAGAGATCTGAGCAGATATATAGAACAGAATAACACGAGCCCCCATACATGAAATATAACAATTTAATCAATTACATAAACAAACTGGGAAAATACATTACATTAGGAAGATACACTTCTTTTTGAAATAAATCATTTACTGAATTTCAACACAAATATACTTATGCAGATAGCCGATCTGTTTAAAACGATAGAATTAGTTCATCTTAGAATCGAGTGTACAATCGAAGTCGTTGCCCTGTAGAATGGCATAACCTGCGTCACTCCAACTTCGATGCTGCTGTCCAGTCAAGATTGATGTTCTCCTCTTTTTTCCCCCCCTTCTCCTCTCTCTTATCTCGTATCTTTCCGGCCCTCAAATTTTGTGTGGGTAGGTAGGTAGGTGGATATGTAGGTACGTGGATGGAGCTATTTCCCTTTCAAAATAAACAGAGAAGCAACCTAAATCTTCCGTCAAATATCCTTCTGGGAGTAGAGCATTACTCCACTCTCGTTACGTCAGATATCGTCCTATCGGAATTCAAACAGATACCAAAGGCTATCTGGTCAGGCCAAATTGGACAGACCATAAATAAACCTAGTTTCATAAGATTAATGTATTTTCTAATGGCTATTTCATCTCTAATTCACATTAACATCACACGAGACATAACAGTTTCAGTTCCCGTCTCAATTATACAAATAAATCAATGAAATTCACTTCATGGCTTAACTGCATTAATTTCAGAGAATACTCAAGTCTTTATCATACACAAAATCATCTAAGACAACTTGTATCAAATAAAGTAGTGTATGCAATTCTTAGAATACATGATTCTTATAGCAATCAAGATGATAAATTTAAGCAATTCGTCAAACTCGTATAAAGAAAATTATTGTACGAATTCAGACAAATGAACTCAAACAAATAGTTATACTCATATCAAGAAAGTTGATATACGAATTTAAACAAATAAATTCATGCAAATATAAACAAATAAATTCAAGCAAATAATTATATTGGTATCAACGAATTACATGAGATTGATGCAAATACCTTGTGCTTTCAAACCTTGCTCGCTTCTACCGCCAGAATTGTGTCCGTCAACTTTCCAGACATCTGTCCCTTGAATAATTGGTTTTACGAGAGAACTTCTAAATTCACTCTCGGAGTCAAAAATATCTTCCTCTTGCAGGAATTTAGACTGACTAAATTTTGCGATGGCGCATATTAAAACTGAATTTTGTGTGGGAAAACACGCCCCTTATTTAGCATAGCCAATCAGATTAAACGGATCTACTGCCTTTTATAAATATGCGACAATTCGGTCACCGTAACCCTCTAGATTTTCAAATTACTGATTCTGGAGAATCTCAAAAGAGGATACAATTTTACAAACAATCCCTGCATCCTCTCAACGTTGACATTTCTGATACCGAGACCCAAGTTAACCCTTTTGCTCCAATCTGTCTGGCCGTTGAATAAATGAATGCTTAATTAAGAATCCATTTTGCTCCTCAACACGGACATTAAAACCATTGCAGTCTAGCGATTTCATGCGGTACCTGTCCTCATTAATCTAATTAATTGTTCTCTTTCAAACTAAAATGTGCTCAACAGAAATCTACAGAAATGTGCACCATTACAATGGTCTATACCATAGATTGATTTGAAATGCCTTGCATGGACACCGCAGTAAATGCATGCATTTGGTCCATATATGGTTGATCAAACTGTGAACAGCAGATCGGTCTTGCATCGTTCTGCCACAATATAAAGCTCTCCCTTATTATAATGCGATAGTTGGGGTCCATAATCGCTGACCGCATTTTATATTGAGAACTGCAATATGTACGAAGCCACGATATATTGAGAATAGCTTAATATACCTAACTGGTATAACGGGCAGTATCAAAATTTGTTAAATAATGGTGTTTTGAAAAGGAAATGAAGATATAAGACTAAATTTCATCTCGTTGTCTTTCAATCCATATTGCTATACATTGGTGTGATTTTGGTCATGGTGTCCATAGTAGTACCGCATTATATCCAGAATTGTGTTATAACGAGGTGCATTATAGTGGGGGAGAACTGTAATATGTCCCATTAAAACATCTATATGTTGTGTGTTCTGTGAGTTAATGCTAGCAGCATAGACCTAGGTCTAACAATGTGTTGTTCACAGTTGAAGTTGATACATGTATAATAAACATGGAAGACTTACCATATATACTCGCGTATAAGCTAGGTCCAAATCCAAACAACATAAACCCTGATCTGCAGTCGCATAATGTGCCGGCAGATCAGATCAGGGTCTATGTAGTTTGTTCTAGTGATTAGTCCTTACAAACTGCATAGACCCAGATCTGCTGGTGCATTATGCGATGGCAGATCTGGGTCTATGCAGTTTGTAGTTGTATCGGATTATACGCGAATACTACGGTAGTCTCCAGCATGCTGCTGTTTGTTACTGTAATTCTGTCGGCAAGTGTATATGAGGTATGTGATATGTATTCTTATGGATCTGATCTCATTTATCAAAAGAAAGGCAATAATCAAGGTGCCAGTAATAAATAGAAGTGTATAAAATAGAACTAGATGAAGAAAAAGAAAAAAGAAAGCAAGTTAAGAAATCCCAGTCACATATCAGATTTCTAGCAGCAGTTGAACATGTCCACAGGTAGTTTACACAAGCTGTGGGGGCTCCATTACCAATCTGATAAAATTACCAGAGATAATTATGGCTCTAAGTTGGGTTCTTAACCTAATTAGTAACAGATCCCCAAGCTTTCTGTTGCATATTCCAAACAACCTCCCTCTCCATCCTCCCTCTGATACTCGCCTACATCCACAGACCCAGGCCCAGAGGTCATAATGCAAAATCTGTCACAACACCCACAGACAGACCCAGAGGTCATAATGCAAAATCTGTCGCAACATCCACAGACCCACAGGTCATAATGCAATATCTGTCGCAACATCCACATCCACAGATCCAGAGGTCATAATGCAAAATCTGTCGCAACATCCACAGACCCACAGGTCATAATGCAATATCTGTCGCAACATCCACATCCACAGATCCAGAGGTCATAATGCAAAATCTGTCGCAAATATAATGTGTCTTACTGCTATGAGGAGCTGCAGTTGGAAGAGCATCAGACTTGTAATCCAATTGTCGAGTGTTCGATACCTGCCCAGGCCGGCCCAGGTGGGCTGCTTCGGTGTGTCCTTGGGATAGACACTTGGCTACCATTTCCTCAGCATGATATAGCCAATAATGTTTTAAAAATTGCTGTTAAAACCCACAAAAATCAAACAAAACAAAACTTCTGCTATGACTCGATATATAAAATTTCATCAGAAAATGTTTGAAAATGTCATTGTAATTAAAAGTTTTGTATATTTCACCTTTGACCCAGTCACATATCAGATTTCGAGCAGCAGTTGAACATGTCCACAGGTAGTTGACACAAGCTGTTGGGGCTCCATTACCAATCTGATAACATTACCAGAGCTAATTATGACTTTTACTTGGCTTCTTAATCTAATTAGCAACAGATCCCCAAGGGAGTGGTAGCAAGGGCTGATCCCCCTCTTGCAGATGGTTACACCAAGGGGAATTTATCTGTAAAGTTTCCAAGAGGAGGTAATGGACAGATGGCTCGTTTTGGGGCCTGCATGGGTGTTGTACACTAGCAAAGTCAAGACCAAAATTTCAAATTGAATAGATACTGGTATATGCAGAGTGTTTGACAAGAATTTAATGAATTGGGTATTTTTACTTCCTGACTAGGAACTAATTGAATTTTTTGAAATTCAGTGGGGTATTTTGTATACACTGCAAAATAAAACTTGTGCTACAAGAGTCTTAATCATCAGGATGTTTGTCATGCATTTTCGAATGCGTCAAATGGCTTAGTGAATGAGTCGTTTGGTTATATGGCTCTATTTGAGTGAGTGTTCTCATAATGATCAAGCACTATCATTTCAGATGTTTATGAAACATAAGGAACTTGAACTGATAGCATAGTTTATATTGATCGAACATGCCATCATACAACAGGGACTGAGCTTAAGGCAGGGGCAATACAATTTTGGACTAAGTGCTTAAAATTGAATTGTTTTGTGTTACTTTAGCACATTTTCAATTTTCATATGGTGTTTTTGGTCAAATTTTCAGCGTAAAATATGAAATTACACTGCTTATCAAGAGCTATATATATGGAAAGGTTTTAGTATTTCTCTTCTGATTTTCACTAGATTTTTATATATTTGTCTGGAGTTTTCCACCTGAAAATGTTTGACATGAAGTTTTTATATGAATTTTCTACCAAAGCTCAATTTGAAGCAAGACAGTTTTATCTAAAATTAAATCTTTGCCAACATTGTAATTTAATGTGCATTAGCTTGTTTTCTTGGGGGGGGGGGGGGGGGGGAACAAGACTTTTTGAAGAATGAGGACCTTTTTTCCCCTTGATTTTCATGAGAATTAGCATGCATTGAATGGTAATTAGAAGGAAAAATGACTGGTGAAAAAAGATTCATTGAAAAAGCTACTTCCATAAGAATTAGTCAATTTAACATTTAAAAAGTTGTTGATTATCAAGATAAATCGTGTAAAGAATATCTCATTGTGAGTAGTGACTGATTGTGAGTAGTGACTCAAGGAGACGCTTTTGTCATCAAGGAGCTATTAATACGGAAAATCATTACCTTTAAATTCTGCATTCAAAAATGAAAATGTGAAAAAGGCTGGGATAATTAGATTTTATATTTTTCGGCATGGTTTAAAAGATTTTATTAGTAATAATTCACTTTTCATTTGAGGTCATATTGGAGGTGTCACTCACTTGAAAGGTTTTGAATTGTTAACGACAAACTGCACCCCCTTTGCAGTGCTGTTAATGGGAGCCATAAAGTGACCCACATTACAAGTGAGAGAGTCTTGTAAAGAGGGATATCCTAACAAGGGTGTGTAAAAAAAGTGGATACAAATACAAAATAGGGTATTTAAAGGTGTGAAATCATATTATAAGTGGTTCTTACTAGCCAAGAACTTAAATTTAGTGACATCATTCAAATAGCAATGATAAAGCTAAATTCAAACAGTTTAAATTAATGTGATCCATGACCCTATCCGTGTTATAAGAAGGGTAGAGATATACTGAGGAGCTTTATAGTGAGTGACAACTGTACATGTATTATGAAATAGAACTACAAGCTCAGTAGCAGTGGAGTCCAAATGCAAACAGCATAGACCCTGATCTGTCATTGCATAGTGTGCCAGCAGATCAGGGTCTGTGTTGTTTGTTCTACTGATTAGTCCTTACAAACTGCATAGATCCAGATCTGCCAGCGCATTATGTGACGGCAGATCTGGATCTATGCAGTTTGCAGTTGGTATCGGCTTGTACACGAGTATATATGGTAGCTACATTTGACATACCAATAATTTTTACAAGACTATATATAGCTCCCACTTGTTATAATGTGGTTGTTGTACCGAAACATGGTATAGCACGAATTATTGAAATTTCAATGATTGCGTGTGTGTATGGAAGTGGGGAGTAAAAAGAAATGTCAGTCAAAGGTATAGTAATAGAGCAGTAGTTGGAGTCCAGAGTTATTGTGCAATTCTTTTATTTTTATTTTTAGAACTTCACTTTGAATTCACACCATGTAGCCATTATTGTGCTGAGCTGCTGTTAAACGCTAATACATGCATACATACACTCAGGGATTTACAAATTTGACAAAATAGTTGGCTTACCCAGGGCACGCTGACTGTAAAATTGAACTTGACTTGGGGAAATTTGAGCTTGCCCCAAGCATAAAATCCCAACATGAGTAAAACAATAAGATAAAATAAAACATGGGGTTTTTTCTAAGGAAATTGTGTTATATTTATTTTAATTTATGTTTTCTTGTTATCTTTGTTGCCACTTTAAAACCATATGCCAGTAATTAAAGTTATAAAAAAATATATGTTGTAAATAATACATCTAGATATATAGATGAGTAATGGTTAGAATGCTGATATAGTTAGAAGAGCAAAACAGACATGTACATGTATGTCAACAGATAAATGGATAGGTAGAAAAGGGTTTGGAAATAGCAAGATTTTTAAATGAGAGAGAGAGAGAGAGAGAATGATCTGTAAAGGCGAGCACCTTGGACCACTCGGCCACCCGTGGCCCCCTGTGAGAGAGAGAGTAAGAGAGACCTTGAACTGAAAAATTTAGCAACCCAACAATATTCTAACCAGGGATACTCATTACTCCATGATGATTGGAACTTTCTTGCACATTTTGTAGCAACATACTGGTTATTTTTCTTTAAAACAGGTTCATTAGAGTTAAAAACTTCATCAAGTTTCCTTTTTTTGCCTAGACAACATAGCAGACTCATCTGCTACATGAACAATAATGAAAACTGTTTGTAATGATTTATTTATACTCATAACTGAAGGATTCATGGACACTTATTTTATCCATTTACTTAACAATTATCATCTAGTCACCTTGAAATCAGAGACATGCATCAAAATATTTGACAAGTCGACTTTTGAGATTCAGAACACTTTATTTTATCCATTTAATTTTCTGCCAAGAAGTAAGTATGTATCAGTCTCCTGTAATTATCACATAAACAACAGATCATAAACACTGCTTGTGGGTGCTACATTTTCAGTACATTGATCACATTTTGAAAGAAATCCTCCAGGTGGTTAATTTTTAGAGATGATTGCCTTTTATTTCCAAACACACCTGTCAAAGAAATCTCATGAGCTTTTGTTATTAACAATTAACACCTACTCACCTTCAAATCGGAGATGTGCATCAAAACAATCTTTGACAAGCTGATTCTTTTGAGTTGGCAAGCTCACAAACTGCCCAAGGCTAGGTTGGGATCCGAAAGTCTGCGAATCCCGGATACATGCACATATTACAATTAAAATGTAACTGATAATATTCCTTATTTGTCAAAAATTGCTTTAAATAGTAAATATTCACATCATCATGTCTGTGCGAGAAAATGTGAGACTGACCTTGACATTGACTACAAGATGGAAATGACATACAATAGATGAAAGAAACTGGCCAGTTTTAAGAATGCAGTACATATAAACACTAAATAAAGTGCTGATATATGGAATGTGGCAAGATCACAGGCTATAAAACTTGCAGAACATAAGCATTATGAATGGAACACGACTCCTTTCTCCTTCTCAAATTTTTGGACTTGATCGCTGGGCAAGTACCATGGAAACCTGAGTTTGTCCTAGCTGAATTTGAGCTTGTTCTGGGACTCGGACACGTGGATTTGTAAATTCCTGATACATATATACATACCGATAATATTTTTTAAAACTTCATTTTTAATTGGCACAATATAACCAGTATTGTGCTAGTGTGCTGTTAAACCATATACATACCGTATGTACTCGCGTATAAACCTATACCAACTGCAAACTGCATAGACCCAGATCTGTTGTCGCATAATGCGCCAGCAGATCTGGGTCTATGCAGTTTGTAAGGACTAATCAGCAGAACAAACAACATAGACATTGATCTGCATTATACGATGGTAGATCAGGGTCTATGTTGTTTGCATTTGGACCCATATTATACACGAGTATATATGGTACATACCGTAACTGTCAATCGCATCATGTATTGAACTGTCATAAAGTGAGAATGAACAAAAAATGTATTTATTATATATATATATATATATATATATATATATATATATATATATATACATATATATATATATGTGTGTGTTTTTCTTTCAACGGATGCAAATTATATGTGGACTGAAAAGTCCACAAACTAACTTCAGAACATCAAACCCATCACTGCATCTGCAGAGTGGCATCCCTCATATGTACAAAATCTCGGAGAGGAGGGTATTGTGCAGATCGTGTATTGGACATGCACTTGATTTGTGCATACCTCCAACTCTGCCAGTGTCCACTGACGGTGGAACACATTCTTGTGGAGCGTGTGAACTTTCACCCTGTAAGACAAAAGTATTTTGATGTGGACTCATTGAAGAACCTTTATGATAAGGCACCACTAGAGAAAATCAGATTCGGACCATGTGTTTTAAGGTTGTTACAGTCTTATCTTTTATTTTATATACACTTTACAGAATTGTAATGTTTTTACCATTTAACTTTTATTTTTAGTACCTTATGTTTATGTTTATTTGGAAGGCTTTATATCCTAGTATTGTGCTGATGTACCAATAAACCTTACTACTACTACTACTACTATTTTCAACCCATACTGACATACAATTGATAGACCAATTCAGTTCAGTGGTTTAATATTTGTAACGGGGGTGGGGGACCATACCGATACAACATGAAATCCAGAGTCACATTATAATGAAGGGCATTATAACAAGGGAGATTTTTGTGTGTGTCCTGAGACCCATGTATTTGCCAGACATGTCTGCTAGATCAAATGTTTATACTCTGAGCAATCGGATATCGGTCATAGGAGTTGTAAAATACTGTTACCATATGTACTTACTTATAATCCTGGTCCAAATGCAAACAACATAGACCCTGATCTGCCGTCGCATAATGTGCATCAGATCAGGGTCTATGTTGTTTGTTCTAGTGATTAGTCCTTACAAACTGTATAGACCCAGATCTGGTGGCGCATTATGCGATGGCAGATCTGGGTCTATGCAGTTTGCAGTTGGTATCGGTTTATACATGAGTATATATGGTACCTTGTGCATTATGCGACGGCCGATCTGAGTATGCAGTTTACGGTTGGTATGGGCTTATACACTAGTATATACGATATATCAACTTGTCTTTGATTTGTTTATCCATTAAACTGCCAAATAAAAAACCTTAACTAAGTAAAATTCAAAGGACACTAGTACTAGTTTACAGATTGTTTCTTTGTCAGACAATCAATAAAGATATTGCTGACTAAGCTTAACTTGGAAGTTTACACATTATTTCATTGTTGGACAATCAGTAGAGGTGTCAGTGACCAAGCTTGTTTGGTCATTTTGTTTACCCAATTGTTACAACACTTTATAGCCACCAAAAACAAGACAAAAGAGGTGTGAGAGCTTATTTCCTGGATTTATCAAAACCCTATAATATGATTGCCCAGGGTCTGTACTAATGACATCTGTCTCTCACATCTTGTGGTTTGTGTCACGTGTGTCTGAGCACATGATACTGTTCGAACAAAATATGTGAAGCCTAGGCACCAATTAAGACAAAAAGATAGTAGCAGCAACAACTAATTTGTATCATCGTTCTCTAAGACTTATTTGGGGGTCTGAAAAAAATCCTCACTCTCCAACTTTACTGGAAATAACGAGTAAGTAGGTGTTACATATTTTCACCATAGCAAGTCATAAGGTTGTCAATGAATAATTAATTTTTGAAAACAGTTGAGGGAAAAAAAATACTGTTGTTGGATGAAATTCTATAGTACAGATTTCTGAAAGAAAAAATGATTTTTATTATTAATTAGTTTTAGAGGAAACCAGCACTCTGCACCATCACCGCTAAGTATGTGCCTTCGCTAAATGTAAAATTACCCATGCTTATTGGAACATTTCTGTTTTCAAATCTTCAGTTTGGAGGCACATAGTTTTTGTGCATTGTTAAGCTCATGAATTTTGGAGGTAAGTAAATTTTGCATATAGTCCTCAACCCCATAATGCCTAAATGGACGTGATTGGTTTTGAAAAAGACCAAACTTGTGAAATTTAAGGAAGCCGGTTAATCATGGATGGATAATACCTACATTAAAGCAGCAGCAACTTGGGAACCAAAAATGAAAAATTTTCCAGTACATATAATACTTAAGCACATGTATATGAAAGTTTTGTTCTTTGTCACAGCTTGTTATATTCTACTTTGAATATTTTTATATTTAAATTTTACAAATATATGGCCCCACGTTAATTAATGAAAAAATGTCTGGATAGAGTTATAAGGACTTCAGGATCTCTGATATATATATATATATATGGGTCGACATGCGACATGCTAGAGCCATTAAAATTTCAGGATGTCTGATAATATATATATATGGGGCGACATGCTAGAGCCATTAAAATTTCAGGATGTCTGATAATATATATATATAGGTTGACATGAGACCTGCTAGAGGCATTAGAATTTCAGGATGTCTGATATATCTATGGGTTGACATGCGGGTGTCTGCTACACACAAATGCCTTTGTAGCATCAGTATAAATTAAAAATTCTCTCACCTGTATGATATGTTATTTGTATTAAAAAATTATGTTAATGTTATTAAGTATTCTCCTGTAGGATCCAGGGATAGCACCTTCTGCTCTGTTTTTTGTGTGCATTTGTATTTCTCTCTCACTCGCTTTCTTATATATATACATGTGTATATATATATATATATATATATATATATATATATATATATATATATATATATATATATATATATATATATATATATGAGATATGAAGGGGGAGGAATGTTGACTAAAAGAAGTGATATTCTTTAATTCTATTACTGATGTTTTTGTACCTTAAATTACATATGGCAATGATTGAGAAAAATGCTTTCTGTGGGTGGAGATACCTAAGGCATTGTTCGGGGAATTTGGAAAGGATGTTGCTGATCTATTACACCAGAATAAGACAGTATTGTGTTCTTACTAATGGTTTATAGCAAGGGATTTGTGCAATGTAATTTAATTAAGGCACTCTTCATGGAGCTATTTCTCAAATGTAAATATTTGATGTTGATTTAATTCTTGTCTTGGGCTGGGAAATAAGAAATAATGTGGTTGTTCAATATCTGGAAAATAACCTCAAGATGACATCTGGAAAAAATTAGTTTGAGGGATAATACAAAAGAAAAGGTTGTAATAACTATGGAAGCCAATGTTGAAGACGAGATTCACAAGATTGGTAAAATGATGTTATCTTCATGGAGACTATCAAAAGTGCTATCTGTCAGAGTAAAAATGACAGACATACAGAAGCAGACACAATATATATTAGGATCTTGTTTTAGATGGGGAAAGCAGGGAGAGAAAATTGTTCTATGGCATTTTTTTATATTCTGGCATGTGATACCATTTATTGTGAGTTGTCTTGAAAATCATGCAGGTTGTTTTATGCATCATACATGACAAACGCGGCTTAGTAATGGTTCCAGCAGATTGTTTCTTAATCAGATTTTTTTGTTATGTTAACTTGAATGGATCTATGACTCGTACTCAAATGCACAAAGACATGGCGGGAAATTGCATATTGCTTTATTAAGCCTGCCTTAATTTTAGCATTGCCAGTGTTAAAAGTAGACCAGATATGAGAATAAATAAATAAAGACATTTTCGGTTTCATATAAGAAAAGTTGCAGTATAGTTTAAAAAACAAAAAAATATTTTTTGTTATTTTTATTTGGTTACAGTATCGTATCAGACATTTATTAAAAGGGTTCAATCTTGGATGACTTAATGAGCAAGAGACTGTGATATTAATTATGCTTTTAATCTTTGGAAAGAATTTTTAATGGACTATAATAAAATAGGTAAAATTGATATGGTATAAAGTTTGGGAGATAGTTTACACAGGTGGTGTTATTAGAATACAACATAAAGCTGCTCTGTGAAATGGTCCACTGTTATGCAAGGCAGGTGAGCAATCTATCAGGCCCACTTGAGGGTCTTGTTGTCATGTGCTTCACCTTTGGCATGTACAGTGTATGTCAACATCTATTCTTTGATGTGTGATTGATTTAAAAAAAAAATATCCAACTTGATGCAGAAGATCTAATGCAACTTGATGCAGGAGATGGTCCACTGTAAAGTTATGTAAGGAGGTGAGCAGTCTATATCGGGCCCACTTGAGGGTCTTATTTGTCATATGCTTCACCGTTGGCATGTACAGTGTATGTCAACATCTATTATTTCTTTGATGTGTTTTAACATGATTGATTTTTTTTTTTTAAATGTTCAACTTAATGCAGGAGATCTAATTTTGACATTGCTCATCATTATGCAGTTGTTTTTTTTTAGCTAGAACTTTTCTGATGCTTAGGCCAATAGATTAGTTGATTGCTTCAAGGGAGACTGAGCTACTCTTGTTAAATAAATTATTATTATTATTATTATTATTATTATTATTATTATTAAAATACTAAAGTTTTTAAAAAATGTAAATGAAGTGAAAAATCTGCTGTCATGATTATTGATGTCTAACTGTAAAAACAAATTTTCCATATTTTTGCATGTATTTTTAGAAACAAAAAGTGAAAAAAAAAAACAGACAGTAGTATATTTGGTGCCAGTCTTTTTGATAATTGCTTTAATATACATTAGGAATCTTCCTGCTCAGAAAACCTGTATCCCATTATGATGGACCAATGGCCCACTTTTCTATATAAAGCAATACAAAATTAAAAAAAACCCACAACAACAATGGAACATTTTGAACATTAAAGGGGCAACAAAATAAAATTTGATGGGCCTAGTATCTTTTAATATTGCTCTCGGAGCAATTTTAACATGATTTATTTTTTTTTGTTATGTCCAACTTAATGCAGGAGATCTAATTTTGACATTGATCATCATTATGCAATTTTTTTTTAGCTAGAACTTTTCTGATGCTTAGGCCAATAGATAAGTTGATTGCTTCAAGGGAGACTGAGCTACCCTTGTTAAATAAATTATTATTATTATTATCATTATTAAAATACTAACAGTTTAATCCTTTATTTTAATTAGTCAGTACGAGGCCCATTAAAAAATGAACGAAGTTTAACTGTACCTGTTACACTTTTTTGGCAAATTGATGCCCACCCATCCCAGTGGGATCCCTTCATTATATTTAACATATTTTCTTTCTTCAATAACATTGTTGATCATAATGTAGGTTCAAGCATGTTCACTTGAACATTTTATTTATTGTATCAAAACATTTATTCCTCAAAACATTACCAGCTGCTTCCAATTAATCTAAGCAACCATGTTGATTGATGTAGTGCAGGTTTTCTGTTGCATAATCAGATGAAATGCTTGTAAGCTTCTTGCGCCCTCTGTTAGTGCAGGTGGCTGCACAGTTTATAGTGTATTTAATTTCTCTTTTTGAAGTTTCCTTACACACACTTGTCAGTGTTAAAGACAAGCTGATATACAAGTACAGGCTATTGAAATGACGTGCAGTTGTTTTGGAGTACACGTTTCTGACTTGTAGATATAGGCTTAGAAAATATACTGTTGCTTTTATTGGCAGAAAGGAATGTAGAACAAAGGGCCTTTGCTCTCTTTAATATAGTAGAATTTATAACTAAAATGTTTTGAGGAAAAAAGTCGTCATGAGTTTATGATTGGTTTGGTGTTTTAAAGCACAGCAACACAAGTAGATCATTTAGGTTCAACACAATTGGAGTACCTTAGTCAAGGATACAACTATGATATCTGTGATAGCTGATCTGGCCTGATCTATGGTAGGATTAAAAGTCACACCTTTTTGGTTGTGAGTCAGGCACACTAACCACTGAATCACCACTTATGCCGCACAGGATGTTTCATTGATCCTGTTCTATATCCCTGAGCGTGGGGTGGGGGGAAGGGCAGGGGTTTGAAGAGTTTGCAAGTTGTTTGTCAGTGTCTAAAATGTCATGTTGGTTGGTTGGTTGTTATGGGTTTAACGCCATTTTTCAGCACATGATATTCTATACATGGTGGCCAGTATATCTGGAGGAGGAAGAACCCAAGAAACCCCCCGGGAAGAACCACCGACCCACGGGAAGCTACTGGCAAGCTTTCTCACATACCCACATTGGCCGAGCCTGAGACTTGAACCCTCGCGGACAGAGGTGAGATGTCAGTGATCTGTAAAGGCGAGTGCCTTAGACCACTCGGCCACCCGGGGCTCCCAAAATGTTGTGTAAAAATGGCAATAGCAAGATGAGATTGTACAGCGTGGAATTTGAAAACCCTGATTTCTTGTATAGCTTCTTCCTCTGGGTTTATACAAGACTTTGAATTACTGAAAACCTCCAAATGTAGATTAAAATAAATTGTTGCAACTGTTATTGTTAAAAAAGTTTCATATTTGGAAATGTTTGTGATGAAATAGCAGTTTTAGCTTTAAATGGCAAAGACCAGGAGAAATATCAACTGGGCATGAAATGTACATTATCTTTCTTAAAAGGTATCTTCTGTCCTGTAAGAATAGTTGACTCAAGGGTTGCTGTAGATATCTTGGCATCATTATCTTTATTTAGCACCTTCTGAAACAGTTTAATGCAACTTTCTAACTAGTTATTTATGGATGATTTCAGAGACAATGTACCATATATACTTGTGTATAAACCAATACCAACTATAAACTGCATAGACCCATATCTGCTGTTGCATAATGCACCAGCAGATCTCGGTCTATGCAGTTTGTATGGACTAATCAGTAGAACAAACAACATAGACCCTGATCTGCCAGCGCATTATGCGATGGCAGATCAGGGTCTATGTTGTTTGCATTTGGACCCGGTTTATACGCGAGTACATACGGTACTCAGATATGCAAGTAGTGCTTATTGAGCAGGAATGAAATTAACATGAAACTGAATCTTGCGTAAGAATCTGCATCGTGTAAAACCTTAATATTGACTTGTAATTATATTTCAACCTTTTTGTGTGGGCTTTTGAATTATTTAAAATTGATATCTTCGATGAAAAACGTTATGAATACTCTCTCCCAGTTTTCGCCTGCATTAAAGAAGACATCTGCAGAAATAGCAATTTTAATTGTGCTGTCAGTTTTCAGAGAGTGTTTGGATAGAAAATCAATGTAGTCTATCTCTGCAATTTTTGTAGCAGACTGTAACATTGATGGATGTTCATAATGAAGAAACTTGATTAATTACTTCAAAGAATGGTATTCCCTTATTATACTGACTTCTTAATAAGTACATGAAGTACATGATGCATATAATTTTACTTCATGACCATACTCGCCTTATAACAGGAGTCCTGTTATAATGAAGGTCTTTTTATAGTGAGGGAGTACTGTATGTAGAGCTGTGTAGTCTCAGTTGCCTCATTGACCTTAACTTGAGGTGTTTAATATCCAGTCAATTTGATTGAAACCTACTAGAAACCAAGGGCAGTAACCTAACAGTGCAATTAGGGTACAATATATTTTCAAGTGTACCTGAATGGGGGCAACTGGGATGAACATGTCGACCTCTTTTTTATTGTGCTTATTATGAATGCATAGATTGATTGCATATCACTATGAAAATTTGCCCAGCCCCAAAAGGAGCCATCCCATGTATAAAAAAAAAAAGTTGCAACTTTAGGGATATTTTATAGGGTCACAAGGGCTGAAAATAGACCTCAATCCAAGGGTAAAATATTTCAAAATTATGCTGAATTCTCATTTTCACATCTGAAAATGTTATTACCAATTGATAGTTTTTTACCACATTGATGGACCTAGGCCCAATCTCACTTACCCAGTAATAATTCCTGGGCCTCTATTTCTTCTTTCTTTCTTTGTTTTTTTTTTTTTTAAAGTGGTGGAAGATACTGAGTAAAATAGAACATGACTACATTACTAAAATATTCCATGACTACACTGCTATAATATTCCATGACTACATTACTATAATATTCCATGACTACACTACAATAATATTCCATGACTACATTACTATAATATTCCATGACTACACTACAATAATATTCCATGACTACATTACTATAATATTCCATGACTACATTACTATAATATTCCATGACTACACTACAATAATATTCCATGACTACATTACTATAATATTCCATGACTGCACTACTATAATATTCCATGACTACACTACAATAATATTCCATGACTACATTACTATAATATTCCATGACTGCACTACTATAATATTCCATGACTACATTACTATAATATTCCATGACAACACTGCTATAATATTCCACGACTACATTACTATAATACTCCATGACTACATTACTATAATATTCCATGACTACATTACTATAATATTCCATGACTACACTACTATAATATTCCATGACTACATTACTATAATATTCCATGACTACACTACTATAATATTCCATGACTACATTACTATAATATTCCATGACTACATTACTATAATATTCCATGACTACATTACTATAA
Organism: Margaritifera margaritifera; assembly: GCA_029931535.1. Taxonomy (NCBI): domain Eukaryota; kingdom Metazoa; phylum Mollusca; class Bivalvia; order Unionida; family Margaritiferidae; genus Margaritifera; species Margaritifera margaritifera. The sequence goes on along the minus strand of JAQPZY010001636.1, from coordinate 4,982,560 downwards.
TATTCCATGACTACACTGCTATAATATTCCATGACTACATTACTATAATATTCCATGACTACATTACTATAATATTCCATGACTACATTACTATAATATTCCATGACTACACTACTATAATATTCCATGACTACATTACTATAATATTCCATGACTACATTACTATAATATTCCATGACTACACTACTATAATATTCCATGACTACATTACTATAATATTCCATGACTACATTACTATAATATTCCATGACTACATTACTATAATATTCCAAAACTACATTACTATAATATTCCATGACTACATTACTATAATATTCCATGACTACACTGCTATAATATTCCATGACTACATTACTATAATATTCCATGACTACACTACAATAATATTCCATGACTACATTACTATAATATTCCATGACTACACTGCTATAATATTCCATGACTACATTGCTATAATATTCCATGACTGCACTACTATAATATTCCATGACTACACTGCTATAATATTCCATGACTACATTACTATAATATTCCATGACTATATTACTATAATATTCCATGACTACACAGCTATAATATTCCATGACTACATTACTATAATATTCCATGACTACATTACTATAATATTCCATGACTACACTACTATAATATTCCATGACTACATTACTATAATATTCCATGACTACATTACTATAATATTCCATGACTACATTACTATAATATTCCATGACTACATTACTATAATATTCCATGACTACATTACTATAATATTCCATGACTACACTGCTATAATATTCCATGACTACATTACTATAATATTCCATGACTACATTACTATATTATTCCATGACTACATTACTATAATATTCCATGACTACACTACAATAATATTCCATGACTACATTACTATAATATTCCATGACTACACTGCTATAATATTCCATGACTACATTACTATAATATTCCATGACTGCACTACTATAATATTCCATGACTACACTGCTATAATATTCCATGACTACATTACTATAATATTCCATGACTATATTACTATAATATTCCATGACTACACTGCTATAATATTCCATGACTACATTACTATAATATTCCATGACTACACTACAATAATATTCCATGACTACACTACTATAATATTCCATGACTACACTACTATAATATTCCATGACTACACTACTATAATATTCCATGACTACATTACTATAATATTCCATGACTACATTACTATAATATTCCATGACTACACTGCTATAATATTCCATGACTACATTACTATAATATTCCATAACTACACTGCTATAATATTCCATGACTACACTACTATAATATTCCATGTGACTACATTACTGTAATATTCCATGACTACACTGCTATAATATTCCATGACCACACTACTATAATATTCCATGTGACTACATTACTGTAATATTCCATGACTACACTGCTATAATATTCCATGACTACATTACTATAATATTCCATGACAACACTGCTATAATATTCCATGACTACACTGCTATAATATTCCATGACTACACTGCTATAATATTCCATGACTACATTACTATAATATTCCATGACAACACTGCTATAATATTCCATGACAACACTACTATAATATTCCATGACTATATTACTATAATATTCCATGACTACACTGCTATAATATTCCATGACAACACTGCTATAATATTCCATGACTACATTACTATAATATTCCATGACAACACTGCTATAATATTCCATGACTACATTACTTGTAATATTCCATGACTACACTACTATAATATTCCATGACTACACTACTATAATATTCCATGCCTACATTACTTTAATATTCCATGTGACTACATTACTATAACATTCCATATTCCATAACTTCATTACTATAATATTCCATGTGACTACATTACTATAACATTCCATATTCCATAACTTCATTACTATAATATTCCATGTGACTACATTACTCTAACATTCCATATTCCATGACTACATTACTATAACATTCCATATTCCATGACTTCATTACTATAATATTCCATGACTGCATTACTATAATATTCCATCCTACATGACTAACGTCCATGTTAGCATTGACAATAATCTGATTTTCTATAAAACTTTTTATGTTGGCAAAACTTACAGTTTCAAAGCAGCATGGGAAATGGTTTATCATGATGGCTTTTGGAATTAAGTAATTTGTAATGGTTTTGCTACCAGCTAGATTTATCACAGTTGCAAGTGAGGCAGTGTGGGAATTTTGTTTATCTTGATTTGGGTGGCATTTAGCAATTTACAAAGAATTCTCATCCTGCAGTTTAATCACAGATTTGGCAGCTTGAATTGATTTGAATGAAATCCTGAAATAAACAAAACTATTCATTACATTCACATGGAAAACCTGCAGCATGTTTCTGTTTATTTTCCTTGATAAATTTCCAGTGTGTTTCAAATCATTTACTTTATTCTTTGGAATGGGTGCCAATGATGTGTTACACATTTGGTGCATGCATTTCTACATGCACTGGTAACTATGCAAAACTGTGCATCATTCTGTCACTCTGGTGTGGGGACCCATAGGAGAGAGGCTTAGAGGGCAAGGTTTGAACCCTTAAGTTGTGGGTTCAATTCCACATGCTGGCAAATTGTTGTTTTTTTTTTGTCATGTCTGTTGTGATACCAGAAGGGAGCATATTGTTGTGCTGCTATATGTTCATATGTGCACACATCTGTACTTCCATCCTGAATCCATTTTATTGAGATAGCACAAAAACCACTAAACTTTGAGCCATGAAACTTTGCACAATTTATCTTTTTCATATTAAATAGATGACCTTATTAGATTTTCAGACCATTAAAGCAATTTTTTTCATTTTTACACATTCTTGACCTGCTGTTTTGTTGATGATTTCTAGTGACTAGTGCTGTATCATAGGAATAACGATGTATTCAAGAAATATTACAAAACAGAGATTTTCTTAAATCGCAATATATGTGAATTGTGTATTTAATTGCTATTATGAAAAAGAATTCGTCCGTATGTAGTGGACTAAGACAATTTACTGTGATAAAAATTGTCCGGCAACAATGAAACAGATCCCTAGATAGCCCCAAAGGATGAAGAATACGGAAATAATAATTGCCGTGTGGCAGTTGTGAAGGTGAATTATGATTAATTCATATTAATTTATAAAAAAATACACAAGTACTTGGCGTAGTTATGGACTTTGTTTTTTTGCTAAAAGTTAAATTTCGCAACATTGTTATTCAATCAGTGGTGTAAGGTTTCATTCTGTTTTAAAAATGGGATGTTTATTAGAATTTAGTTGTAATTGTCCTGAACAAACTTTGTCACTGGCTCATTTCTATGAAATTACAAATAAAAATGTTATCATCTAAAAACATGTTTAAAAACCTTAGACAGAGCTTAGCTTCTCCATCATTTTAGTATTACCACAGTTTGTCTGCTTTACCATTCATTTTAAGTTCTGGCTTTTTTATCTAAAGTTTTTTTAGAATACACAGGCAGGATTTGGAATATAAAAAATCCTACCTAGAGCCCTGTTGCTTTAGTAAGAGCCTAAAAATATTAATTAGAGTCACTTAACCCTATGTCAGGATTAATTAACTCGGAGTCTCAGACATATACTTTCATTTTCAATATTCCCCACTTTTTATGTCTCTGTATAAATATGGAGGGTGCATACCAAATATACTCGCTTATAAGTCAAGTCCAACTGCAAACATCATAGACTGTGATCTGCCATTATATAACATGCCAGCAGAGCAGGGTCAATGTTGTTTGTTCTACTGATTACTCTTAACAAACTGCACAGACCCAGATCTGCCGGTGCATTATGTGATGGCAGATTGGGGTCTGTGCAGTTTGTAGTTGGACTCAACTTGTAAGCTAGTATATATGGTACGTTCATTCATCCCATCCCATCATGTCATGTCAACCACAAATCTTTATTCCGCTCAGAAACTTTTGAAGAACTTAGTGGATTGAAAGCATATTTGCTATGAGGCTTTACATTATGAAGAACTTGGTCAAATTTACTTTTCACCATGTTTGGCAAAATTATATTATGGCCCTTTTTTTACTTAAAACTTTGTCCTTCATAATGGTGGGACACATGTGTCGGATGGACACATTTCTAGTTACCGTATATACTCGCGTATAAGCTGATACAAACTGCAAACTTCATAAACCCAGATCTGCCAGCACATTATGCGACGGCAGATCAGGGTCTATGTTGTTTGTATTTGGACCCGCCTTATATGCGAGTATAAACGGTATATGAAAACAATTATATTATGATACTAGTGTATGAGTTTCACAAATGTAGACTATGGCAGATATTCTCATCCTTCATGTTTACTGGCAGTAGTTGCTCACATGTGGTGCTTTCCGCAGACAGAAATAGATTTTTTCCAAATTTACTAGGTAATTGTAGATATGACGTGAGACAGGTGAGAATGTAATTCCGTGAACTGTAGGAGATCATAAATGGTTATACAGCTCTCTCCCATAATAACACACCTCATTATAATGCAATTCTGAATATAACCTGGTACCACTATGGACCCCATGACCAGAATCATACTAATGTATAACAATATGGGTTGAACGAAAACAAGGTAAAACTTAGTGTTTTATATCTTTCCATTTCAAAACACTGTTATTTATAAAAATTTTGTTTCATTCTCGCTATACCGTGGTTCGGTATATTATACTATTCTCAATATTTCACGGTTTGGTACATGACATGGTTCTCTCGATATCGTGGTTTGGTACATTACGTGGTCGGCGGTTATGGATCCCAACTACATGTACCATGTTATAACACGAGAGAGCTGTATATATTCCCATATGTTATGATAAAACTGTTAGTTTTGGTACTCTACCTCCTGTCTGCCGTATCTACTTGCATATACAGTCTTGCACCTTGGATGCAAAGGGCAGGGGACATTGTGTCCCACTGTTCTGCAGAATTCAGGGTCATGTAAAATTTTCAAGGGACAAAACAAACTACTACACAGTACTTAATGAACACATAGTGGTAAAAATGAGATAATCTTGTTTGCTTTTGACAGTTTTGGCACCTTAACTTTTGTTTTCTGCACTGCACTATTATGTTTTTGTTGGACATTTACTAGTATATTATTGTTATAAAAGTTTTAGTAGATGCTCAAATAACCCATAAAAACATTTTCCAGTTTTTAATATCTGGTTCACCTGAAAAGAGCTGCAATATAGAATTTTCCATTTCGAACCTTGCTCTCATTTAACTCTGTGTTAATTCTTTATTTACCAGTGTTTATTGAATTATTTTTCTTTGCAATTTGATAATTCATTGTTTAAATGCCAAACTGATTATTTCTGAAAGTCATATACCCCCCAAATTTAGTCATGTTTGACATCAATTCAGCCTCGAAAAATATTACACTAGCAGCCAGCTGTCAGTGACTTTGGCCATTGCTAGACCCAACATTGATGTGGATAGACTTGCACTAAAGAAATATAGTTAGTGGACTTTATGATTTTTCCCTGACAAAAAAGTGTGCCTTGATAATGCACATCATGAGTCAAGATTTGGGGGACATAGGACAAAAAAGTGCTGAAACCTGTGACCCTGTGCTCAAGGTGCAACATTGCACATTTATGTAAACTGAATGTCTTTGACGCACGTCTTAAGGGTTAGAATTACAGATGAAGTGGCAGGTGGCAAATATTTGTTACCAACTTTTTAATCTGGTGGCAAAGATTTTACGTGACACATGTTCAGAATGAATTGTCTGTGCATTAAGCTGATCTCTATCATATGGATGCTTTTCAGACAATACCAGTATCATCAGTACATGTTTTTTTTCATCTTCAGTGTGAAGGCTCTGTTTGAAAATTCCATAAATTACTGATAGCATTAATTGACTTCCATTTTGATGTAAACATGCGGCGATTTCCACCTTTATCCTCATCAGGAGTAAGTTGTTTTAAAGGCTCTTTTTGATCAATAAAATTCACACTTTGTGTCACTGGGATGTATTTTTTCTTTTCAAAATTCTTGTTGCAGTTGTTTTCTATCAGGGTTTTCAACAGATAAGCAAGACCATAAAATAAGTACTGTATATACTCGCATATAACCCAATACCAACTACAAACTGCATAGACCCAGATCTGCCGGCGCATAATGCGCAGCAGATATGGGTCTATACAGTTTGTGAGGACTAATTGGTAGAACAAACAACATAGACCCTGATCTGCTGGTGCATTATGCAATGGCAGATCAGGGTCTGTGTTTGCATTTGGACCTGGTTTATACACGAATATATACGGTAGTACTTTTGCTACTTGGTGCTGTGTATTTTGAACCCATGTCTTCCGCTACTTTCTCAATTTCTACACTCTTTGTTAAACTTATTATTTCAAAGTGAACAGCTGTAGATGAAAATAAATGAATTCCCATTATTCAGTGGTCTATACAGCTTTGTATCATATAAGAATAAAATAATTAGAAGAATCCAAGTAAGGACCAGTCGATCAAAACGGTGTGGGAATGAATTCCCTCCCTATTTTGTACCACTTAATGTCTCAGTTGTTGTTAGATTTTTGTTTTCATTGGTGTTTTAGGGCAGAGCAGCAGAAGTAGGTTATTTAATGCCAAGGCTATTGGAGTAATGTGCCTTGCCCAAGGGCACACCACAGTAGCTGATCCAGGCTGATGTAATGGTAGAATTTGAACTCGTATTCTTTTGGTCGCGAGTCCAGCACACTAACCACTGGGCCACCATGGCTACTGCCTTTATTGGTTGCTTCTTCTTACGTGCATGAGGGTGCATTGGGCCTATTGTACATTCCTGCTATTTTTGTTAGAAATCAAAGCATATTTATTACCGTATATACTCGTGTATAAGCCCATACCAACTGCAAACTGGATAGACCCAGATCTGCTGTCGCATTATGCAATGGCAGATATGGGTCTATGCAGTTTGTAAGGACTAATCAGTAGAACAAACAACATAGACCCTGATCTGCCAGCAGATTATGCGATGGCAGATCAGGGTCTATGTTGTTTGCATTTGGACCTGGCTTATACGCGAGTAACGTTGGTAATTGATTTGCACTTTCTCATTGCATGTGTTGAGAGCTTCAAGTTGGCATGTGGTATATGCTTGGTGTTTATTGTAAGGTCAGGCTTGAGTAATGGGTGTGTAATAACCTGTGGCATACCTATCAGACATGGGGAGGATGCTGATACATTACATTGTAAGGGGTGAGAAGTTTCCTTCCCTGTTATCTAGGTACCCAGGTGTTGTCAGTCAAGCAGAAACTTTCCATTCAAAAACTGCCTTGCACTGAATTTTTCAGAATGGAGAGATTCAAAATGGATTTAGAAGGTGATTGCTAACACCATATTCAAATGTATCATACCATTACATTTATATTAGACATGTACATGTACAGTCTACCAGTGTTATACTGCCATGCATTATACTACAAGACTTGTTTATATTGCCAGCATTGTGACCAGACCAGATTTCTTGACTCATAATTTCCTGTGAGATACTGCCACCCATGCATATCGCCATCTATTGGGCAAAATTTGGACAAAAATGCTGTTAGCTGCACTAACTGTCTTGATTATAACTCAAATTGATTCTGTATACATGTACATGTATCAAGTGTGCATTGATCTCGACCATCTCTGTCTTTTAATCTGTCTTTCAAATAGTGATTGCATTTAGTGTATTCACGACTCTTTGAGGGCCTGCTTTGCCGAAAATCAGATTGGGCCGTTATTTTAACTAGCAATAATTGTGAAGAGACAAGAAAATCCTCCAAGCTTTTTACTTACAGTTAATTTCAGTAAATGTAGTTTACAATTTTGGGCATCCCTATTTTTGCACGATTTCATTGGACATTGTACTTTGGGCTTTGATATTAGTATTGCAGTTTTTAAATTATCAATGATTAAATTAAACTTTACTAAATAATATTTTATTCTATTGTTCTAATTCTTTAGATTTAATAGCTATCTGTACACAGTATTTCTCCCATGATAGGTCCAGGGGGCCAGTCTGATAAATACATCATAGTATTTTTCGCATGATAAGACCAGGGGACCAGTCTAATAAATACATCACACCATTTCTTCCATGATAAGACCAGGGGACCAGTCTGATAAATACATTACACTATTTCTTCCATGATAAGACAAGGGTGCCAGCCTAATAAATACATTACAGTATTTCTTCCATGATAAGACCAGGGGACCAGTCTAATAAATACATTACAGTATTTCTCCCATGATAAGACCAGGGGACCAGTCTAATAAATACATTACACTATTTCTTCCATGATAAGACCAGGGGACCAGTCTAATAAATTTGTCAAAAAGTAGGGGTTGGCTTATTATCAGACAGAGATGTCCTTTGTAAATAGTTGGCAAAATGTTTTTAAAATGGGGGTGGGGATGGACTTGTCATCATACCTGGGTTTACCATCAGATAAAATATGGCTTCAATTTATCCAACCTAGTTCTTAATCACCAGTTAGTTCAGAACCCCTTGTACCACCCACCTTGTTGTACCACCAGTGATGTCTGTGGACAAATATTGGCATTATAAGGCATGTGAGCTGTATGTACAAGTTAATTTACTCAGAAGAGGTAACCATAATGCATTGATTACATCCGACACCATGTTAATATGTATGTAGAAGTTATGTACTCAGAAGAGGTAACCATAATGCATTGATTACATCCGACACCATGTTAATATGTATTATATTATAACTATATTGTTAAACGCATTAACAATATAGTGTTTAACATTATCCTAAGTTTACATGTCTAATCTGACATTACAATACAACACATATTACAACATACAGTGGTCATGACAAGTCTACACAACATACTTTGTGCTGATTTTTATATTTAACAACATGTGATAAGCTAGATTTTGTCATCAACATTTATGACAACCATTGTACTTGTTAATAATTGTAGTGTATTTTATGGTAATAAAAACTAGTCATAATATAATAATTAGACATTTTTACCAAGCCTTTGTAACGGGTATTTAGATTGGTTAAAATTGCATCATGTGATGCAGACAACTTGAAGATATTAGTTTTTATAACACCAGAAAGGAACTACTTATGTATTTATGCCCCCTTCTTTTGTGTGTGTTGACAATGTTTTTAAACTATGGTTAAAATATCGTTCTCTAATTTATTTCTTGAGATTCATTATTAATTTTATAACTATTTGTAATTATAAGAATTGAACTTCATATTTTACAGAATTCACAAAGTGATGACACTTGAAAATCTATCACACACTATGCACTATTTTTTTCTATGGCAATGCATGCAGTTTGTATTTGATTTTCATGCTTCACTATAGCCATGTAGTGTGTAATAGATTTTCAAGCACACGATTTAATGAATTTTGTAAAATATGAAATTCGGTTCTTAAATAAAATTTGAACAAATTTAAGCAGTATAATAAATATTAAACCAGTCTGCAAATCATTGATTTTATCAGCTAGCAAGTGTCAAAAATTTTAAAAAATGTAGCATTACATTTGTTATAGTTCTGTAGTTGTATCTTACCTTATCAATATATGGGGACAGCACTATGATATACTAGTACATGGATCCAAAAAATATTTATGTTTATCAGTTTATTGTTATAGCTGTGAGAAATGTGCTTCAAGACATAGTATTCTCTCCTAATTATACTGAATAAATTGTATTTAATGTTAGAGAGTATGCACTTTAGGTTATCCACTTCCTCCCACTCTCCGCCCACTTCCCATTCTCGTTACATGAATCTATATTGAATGATAATTGTTACAGTGTTTAACAAGTTTTCCAATCCTGATACATAATACCTTGCTCTTGAATCTCTTTTGGGCGGTAAAGGTGAGATGTAATAGCAATATTAGCTTTAACTTGAATATCATTTAATGATCAGATGCTATCGGCCTTCCACCATCATGTCTTAAAGGCTTCATTGAAGATTTCAATCAAACCTCTAATTAGGTATCTCATATATCAGTTTATTGTATCATAATGGCAGTTAGGGAAGTCAATTCAGTTTTATACTAGGCTTTGTAACATGATATATCCAGATACAAGCTTTATCTGAAGGTACAAAATCTGGCATAATCCTATCAGAAAATGGCTTGATGGTTGATAAAGGGATATCTCATGCAGTCTTGTTCATGTTAAATCTTCTTGCATACACTTTACTTTCACTGCTTCAAAATTTGGCCACAGACACATGACTGCAAATGTGAAAAAAACATTCTGTATAAAAATCACTGCTATGTAGTAACATTTTAACAGAGCCATGGTAGTTCAACTGGTAGAGTACTGGAACTTGTAATCCAAGGATCACAGGCTCGATGCCCACCCAGGCCACCCCTGCTTCAATGTGTCCTTGGGAAAGGCACTTTGCTTCTGTTTCCTTGGCAGGATATAGCCATTAATGTGTTCAAAGGGTGGTTAAAACCAACCAACCAACCAACCAACCAACCAACCAACCAACCAGACTTGAAAGAAATTACTCACACTCACCAAATATGGAACAACATAGACTTGCAGTTTCTGTTACATAAGATGCCAGCAGTCAATGCTGGTAGATTCGGGTCTATTCTGTTCACTTAAAATTACAAGTAGAACAAACAACACAGACCCTGATCTGACAGTATATTCTGCTATGGCAGATCAAGATCTATCTGTTCACTTAAAATTACAAGTGGAACAAACAACACAGACCCTGATCTGACAGCACATTTTGTGATAGCGAACTTGGATCAAGATTCAGTTTGTTCAATATTGAAGGACAAACAACACAGACCCTAATCTGATAACACATGTGATAGCGAAATTGGATCAAGATTCAGTTTGCTCAGAATTACAAGTAGAAAAAGCAACACAGACCATAAACTGACAGTACATTCTGCAATGGTAGATCAAGATGTATTTTGTTATCTCAAAATTACAAGTAGAACAAACAATACAGACCCTGATCTGATAACACATTATGGGATAGCCGACATTGATCAAGATCTTTTATGTTCACTCAAAATTACAAGTAGAACAAACAACACAGACCCTGATCTGATAGCACATTATGTGATGACAAATCAAGATCTATTCTGTTTGCATTTGAGTTCATATTATACACAGAAGCAAATACAGTTGAGTAAAAAAATTTGATGTAATACCCATACATTGCCTTAATCGGTACCTCCAGCCCGCACAAATCTCAAAAACAAAAATCTTACATGTGTTTTTGTTCAGAGCAACAGTGTTGTCACCAATAGCAATATAAGCAACATTGTCATCATTAAGGCCAAAAAATAAAATATATGTGTTTCCTGTTGTCTGACCATCCCTGACTCTCATTGCCAACCCTAGCTCTTTTTCCCCACCCCCTACCCCCAATTTTTTTTTTTAAAAATAAAAAAATAAATCACATTGTCGAAATTGATTTGTGCATCTAATTTAGCTGGTTTTGCCCAGTACTTTGAAGCGCTTCAAATATTATTTGATTTATCTATAATGTTTTAAAAAAACATACCTGCCTACCCTAATTTTAAAACCAGTGCAATAGGAAACGCATTTTTTTTTTTTTTTGGCCTAATAGCAACATAAGCAATAAATTGAGGCTATTGAAACTGAACAATATTTTTACATTTTATTTTTAAAGAAGTTGTAGGAGTAGCTTTAAAAATAATTGTTCAGGTATTTCATTGATGGTTGAAAAGTTCTCGAGTGTTATTTTTTCATTTTATACAGATCTGTTCTTCTCACATCTAGCTGGATGTTCATCTGCTAAAAACTTGGCGGTTTGGGAAGTATCACAACGATTACATCAGAGTCTCTTGTGGCTTATCCAATATGGCAGGACCAACACGGCATCACAAAAAGCTGGGACAGTTAGGGGCTCTGTCATTGAACTGTATTTTTTGTCAGTAATCAAATTTGTCAGTTTGATCATGGGGTATAAATGCAATCTATTTGATATCACAGTGAATGGATCACACATAAGCTGGTGGATGACGTTACTGTGAGATAATTCAACAGATGTCATGTAGACATTCACATGTTCTCATTCTCATCTAACGCTTTAGTGTGCTTTGGATTTCTTCAGCTTCATTGACTTTTTATTTTTTTAGATGGTTGTGGGTTTTGTATAATATTGTCAATCATGAACAATTTAAATGTATGGTGTTTAATATACACTTTTCATACCGTATATACTCGCATATAAACTGATACCAACTGCAAACTGCATAGACCCAGATCTGCCATCACATAATGCGCTGGCAGATCTGGTTCTATGCAGTTTATAAGGACTAACCAGTAGAACAAACAACATAGACCCTAATCTGCCGGCGCATTATTCGATGCCAGATCAGGGTCTATGTTGTTTGCATTTGGACCCTGATTATATGCGAGTATATATGGTACTTCTATGCAAAAACCCTCAACAATGGTCTGTCTTTATGGATGCATATTATAGATCAATCATATTGTTAAAGTAAAAGCTCCTGACATGTCTCTACTTTTACTTGAGATATGGGACCAGTCAAAGAGTTTTTCTCAGAGAGTTGAAGTTGTTCAACTCACATAAAAAAGAGATGCTGTTCCGATTGACATGCACTGAGAACATAATTTTCTTACATCATTGACATGTTCTTACTGTGATGGGCTTTAACCTCGCAAAATTTACCCAGATACAATATTTTTGAATTGCACTGTGCAAGTACAGTGTTGAATACAGCATGTCTTAATGTAACTGTGCCATTCAGCAATCCTTCTTGTAAAAAAAAGAACCATTATGCACAGTAAGTTTAATGTACTGAGGTTTTTACTGGCTTCGAATATTCAGTCTTGAAGAATTTGTATGATTTATTGACTACATATGTTTCATATGGAAACACAACAACTGTTCTCAGTATAAAACTAGCCATATACAAAAAACTCCTTGCAAATAGCTAAGACACCCAAAACCTACATGCCAGCTTGCGTCTATAAAACTCCATAAAGGCTCAAGGAAGAACTCTTGTTATGATACAGAGAGTGCCTTCATTTACTTAAGTAATTCCTGGGTGCTTTAACTGGATTACAGGTGTATTCTGCTTCATTTTTGTTTCCCCTTAGAGCCATTTTAAACTTTGATATTCTTTGATGATTTGAATTATATCTTATTACAACAAAATGCCTGTCTAATTTTATTTGACAAAGATGTAGATGAATGCATAATTATAGTTTTGTGGGGAAAAATAACTAAAAAAGGAATTTTTTTAATTGTTTTAGTTCCATTTGCAGTGGTGAGAAATAGGCCACCTGTGAAGCTAATGGAGATGTATATAGTTTTCTTTGTCTGGAGGGTAATCTACATGTACAAATTTAAGATATACACTTCACTTAGCATCTGTTGCATTATGGGAAATCCCAGACACTGTGTGCTGTGCTCTTGGCAGATGTCTCCAAATATAGCTGCTCAATGTATTTTTAAAAAAAGCACTGACCCCTTTTTCTGCCATAAATAAATACCCCTTTTACATTTATGTTAAATTCTGGGCCAGCACCTTTAATCCAGAACCATTGTCTCTTAACTTTTTGAACAAAAGCATCCAATATGAGTTTATAATCCCCAAAGTCATGGCATACTTGGTTTTCCTCTCTGGCATTGATATTAACACAAGCAAACAAAGGGATTAAGATCTTGAAAGTTTGATTATTGAACTTCATTCTGACAAAAATGTCAGAATGCAAAAAACACCACAGACTGTTAGATGAAGTTTTAACTTAATGTTCAAACAGTGCCATGGCCGAGCTCTGAGGAGGTAAAGAAATGTGAGCCACTGTCTTACTGCCTAATACAGGATAGCAGATACAGGTATTTGTCTATTCTCAGAAGTATTTTTGTTCTGCAGTGTGAGAGCACAAGACCTGATGTAGCAAGATTGTAGTATGCTTTATCATTTTTTATATATGATGTTGCTCATATTAACTTCTCCAATAATAGCTTTTTTCAGCAGCCTCAGAAAGAAATTTTCATCACCATCACCATCACCATGACATTAGAGGTATCTGTTTGAACTAAAGTGATAATAGGATGGGAGATCAAAGTCAGATATCAACAGATTAACAAAAGAGACACTAATAAGAAAATAACCAGTAAGAAAAGCGTAAATAAAGAAGCATCAATACAATATAAATGAGTGGTTAGTTTATAGACATCATTTTCTTTGTGTAACATGAAACAGTTGTCAATCAGGCAACTTGAATTTGGCTTTCTAGTTCACCTGGCCAACAAGGCCATGTGAGCTTATGGCATGGCCGTGTGTCTGTTATCCGTCTGTCCACATCGTCTAAATTTGACTTCTCAAAAACCACTGGACCAGTTTACATCCAACTTTGCTGGAATATTCCTTAGGGCATGCTACCAGTGTTATGTTAGGGTGGTTCCCATAGCAATGGTGTGCCTTCCATAGCAATTATATGGAAAACTTCTTCTCTAGAATGGCAGGGTCATTTTTGATCAAACTTGGTAGGAATGTCTCTTATGACATGCACTGTCAAACTTTTCCAGGGTGGCTCACCTAGCAGTATTGTGGTTTCCTGAGCAGTCAAATGGAAAACCTATTTTCAGCTTCTTTTCCAGAATGGCTGAGACAATTTTGATCAAACTTGGTAGGAGCAATTCATATAACATATCCTGCTATATTTGTTTTCACCATGATTTCAAGCAGTGGCATCGCTTCCATAGCTACTAGATGGAAAACCTATTTTCAACTTCTCCAGAATGACTGAGCAAATTTTGATCAAACTTGGTTGGAATTTTCATAGGACATATATTTGGGATGGTCCCCATAGAAACAAAGTGGCTTCCATAGCAATCAGGTGAAAAACTTTTCAATGTCTTCTCCTGAATGGCTGAACCAATTTTTATCAAACTTGGAAGGAACGATTCTTTAGACATGCTCTATCAGAATTTCAGAATTTCTCCAGGTTGGAATCCCTAGGAATGATCTGGCTTTTATGACAAACAGGTAGAAAACCAATTTTTGACTTCTTGAGCAATGGCTCAGCCAGTGTTGATTAAACTTTGTTGGAATATTCCTTAGGATATGCTGTGCCAGAATTGTGTTCAGGGTGGCTCCCTTAGCATGGTGTGGCTTCCATAGCAGCCAGGTGGAAAACCTACAAATGATACCCATCTCCCATCAACTATTGTACAACTATTCTTAATAATATTTTTTTTTAAAGCCTTCATAACATGACTTTATCTCTAAAACAGTGTGACCATATTGGACCAAATATGATAGAGTCCAAGCATGAACATCTTTCACATTCAGATGAGAGATGCCAATACAGTATCTAGTCCAGCAGAAGTTATCCAGATACAGTTAAACAGCATGTCAGATATCACCAATTTCAAGCAAATAGCTGGAAATTATCCTGACATGGTTCTTTTTTACAACACAAGTTGTTTCTACTACTTTTGCCTTTTTGACCAAGGACAGTTGAGTGACATCAGGCCCACTAGGGCCTCTTGTTTTAAAAACTCTTTATAGTCCCATTTTTAATCATTGTATTAAAAAAAAAATTCTACACAGGTTAGGCTGGAAGATTGGAGAATCCCCACTGTTTTATGGGCATAGAGGACCCAAGTCTTGTCTTAAAGTTGTCATCATTATCAGGATTTTATCTTGCCTGCATTTTAAAATGATGACAAGGCTCAGAAGTAATGAAACTGTGCACTAAATGTTTCCTCATGTTTTTTTTGGACAGAGAAGGTTTATAACTACTAAAAAGAGGTTTATTTGACAACAAATCTCATTATACTGTAATTTTAATTGATATGGGCAGATGATAATATTTTAGAATTATTACATTTTAATATTTGCAACACCAGCATCAAGATTCATTCATTGGTGAAGTGCAAATTCTGAAAGTATATTCAGCCTAAATTTGTAAATTGAAAGACTGAAATTAATAGTATTATATTAAGATAGGTAACTGACTTCGAAGATATCCTGACTTAGAGATCATTTATTCTGCACCAATGGAGACTAGAGTCTGTTACTTGGATTCTCTTTTGGATCTGTTGAGAACATTTACCTGTTGTCTGTTGATGAGATTTACCTGGCAAGGTAAGTGGAAGGTACTGGGATGTTTACTTTCTGCACAGGTGTGAAAGGATATTGAAATACTAGTGAAGGACTTCTTTTAACATCAGCAAAGAAAGAAAGACTGTATGTGCTGTTTGATATGTTAGGGTTTTTATTTTGCCCATAGGCTCACCTGAACATAGGGTCAAGTAGGCTTACCGTATATACTCGTGTATAAACCGGGTCCAAAGGCAAACAACATAGACCCTGATCTGCCGTTGCATCATACTATTCCACATTCTTGGCCAGATGCTATTCCATTTGGCTTTTGGGTAGATATCAGCCAGGTGACTGATCTCAGGCTCACTTGAGTCTCTTGTTTAGTTGCCTTAGTGAGACACTTGCTTTGCTTTATAATATCAGTAGGGTGTAGGGAAAAAAGCATTTCTTATTGGTGACCTATATCCATTTGGTTTCCATAGCAACAAGTATAAAACATCTGAATCACAGGGTCATAGCTTGGCAGGAAGGCTTCTCAGTGATGATATATGTGAAATGAAGATTGTCTTCTTCCTACAGCTCTTTCTCATTATAATTGGATTCTGAATATAATGCTGTACCTCTATCGACCCCATGACCAAAACTAAACGGGACCCTGGGTGGCCGAATGGTGTAAGGTGCTTTCCTTTACAGATCACTGACATCTCACCTCTTCCTCGTGGGTTCGAGTCTCGGATTCGGCCAATGTGGGTATGTGAGAAAGCTTGCCAGTAGCTTCCTGTGGGTCAGTGGTTCTTCCCAGGATTTTCTTGGGTTCTTCCTCCACCAAATATACTGGCCGCCATGTATAGCCTATCATGTGCTGAAAAATGTTAAACCCATAACAACCAACCATCCAACTAATACTAAACCATTGTATTTGAATTGGTTTATCAAATTTGTGACAATATGGGTTGAAAGAAAACGTGAACCTCGGGATTATATATTTATTTTCTTTTTAAATCAGTATTATTTGGCAAAATTTGATCATTCATGTTACATTGTGGTTTGTTACATATGCGGTTCTCGCTATACTGCAGTTTAGTTTATACCGCCGTTCTCACTATACCATGGTTTGGTACATAATGCGGTTGGTGGTTATGGACCCCATCTACCACATTATAGCACGGGGGAGCTGTATTCTCAGTGTTTTTCTTTCTTACATGAATTATAGTACCAAATTGGTTACCACATGTTTCATCTAGGGGAGTGTGATTTCTCAAAAAAACTGATTGCTACAACATTTTTTTCAAATCCAAAAGCATTTAAGAAACATTGTTTAAGGGGAATATTGTGGAAAATAAAAAAATTATTTGAATCTATTTTCAGACTTCATGTAACAAGACTAGTTGTATTACAAATGAGAAGAATATTGCTATAAACAAATTAGATTTTTGTTAAGCTCACCGTGGTGGAAGCTTGACATAACTATCACTTTGCCATCTGTGTGGATGTCTCTACATTTGTCCATCCAGGGACACACTAGATTAAGGTCAATATTAAAACTTTTTAGATTAAGCCCAGTGTTAAATTATTTTTACTTCTAGCTACAATTAAAGGTGGGCGTGACAAAAATGGAATCTCTTGTGCATATCTTTAAGTTTGAGGTGAGTTTCTTATGCATATCTTTAAGTTTGAGATGAGTTTCTTGTGCATATCTTTAAGTTTGAGGTGAGTCTCTTGTGCATATCTTTAAGTCTGAGATGAGTTTCTTGTGCATATCTTTAAGTTTGAGATGAGTCTCTTGTGCATATCTAAGTTTGAGATGAGTCTCTTGTGCATATCTTTAAGTTTGAGATGAGTCTCTTGTGCATATCTTTAAGTTTGAGGTGAGTCTTGTGCATATCTTTAAGTTTGAGATGAGTCTCTTGTGCATATCTTTAAGTTTGAGATGAGTCTCTTGTGCATATCTTTAAGTTTGAGATGAGTCTCTTGCGCATATCTTTAAGTTGAGGTGAGTCTCTTGTGCATATCTTTAAGTCTAAGGTGAGTCTCTTGTGCATATCTTTAAATTTGAGATGAGTCTCTTGTGCATATCTTTAAGTTTGAGATGAGTCTCTTGTGCATATCTTTAAGTTGAGGTGAGTCTCTTGTGCATATCTTTAAGTCTGAGGTGAGTCTCTTGTGCATATCTTTAAGTCTGAGGTGAGTCTCTTGTGCATATCTTTTAAGTCTGAGGTGAGTCTCTTGTGCATATCTTTAAATTTGAGGTATCAGAGCTCTAGACAAACAGCATATTTGCATATTTTATGCAAATAAATTGACAAAAACTCTCGTAATTTTTAAAATATGTTTTAAGTATGCAGAACAGTTGTTACATTTTGCACATTAAGCACAAAATTGTCAGCATTCTTCTCCAGCCATAAGTGCAGTCAATGTTTTATTAGGTGCATTTGATTTATATAAACTATGCATTCTGGATGTTTTGTGCATGTCTAAAATGATAGATCATAATGAGAACACATCAAACAGAGCCCTATAATCATGCACACCCTGAATTAGTCTTGTCACTATGCCACTTGACATATTCTCAAAGGCATAATAATTGCTTTGATGTTTAAGTATTGCAATTTGTTTTGTGCAGTGTTCGCAAAATACCATATTAAAATTACTCCCCCCAACCCCTCAAAACAATTATTTTCAAACCAGGGAGTAAAACACCTAATAAAGTACACCCCCTACTTAAAGTAGCAGGAAGTATATAGGATTACCTTTGTCCATCGATCTGTCTGTCCATCTATCTGTATGTATGTTCCTCTGTCTCCTTGTCTGGGCTTTTCATGCACTGAGTAATCCTTTTGCTTGCTTCTTTTGCTATCATTGATCATATTTGCGAATTAGTAGGATAAACCGCTGATTAATGTTAGATACTTTAATTATGTTACTTACATGGTAATATTTATAACAGTGTTCAACTGGTCAATCAAAATGAGTTGACCTGACATACTATCATGACCGCTAGCTCTTGTGCAGGTAGGATTTACATGCCTTTTAATTTTTTTATTTGTTATTATTATTCCACTGCCTTTATTTTACATGATACAAAACATGTAGTTAACATGATAATCATACATGTGACAGAACTAGGCTTTCAAACCAGTAGATTTGCAAATTTTGATCAGTAGATTTGCCTCTAAACCAGTAGATTTGTTATCGGCATAAATTTAACGTTTCCAGGGGATGGAAAACAAAACAAGCGCTTTCTTGTGCCATAATATGTATTCTCTTCATACTATAATAAAATAGCAAGTTTAAACATGAATCAGATTCAGATTCTGATGGAAAATGTTACAATAATAATTACTTAATATGAGTCAATATACAGTTGAATAATGAAAAAGGAACAGTTGTTTATCTGATAGTTGACTGCAAAACGATTTTTCTTTTATAAAATCCAATATCATTTATAGTTTCCTTCACAAGATCACTATCTAGTGACCACTGATGACATTCATTGTAATTATTAACCTTCACATTTAACAGGCTTTCAACAGTTCTCTGGTCCTTATTTCCCCTTAAATCTCTTTGTATTTTGCGAAGAAGGGAGAATGTCCTCTCTGTTTTAGCATTAGAATGTTGTAATGACAGGACAACCATGCTCAGTAATTTTTTAATGTCGGTCTCTTCATTTTATCTCCCCTCCACAAAGGGTTGGTTGGCCAATTTTTATCAAAGGCTCAGAAGACATCGTGGACAATCTTTGATCCCTTTATTACTTATAACACCTCAAAAAACATTATGCATTTGACCTAAACTCCTCAAATTCCAACAATAAGGTAATCAATTAGCAGCTTGCTGTGTACACATGTCAGCTGTTCTTTAACAATTCTAATCCTATTACTCTGTAACGCACCATTGTACTGGTGGAACAGTTCTGGTCCCCAGTAGACTGGTTCTGGCTGGTTTATCTAATGTGTTGACAGAACACGTGAAAATACCGTGTTTGGGTATTTTTATTACAAGAAAAATTTTAATTCTTTTAATTGTCAAAAGCGGTAGATTTGAACTACTAAACGGTATACTTTTAATTGATTATAACAATACAACAAACACTTCCGCAAATCGGAGATCAAAACACAGCACTTAATTAGGTTCTCAGAAACACTCGTGGACATCGCTGTGACAGTAGATTGACACTTTTCACATTTGAATATAAGAGGGCATATAGTATTTATGATGATTACACTGATTAAAATATGGAACTAAAACACAAATTTCACTTAACAAAACTTATTTTTTTCTTAAAGTATTGCCACCAATGGGCATTACTGACATTTTCATGGATAAAAATATCATCAAATATTGTTATTTACAGTGTACTGAAATTATTTTTTTTTATGTAGAAAACTTGACAAAATATATGGGAATTTCATAATGTTGAATCAGATTTCTGGGCACTACCCGCTGTTTTTGCCATTTTAGCGTAAAACGAGCAATATGTCAGAGGTTTTTTTTACTAGTTTTCATTGCGATTTTCTTTACGTTAAACAAATAGAGGCCAATTCTTTTGGTATTTTCTAGGAAAAAAAAATGGGATCCACACCTGACCCCGCATTAAATTGGGTTCGTGAGTTATCTGGGCACGAGTTAAGGAGGGAGAGGTGTATACAAGAGGCTACTCTGATACCTCTAGACCTCTACCATTGAAGTATACAAGAGTCTACTCTGATACCTGTAGACCTCTATCATTGAAGTATACAAGAGTCTACTCTGATACCTCTAGACCTCTATCATTGAAGTATACAAAAGTCTACTCTGATACCTCTAGACATCAATTTTTGAAGTATACAAGAGTCTACTCTGATACCTCTAGACCTATATAATTGAAGTATACAAGAGTCTACTCTGATACGTCTAGACCTCTATCATTGAAGTATACAAGAGTCTACTCTGATACCTCTAGACATCAATTATTGAAGTATACAAGAGGCTACTCTGATACCTCTAGACCTATATAATTGAAGTATACAAGAGTCTACTCTGATACGTCTAGACCTCTATCATTGAAGTATACAAGAGTCTACTCTGATACCTCTAGACCTCTATCATTGAAGTATACAAGAGTCTACTCTGATACCTCTAGACCTCTATCATTGAAGTATACAAGAGTCTACTCTGATACCTCTAGACATCAATCATTGAAGTATACAAGAGTCTACTCTGATACGTCTAGACCTATATAATTGAAGTATACAAGAGTCTACTCTGATACGTCTAGACCTATATCATTGAAGTATACAAGAGTCTACTCTGATACCTCTAGACATCAATCATTGAAGTATACAAGAGTCTACTCTGATACGTCTAGACCTCTATCATTGAAGTATACAAGAGTCTACTCTGATACCTGTAGACCTCTATCATTGAAGTATACAAGAGTCTACTCTGATACCTCTAGACATCAATCAGTGAAGTATACAAGAATCTACTCTGATACCTCTAGACCTCTATCATTGAAGTATACAAGAGTCTTCTCTGATACCTCTAGACCTCTATCATTGAAGTATACAAGAGTCTACTCTGATACCTCTAGACATCAATGATTGAAGTATACAAGAGTCTACTCTGATACCTCTAGACCTCTATCATTGAAGTATACAAGAGTCTACTCTGATACCTGTAGACCTCTATCATTGAAGTATACAAGAGTCTACTCTGATACCTGTAGACCTCTATCATCAAAGTATACAAGAGTCTACTCTGATACATCTAGACCTCTATCATTGAAGTATACAAGAGTCTACTCTGATACCTGTAGACCATTATCATTGAAGTATACAAGAGTCTACTCTGATACATCTAGACCTCTATCATTGAAGTATACAAGAGTCTACTCTGATACATCTAGACCTCTATCATCAAAGTATACAAGAGTCTACTCTGATACATCTAGACCTCTATCATTGAAGTATACAAGAGTCTACTCTGATACCTGTAGACCATTATCATTGAAGTATACAAGAGTCTACTCTGATACGTCTATACCTCTATCATCGAAGTATACAAGAGTCTACTCTGATACGTCTATACCTCTATCATCAAAGTATACAAGAGTCTACACTGATACGTCTAGACCTCTAACATTGAAGTATACAAGAGTCTACTCCGATACCTCCAGACCTCTATCATTGAAGTATACAAGAGTCTACTCTGATAACTCTAGACTTCTATCATCTAAGTATACAAGAGTCTACTCTGATATGTCTAGACCTCTATCATTGAAGTATACAAGAGTCTACTCTGATACCTGTAGACATCAACCATTGAAGTATACAAGAGTCTACTCTGATACCTTTAGACATCAACCATTATACCATATTTTATTTTGTATAGCACACATCCAGATGCAATTTGTGTAGACTCGTATTTGCTGTCACATAATGAGCCTGCATATCAGGGTCTATGAAGTTTATTCTGCATGAGATTTTATGCCAACAGCATGGAACCCGATCTTTCAGTGCATTGTGGTAAGGCAAATTTGCATATACACAGTTTGCAATTTTTGCATGTTATACATAAGGGTATATCCAGTAATTTTGGTAGTATTCATCAACTTAAGTACATGCTGGCTCGGGGATGTAGAATAAGCCCAGAGCACTCACCTGCTTGTCATGAGAAACATCTAATGAGGCAATAGCCATTGTGGCTCATGGTTAGCATGCTGGACTCGTAATTGAAAAGATATGGGTTCAAATTCTACCATTGGATCAACCCGTGCGGGCTACCATGATGTATCTTAGGCAGAGCTAAAAAAATCAGATAGTCTGACACATGGGGCCTTTCTGAATCTATATCAGGCCCCTCCCATATTCTGAGTGAGTTCCATATCAGGCATGTTAGAAGAAAGTGTTATCTAATTTACCTGAAAGTAACCTCAAACGTGCTGACAAAATGCAGCATTTTCATTTTGAATTTCTTAAAAGACACTCGTAAATTATTGATATTCAGCCCCCTGCTGGGGCTCTATTTGTAGGTCCCTCCACCTTATGAATATTGTCTGTTTAATTGTATTGAAAGATATAAACTTTGTGTACATAGCGAAGCATGTGACTGATGAATAGGGAACAGTACTGTTGCTGTTCTTCATATTTCATTGGTTACCTATAATTATTGGTGCTCACTAGTCCTGGATGAATAATAATGAGCTGTACTAGCTTGCACTGACTTGGTAATGCACCACTGGTTAAATATATAGAGCGGTACATATGCGATTGTTTGACAATTTAGCTAAGCTAGGGGATTAGTGACTTATAAAAGCCTCTAATAAAATGTTTTTCACCCTAAAGAACTGAGATATCTACATTGCATTTTAATCCATTTAGTTCACAGAGTTGGTAGTTGCTGGTTCTACTGGTACTGATGTACAGAACGAGTGTTTTCTGTAAATGTGATACAGTACTATGACATGAACTAATTACAAACTTAAAGCTTCTGTTTTTACTGATTGACATAAAAAAGTGACCATTGTCTCTCAGACTTCATTTCTGTTTTCAACTTTGACAGCGAAATGTGGAAATTTTTGCAGCATTCAGAAAACGAAACTACTGAGTACTGATTTACATCAGGACCAGGAGAAAGCAGTGCTTTTAATGAAATCAAATCAAATCATAATTTTAGTAGACAAGATAACACAATCTTTTTTGGGAAGTACACTATTATGAGAGGCAAATACACACATAAAATTAGTCAATTTAAAGCATTTTTATATTTTTTATTTAAAGTATAACAATTTGAATATATGGCCCTGTTGGGCAAGTGGATTTTGAGTATGGGCAAGTGATTTTTTAAAAACCACTTACCCTGGGCCTGTGTCGGATAAAAAAAATTTTTTGAGCACTGTTTCGGCAAGGCAATTTACTCCAGAATCCAATTGCTTCAGCACTAAATAACTTGTGTTGCTGTGCTGTAAAAAAAACACCCAACCAAACCAAAACTCAAGTACATATACCTGTTATAATTTACCATTAAATGTTGTACTCAAGTGTAATGGTCATAAGGAATTCCAACAGCAGTGGTCCTATTTACCTTAGCATTGCTGTAATAAACAAAATCTATGGAGTTATGCATTTGAAGTGAAGACTATGTACTGGCCTGATCCGGAGAGTTTCCTTTCTGGCTGGTTTACCATAGTATCCCTACCTGCAACTATTTCAGCGATGTATCTCTTGCATAAAAGAGGTATATATCAGATCTTTGTCACTTAAGTGTATGGACAAATATTTGTGATTCTGTGCTAAGTATGGATGTAAGAATCTGCATGGTTCTTGAATAATTAAAAATGTATGAACTGTATATACTCAAATATAATCCAGGTCCAAATGCAAACAACATAGACCCTGATCTGCCATCGCATAATGCGCTGGCAGATCAGGATCTCTGTTGTTTGTTCTACTGATTGGTCCTTACAAACTGCATAGATGCAGATCTGCCGGCACATTATGCGCTGGCAGATCTGGGTCTATGCAGTTTGCAGTTTGTATCAGTTTATACGCAAGTATAGACGGTATATGAGAAACTGAAAATACATAGAAATCCGAGCTCTGACTGCTTTATTTTACTAATACTAAACATTTTGTTGGGTTTAAAGTATACAATTCCTTTCATTGGTCAAGATACTTGCCCAAGGTACATGTAATACTGCCGAAAATCCATTGTTTCCATTCAGTCATGGCTGGTTTTCTCAAACTCAGCTGTAACTACAATGGCAGATCAGTAGATTCCATAGCTGTAATCTTTAAATGGACAACATTATATCAGTTGAAAACAAGAGGGATAAAGTACCATTATTGAATGTACTACAACAGAGTGGTTGGGGTCCATAACTGCTGATTGCATTATATACCAATTTGCAGTAGAGATGAAATGATATAAATTTATAAGAAAGCAAATATAAGTGTTGGCAGTGCAAGTGTGTGTGTATTGGGGGGGGGGGGATAAAATAAATGTCAGTCAAATGTCTAGTAATAATTTTACTACCTGTTAATTTATAACAGTTATTAATTGGCTTAATCCAGCGGCCGTTTCAGTGGAAAAAAAATCCTGTATCCCTCGTTTTAGCCTTGTCACAAGGAGTAATGGGATCTCATCACTTTTTCTCTACACCAACACCTTCCAGTGTAAGTTCCTTCACTTTTGAGTCTAGAGTTTTTCTAGACTCAAAGAAATCTGTGTCATCATCCTTGAATAAATTTAGGAGGCACCCACATACATCACGCAAATGTCGTTGAATTGCAGCAACTATTTGAATTAATGTGTTTGGAGGGTATGGGGTGCCATGCTTCTGTCTTATCTTGACTATAAATCATTGCATCCAGTAATTAAGCCTGTCATTGCTTAATTGAGATATATCCTCTTGAATTAAACTTCCATCTTCAAGAATTGTTTGTGACATAGAATTCATGTATTTGGCCCATTCTTTCCACAGACCAATAGCCCAATTGTTCATTTGGCACGTTTTCTTGGGAATTCCTTTCTTCTGTTGCACTTTTATATCACTTGCAGATACAGGCGATGCAAAGTGACCATAAATTTGTCCAGCATCCTGAAATTCTAACTTTTTTGTTGGGATATTCATCATCTGTGTCAAACTTGGAATGTTTTGCTGAGAAAATCCATGTCACTGATGTAGAATAAACCAGACAAACCCAGGTCATCTACCATGCTGTCACAGTCGTAAAGACAATGTTGGAAAACAATAGTCACACCTAGTTTAAAGTGCACACAAAATTATCAGCAACAACCTCAGCAACAGCCAATGAAAAATTAGGTTTTGTTCTAAGTCAGTTAGTTCATATTAAGAGAAACTTTCATGGCTAAGAAGGGTATCGCTTGCTCCGCCCCTTCTTTAACCACTAAAATTTCTCTGGATGTGAACCAACTATAACTCCGCCCCTTATTAACCACTCAGATTTCTCTGGATGTGAACCAACTATAACTCCGCCCCTTTTTAACCACTAAAATTTCTCTGGATGTGAACCAACTATAACTTAATAAGGGTAGTCATGTCTATACACCTTATTTGTTGGGAGAAAGTAGCCAGAGTATTCTAGGTCTTTCATGCTGCATGGTACCACATGTAGTGCTACAGCAATGGAGACCAACCAGGGAGCTGTCAGTGGTGGTGGTAATCTGTTAGCCCTCAAAGTTTGAACACCTGTTAAAGTTTGAACACCTATTAAAGTGTGGGAGTTTTCTTATCATATTGGCATTGAAGAAGTTTTAAGCATTACTTCAAGCAATTAGAGATTTAGAAAACTTACTTGGGTTTTATAAATTTCATTATAAATCTTGCAGCCACTTTGTTATCTTGCCAACCAGGTAATGATCCAAATGACCAGTGATTTTGACCATTTTATGTAGTGCATGAAATTTAGCTCTAAGTCTGTTAATTTTTGTTCCCTGAATGAAAGCTACCTTTCCAGAATTGACTTGGCATCTTTGAATCTTTCCTATCTAAAGACCATTGACATACTGCCAAAAGATTGCTCCAATATAGTTAGTCTATCATATATGAAGATAGGATCAAGCTTGGAAACAATTATACCAAGACAAACTGCAATGATTACCATTTGGTTACATTTAAGTCTTCTTTTCAATTATCTTCATAAAATTGTGCTAAATGGATTGGGTTGTTTTTATAGGAAACCGGTAATGGTATTAGGTACCTGGTTCTATTGGTAGCAGCTAGGTGTTAGCAGGATAGAGACAGGGTCTGATGGGCAGAATAAACACCAGTCCTGGTTTCATAGTCTTGCTAGGGCTAAAGAATACTGATGTGATAACAGGTTTGGTATTTGTCAGATTTACTTCCTACATACAGTAGGCATAATCCAGAGGGTATTACATGCCCAGAACATGTATGTTCCACTGGAGGTAGGCAGTATGTTTACTTTGTATGTGTATATATATTTTTAGGATCATATATATACATACATACATACATACATATTACTTTTACAATGAAATTGCACACATTTCTTTTCTAGGATTTCTTGACAAATTTCTGTCAAATTGTTTAGAGTAATGTAGATCAGTATTGAGTTTCTGTTGTCAACATTATATGGATCATAGTGACCCTATTTCCATCTATTACGGAACCCATCATACCCTTATTCTGAAACATATTTATTGATAAAGTTTGACATGTGCGATTTTGCAGCTTATTGCAGTGGATTTGGATAGCGGGTGTGATATATTGATAAACTCATATTGACCTATTTTTAGGATCACACTCATTTGTTTTAACAAGTGTTCTTGTGTTTTTGAATAATCAATGAGAATAATTTGACATCATTCTAGAAAAGATCATCCTCCAGTAACTTCTCTGTTTGCCTCTAATATTCCTCAACGAGGCTGCTGTAGAGATTTTGTATCATTTGATTCCTTGGATATAGATTCAGGAAATGGCAATATAGATAATTTATATCCTGGTAAGGTAACCTATACCCTATTAAGGCAATAGAGATACATGTATACCCTATTAATGCAACCTATACCACATTAAGGCAATATAGATACATGCATATCCTATTAAGGCACCCTATACCCTATTAAGGCAGTATAGATACATATAAGCCCTATTAAGGCAACTTTTAATTGTTGGCCCCAGGACAGATGTGGTTGTGGCATATATTGTTTTCCTTGTCCATTAATCTGTCTGTCCAATAGGTTGTTTTGCATTTAGGCATGACATATGTGGCTGTGATGTATATTGTTGCCCTTGTCCATCAATCTGTCTGTCCATTAGGTTGTTTTGCATTTAGGCATGACAGATGTGGTTGTGGCATATATTGTTATCCTTTTCCATTAATCTGTCTGTTAATTAAGTTGTTTTGCATTTAGGCATGACATGTGTGGTTGTGGCATATATGGTTTTCCTTGTCCATTAATCTGTTTGTCCAGTAGGTTGTTTTGCATTTTGGCATGACATATGTGGCTGTGATGTATATTGTTGCCCTTGTCCATTAATCTGTCTGTACATTAGGTTGTTTTGCATTTAGGCATGACTGATGTGGTTGTGGCATATATGGTTTTCCTTGTCCATTAATCTGTCTGTCCAATAGGTTGTTTTGCATTTAGACATGACAGATGTGGTTGTGGCATATGTTATTGTCCTTGTCTATTAATCTGTCTGTCCATTAGGTTGTTTTGCATTTAGGCATGACAGATATGACTGTGGCATATGTTATTGTCCTTGTCCATTAATCTGTTTGTCCATTAGGTTGTTTTGCATTTAGGTATAACAGATGTGGTTGTAGCATATGTTATTGTCCTTGTCCATTAATCTGTCTGTCCATTAGGTTGTTTTGCATTTAGGTATGACATGTGGTTGTGGCATATGTTATTGCCCTTGTCCATTAATCTGTCTGTCCATTAGGTTGATTTACATTTAGGTTAGTTTCTAAAGGACTGTAGTGTTATTTCTAGTTCTTTAATGCTGTTAGGCCATATTTACCCTAATTGCAAAGAAGCAGATTTTGGCTCATATAGCCATATTCTAGAATAACATTACAGTTGTGATGACATATGGTATCAATGTTCAGTTTAGAGTGTCTTTTGTGCCATGAGTGCAATAAAAAATCACTGACCAACTAGAAAAATCCTGCTGCTCCCAGGGTGGTGCATAAAAGTGCAAGTGATACACTCCCTGTACTTTTGTGTTGCTCTACTTGACTTTTTCTGAACAGTTTGGTTACCAGTAGTTAAAACATGTACACTGAAGAGACATTTCTTGAAATACTATGCAAGATATTGAATTGACTGGCAATATGACACGAGCAAGTTGCCTAGTTATGACAGTCTGGTTCTGAAAATTTGCTTCCCTTTTACTTGCTTTATATGGCAAGTGGACCTATAATATATGTAATGTTAGATTAAACAATCTTCTATTTTGCTTTTTGATGGTTGTTTGCAGAAAATGATAGCTGATTTCTGTTTAAGATAACTTGTGAGACTCAAAGACTTAATTCAAAGCTGTTTCCAGAAAATATGTTTGTCTTGTATTCTGTATTTTGTGACAAGATAGTCATCAAAACATTAAGATGTAACTCCTTTCTGCAGTGACAGAGTTAGTAATTCTGTAACATTTTCTGTTAGAATTGTATGTCATGCTTTTTTGGCATAACCAAGTAATAAGTTTCAACAGTTTTTATGCAGTTTGCGTTTGTCCCTGGCCTGGCACTGCCACTAGCTCTCACTGGGAGCACTCTGCTCTCCTTTGGAGCTGCCCTGTCTTAATTTGATACATGGCATATGATAACAATCAGCATGTGCATTTTGGGCATCAACTTGTTATCATTAACATCTATTTTTCACCTTCAGGTAAAATATTATCATACATGCACCAGTGAGAGCATACAAAATGCCCTCTCTTGTAGATAGGGTACCATCAGAAGAGACTTTGTCATGCTTGAAATGCCCTGATAGGCACCCATCACCTTGCTGGGACTAGTGGTCTGGAGATAACACTGATAGATGAAGACCAGGGTATATGATGTTTGCCCTGCCCATGATATCATGCAAACTGGTTAGACCTTAATCTGCTGTTACTTTATGCTTAGGCAGATCTGGTTCGATGCTGTTTATAGTTGGGAATATGTTACGATGTAATATAGTAACTAAGAATGTCTCCATGGAGTTATTATTCTAGTCAATTTAATCTAAAACCAGAGGCATCTATTGGATAATAAATTCTACAGTGGCTTATGATTGATATTCTATTATTTCGTCTTTGACAGGTCTGCTATGATGGAGAACTTTTTAATGCCTCCGCCACATTGTATCATGGTACATAAACCAATAGTGTTCACACTACAAATTTAATTTAGATATCCTCTCACTACAGCTTGTTAAATTTTGAAGAACTGCATGGAATTTAATTTAATTGGGTTACAGGCCTTAATCGGGGTTAGAAGTGGACCTAAAAAATCTCAAAAACCCAAAAATTTCATTTTGACCTTAGAAACCTAAAAAAAGCCCCCCAAAAAACTGAAGGAAACCTAAGTAAAAAAAGCCCTAAAAATTTGAAGAAATGATGAACGATTTTACCCCGACCCCACAAAAAATGCTTTTTTGCATACAGTTTTTCATTAGGCTAGACTAGCGGTCAAGAAAGAGCACGAATTATGCAAACTAAAGACATCCGGTCATTTTATTCTATCATTCATTTTCAAATTTGTAATGTTATGCTCACCATGGAGATAATCTTGTAACTGCTTTGTGTCTTGAACCGCAATTTTTTTTTTAAACATTGAAATAAACTTAAAAAATCTCAAATTTTAAAAGTTAATTTCACTTCTAACCCTGCTTAATATCAAGAATACCCAAGTCAAAGAGTTTTTGTTCTTTTACTCCCAGTTTGAGTTATTTTCCCCGTTTTTTTCTTGAAAGTTTTGATCTAGACTCATTTCTAGTTTAAAGAAAGGATGTAGACAGTATGAGATAATGCAACCTGATTATCAGTATAGAGTGTTAGACAGTATGAGATAATGCAACCTGATTATCAGTATAGAGTGTTAGACAGTATGAGATAATGCAACCTGATTATCAGTATAGAGTGTTTGCCATGTAGACAGTATGAGATAATGCAACCTGATTATCAGTATAGAGTGTTTGCCAAATTCTGAGGGGTCATTGGGGCCCTAACCCTAACAGTACACTGTCACATGCAGTCCACAAAGATGATGAAACCAATGTCAGAATTGCTAAAGCAAGTGTGGCCTTTGGCAGACTACACACAAATGTGTGGGAGAGCAGAGGCATCAGTCTACAAACAAAACTTTAGGTAAACAAAGCCATTGTGTTGCCGACCCTGCTGTATGCATGCAAAACCTGGACAGTGTACAGACAACATTCCAAGAAGCTGAACCACTTTCACATGGACTGCCTGAGGAAACTGTTGAGGATAAGATGTCAGTACAGGGTCCCATACTGAGGTTCTCACACGGGCAGGCATTTCATGCATCCACACTCTGCTGATGAAATCACAGATGAGATGGGCAGGCCCATGTCACCAGGATGTCAAAAGAACAACTACCAAAGAAGATCTTCAATGGCGAGCTGAAGGAGGGAAAGCGATCTCATGGTGGTCAGAAGAAATGCTTCAAAGATTCTTCAGGTCATCATTGAAACACTTCAACATTGACCCTGAGTCTTGGGAAGATGTCGCACAGGATCGCTCCACCTGGTGCAGTCTCATCCATACTGGAGCTAGAGACTTTGAACTGAGGAGAATGGCAGAGGCAGTGCAGAAGCGCAAACATTGTAAATCTCCGAACTGCAGCACGTCCTCTATTGATCAGGCAAACCCAAGTGGCATCTCCTGTCAAGTGTGCTACAGACGGTTCAGAGCACAAATTGGCCTGATCAGCCATTTGCGTACTCACAGAAACCAAACCAGTTAGTGACATCATGATCATCTTCGAACTTGAAGGACGAACAACAAACAAAAACCCTAACAGCGAGGTTTCAACATGCCCGAGGGATTCAGTGAATTTTTACACCAGAAGAAACATGTATGATCGATATTCTTACATAGAAATGAAAGGAAAAAAAAACCTTCAAAATTTTCAGATGCAATTAAAGTTTCCCAAGTGAAGGCGCTAATCCAGCACATTGGATTTAGTTAATCCTCTTTCAAAGTGGTGCACGCTCCTGATCAGCAGATATCAAATGGTTGATGTACATGAGTGTCTCGCAAATGAGCCAGCTTCAAAGGTCTATTGAGTAATAGCCACTTTTGCAAATCGGTCAGCATAATGTCATTTCTGAGGAATAGAAGAACTACCAGATGTTTGGCAGATAAATACGTGAATTTACACAGATTCTGAACTGTATTTTGATTGATATGAAAATGAGAATACATATCGGTTACTGTAGATCAGACAAGTTGAATATTCCCTTCATGTGCATCATTATTTCTATTGCTCTGAGTGAATAAGATGTATTCTGATGTAGTAAAGAGTCAGAATCCCTGCTAGTAAACCAGCAGACACTTGGTGACCTACCTGTAAGTCACCATTATCTACTGGTATGTCTGATGCAGTATAATGTCAGTATCCCTCCTAGTGCACCAGCAGACATTTGGTGACCTAGGCCACTATTATCTGTGGAGGAAAGAAACACATTTTACTATCAACTTAATGTTTAATGTGTAGATAATTCAGGCTGGAAGCTACAGGGAGCAATCTTCTGTGCTTACATAGCTGTAAGGCAAATTATTTGGCACATATAGGGTTTTTGCATAGAGTTATTTTTTATTATTTTTTTTTTCATAACCATCAGATATGATTTAACATCTCTTTTTTGTGTTCTTGTTGAATGATGAGGAAACTAAACATCCATGACTTTTTTATCCCTCTTTTATCAATCTATATATAAGGTTCTTCATTGGTGTCGTTAGAGTGTACCACCATATACCGTATATACTCGTATATAACCCAGGTCCAAATGCAGACAACATAGACCCTGATCTGCCATCGCATAATGTGCCGGCAGATCATGGTCTATGTTTTTTGTTCTACTGATTAGTCCTTACAAACTGCATAAACCCAGATCTGCCGGTGCATTATGCAACGGCAGATCTGGGTCTATGCAGTTTGCAGTTGGTATCAACTTATACGCGAGTATATACGGTAGTCTATTTCACCTTGTACGAAGGTACATTATTAGCAGGATTGTGTAATGAGTATCCTGCATACAGAATACAACATTATTATTATAGAGTATGTATTATGTGAAATCACATTAAATGTCGAATAAAATTAAAATGAATATACATAAAGAACCCATTTTAAAAAATAATCAAATTTAATGGGATCAGTGACCATGCATATCCAATTTATATAAGGGTTCATATTATACTGAGGTTGTTTATAGGAAGGACCTTCATATGGTACTCCCTCATTATAACACTGTATGTGGGGGCTATAGAGTATACAGCCTTATAGTGAGACCACCTTTTAATGAAGTACATGATACAGTACTCATTATAATGTTGTCCATGAGTGCTATAGAGTATACAGCCTTGTAGTGAGACCACCTTATAATGAAGTACATGATACAGTACTCCCTCATTATAATGCTGTCCATAGGTGCTATAGAGTATACAGCCTTGTAGTGAGAACACCTTATAATGAAGTACATGATACAGTACTACCTCATTATAATGTTGTCCATGATAGTTATAGAGTATATCACCTTATAGTGAGAGCACCTTATATTGAAATGCAATATACATATAATTTTACATCCACTTACTAAAATGGGATCCATGACAATACCCAACTTATGACAGGAACCATGTTATAATGAAGGGTGTTGTTGTGAAGAAGTGCTGTGGATTTTTTTTATAAGTGTGACCCCTTTTTTGTGTCAATCTCTATGTTTCTCACTGTCACTGTCCCATTCTCTCATTTACAATCCATCTGTTTGTTACTTCTCAAAGGGCTTAACTCTAAACTTACAAACTCCAGACTTGTTAAAATTCTTCCAAATGGATATCAGTATAAAACATTCAAGGAGTTTTTGCAGTGAAACCATTGATATAAATTTTAATTATCAATCAATTCTTTGCTGACGTCTTTATTATTTTATTTTAAAGGAAAAAGAATTAGTCTTAGATTAATTGTTAGCAACAAGTAGGGAAAAAAGTAAGTGATTGATTTAACTTTCTTTTTTCCTTTAAAATGTAAAAAACGAGCTTAAATTCTAATGTAAAAAAAAATGGAGTTCAGGTCATGGTCTTGGCTTCTTTAATCAAAGACTTGATCTTAATTTCTTGGATGATCAATAGTAAAGGATGCAGAACATCAGGGAAAAGTGGGAAACTCAAATTAGACACCAGTCATGAACATCACAAACCTGAAGTTGCTTATTCAGTGGAACTGAATCTTAATGGCCTTGGAAACTGCATGTAGATTGCCTACATTTAGCATTTTACAAATTGACATGAAACCCTTGTTACCTGTAAAGTATTTGTTATCACAAAACATCATAGCAAAAGTTGAGTGGAAAATTACACCCACTGGTTTGCTTTTGCTGTGTTTCAATTAGTTGGGCTGAACCTCAACAGGGGTAAAATAGTTTAATTGGACAAATTATGCCATCATAGGGTTTTTAATTGTTAACCAATTTGCAGTGCACCATATGTTATTTCAAAGAAGCTATTTGTGTTTTTAAGGCTATGTATTCTATACCAGTCATGTAAACAGGCACTTGAGAGATGATAGTACATAACAATACAGTGTTATACAACTTAAAGTTGTTTACAATATTAATCTAAGTACAAATATGATTTGCAGCTATGAAGAGTATAGACTCGGATCTGCCATCACATCCTACACCAGTATA
Source organism: Margaritifera margaritifera (assembly GCA_029931535.1). Lineage (NCBI taxonomy): Eukaryota > Metazoa > Mollusca > Bivalvia > Unionida > Margaritiferidae > Margaritifera > Margaritifera margaritifera. The sequence goes on along the minus strand of JAQPZY010001636.1, from coordinate 4,948,009 downwards.
TCAGTCTATATTGTTTCACATGAAATCAGTGGTAGAATGAACAGCTTATAAGGTCCATACTGGCAGATTAATTATGGTACAAAATAGATTTGAGACAGCATACATTGTTCCCTCACTATACTACACCTTAACATAGCACAGTCCCTCATATAACATGGATATGGCCTCAGTAAAGTGCAGTTCCTCATATAACATGGCTATGGCCTCAGTAAAGTGCAGTCCCTTATACATCATGGCTATGGTCTCATTAAAGTGCAGTCCCTCATATAACATGGCTATGGCCTCGGTAAAGTGCAGTACCTCATATAACACGGCTATGGTCTCTATAGTTCAGTCCCTCATAGAACATGGCTATGGCCTAAGTAAAGTGCAGTCCCTCATATAACATGGTTATGGTCTCAGTATAGCACAGTCCCTCATATAACACGGCTATGGTCTCAGTAAAGTTCAGTCCCTCATATAACATGGCTATGGTCTCAGTAAAGTGCAGTCCCTCATATAACATGGCTATGGTCTGTGTAAAGTTCAGTCCCTCATATAACATGGCTATGGTCTCATTAAAGTGCAGTCCCTCATATAACATGGCTATGGCCTCGGTAAAGTGCAGTACCTCATATAACACGGCTATGGTCTCTATAGTTCAGTCCCTCATAGAACATGGCTATGGCCTAAGTAAAGTGCAGTCCCTCATATAACATGGTTATGGTCTCAGTATAGCACAGTCCCTCATATAACATGGCTATGGTCTCAGTAAAGTTCAGTCCCTCATATAACATGGCTATGGTCTCAGTAAAGTGCAGTCCCTCATATAACATGGCTATGGTCTGTGTAAAGTGCAGTCCCTCATATAACATGGCTATGGTCTCAGTATAGTACAGTCCCTCATAGAGCATGGCCTCGGTAAAGTGCAGCCCTCATAAAACATGGCTATGGTCTCAGTAAAGTGCTGTCCCTCACATGACATGGCCATGGCTTCAGTAAAGTGCAGTCCCTTATATAACATGGCCATGGCTTCAGTAAAGTACAGTCCCTCATATAACATGGCTATGGCCTCAGTGAAGTGCAGTCCCTCATATAACATGGCTATGGCCTCAGTATAGTACAGTCCCTCGTATAACATGGCTATGGCCTCCGTAAAGTGCAGTCCCTCATACAACATGGCTGTAGTCTCAGTATAGTACAGTCCCTCATAGAACATGGCTATGGTCTCAGTAAAGTGCAGTCCCTCATACAACATGGCTATGGCCTCAGTGAAGTGCAGTCCCTCATATAACATTGATATGGTCTCAGTAAAGTGCAGTCCCTCATATAACATGGCTATGGCCTCGGTAAAGTGCAGTCCCTAATACAACATGGCTATGGATTTACTATAGTGCAGCCCCTCATATATTTTTTGTGATTTATTGAATTAATGTTTTTTTTTATACCACTGGGACTATAACAGTTGAAATTGAATATGTTTATTCATTAAAATTAAATTATAAAACGTTATAAATGTTTGTAAACATCTATTGTTCACCCTTGGGTCATAATTTAAGGTGGACTTGTTTTGGGGACCCCCCTGGTCGCAGCAAATATTTCAGTGTGTTTGTGTGTGTGGGGCGGCTTGTTTTTGAACATTTGGGAATTATGCGACGGCAGATCAGGGTCCATGTTGTTTGCATTTGGACCCGGTAGTACATGAGTATATACTGTACATACCAGGGATCATGACATTCTAATGACTCTTGAAGGATATTTTTTCCTGAAAATAACATGGTGAACATGTATTTTTAAAATGTAAGAATCTTTGATACATACATGCATACTTTTTTTTGTTGTTGAACTTGACAAATCTAAAATTTAAGGCATGCAAATTGGGGTAAGAAAATTAAACAAAGATGTAAATTATGTAATGCAGAAAAGGATGGCCACTGCAAAACCGAGAGGCTAATAAGACCAAATCTAGACAAAAACAAAGACTAAAATGGGACTTAGAGCTAAATTACGCACAGATAAAAACTTAAAAAGATTTAAACTAAATTAGAAACTGGACTGCAAGTATTGTTAACAGTTACTGCAAATTACAGGAAAAATCCCGAAGCTGAGCAAAAGAGAAAGATTGGAACGAAAGTTTTAAAAGAGGCAAACAAAAAATGCTGGCTGCTGTATAAAAATAAAGTTGGTCTTTAAGCCTGTGCATGTTTTGAAATAGATCTTGCTCCAAATGTCTGCTAGAAGCACAGTATTCATATTTGGGTATATTTGTAATGTGAATCAGTCTTCTTTCTTCTTTAATATTACATGATGATGCATTCTTAAATTTAGTTTTATATATATATATATATATATATATATATATATATATATATATATATATATATATAGTTGTAGCCAGATGTATTACAAAAATATCAATATCTGGTCAATGTCTGAAGAAAATCTGTTGAAGCCAAGGATATTGACTAATCTTGAAGAAAAGCTCTGTACAAGGGTTTTCATGATTGACAGATGATGTCACAGCATTACTGCAATGGATTCCAAAAGATGTGGGAGCTGTAAAGGGTGGTGATTTATGAAACTGGAAAATAAAAGAATAAAAAACTGAGCAGGGTGTGAAATATGCATCCTTATATTTTCAAATTACAAGGTTTAGCAGCATTTCAGTCCAGTAGGGAATTTGAAAATTGTATTGATTTCAATGAATTATAGCACATATCTCACTTGCCCACACTGAATTTATGTTCTGTCATCAGTAGAAACATCCTTTGAACCAGTCTAATGGTACAGAGTTCATGAGAGAGTTGGACCAGTGTAACCATAAAGAGTTCATGAGAGAATTGGACCAGTGTAACTATACAGAGTTCATGAGAGAGCTGAAATACAGTATTTCCCCATTGATAAGACCAGGGAATCAAAGCTAATAAATTTGCCAAAAAGTAGGGGGTAGGTTTATTATCAGACACATGTATCCTTGGGAAATAGGTGTCTAAACTTTGTGAAAATGGGGCAAGGCGAGGTGAGGGTTGGCGGTACGCTTATTGCCAAGAATGGGCTCATCATCAGATAAATATGGTAATAAGGGCATGGCCATGGTGATGTCTTGGCCTTGGCACTAAATAGCCTACTGGTGTTGCTGTGCCATGAAAACAGCAAACCAAACCAGTTTAGTTCTTCTTTAAATAGTGGTGTTGGCCAGCCTAGGCATTTTAGCAGCATCCAAATAAGTACTTCACAGACTTAATCAACACTAGTAATGCCATCAACACAAATGTAGTATATTAACTTTGAGGTAGATGGAAGTGAGACTCTATCAAAAGTCATCATCATCAAGTACCGTATAAGCTTGTCCAAATGCAAACAACATAGACCCTGATCTGCTGTTGCATAATGCGTCAGCGGATCTGGTTTTATGTTGTTGGTTCTACTGATTAGTCTTTACAAACTGCATAGACCCAGATCTTCTAGTGCATTATGTGATGGCAGATCTGGGTCTGTGCAGTTTGCAGCTGGTATCGGATTATACACAAGTATAGATGGTAATAGTTCCTAATATTTAAGCTCCGTGATATGCAACATTATTTGTGCTACCTTGTAACATTGGCGTTAGCACAGAGAAATGCAGAATTGGTCCTCTCATTTGCCAGACTAGAAGATTTTTTTCTCCAAGTCCGTTTTAAATTGATTTAGAATAATCTGGTCCAGTGGGGATATTTAGACCTTGCCAGAGTGCTACAGAAAGATTTGATGTGTAGAGTACTATGGTACTCTTTTATTTTTATTTTATATACCGTATATATTCACATATAAGCTGCATCCAAATGCAAACAACATTGACCTTGATCTGCTGTCGCATAATGCACCGGCAGATCAGGGTCTATGTTGTTTGATCTACTGATTAGTCCTTACAAACTGCATAGACCCATATCTGCCGGCGCATTATGCGATGGCAGATATGGGTCTATGCAGTTTGAAGTTGGTATCGGCTTATACGCGAGTATAAATGGTAGTACTCCCTTATTATAACACTGTCCATGGGAACTATAGAGTATACCACCTTATAGTGAGACTGGCTTATAATGAAGTACACGATACATATAATTTTACTGTTACATAATGAAACGGTCTCCATGACCATATTTGCCTTATCACAGGAATGGTGTTATAATGAAGGGTCTTATTGTGAGGGAGTACTATGTTTAAGATTTCACCAGGAATGTAGAAACCCGGTATTGCATTGTATGATTACCGTATGCACTCTATATACTCGTGTATAAGTGTATACCAACTGCAAACTGCATAGACTCAGATCTGCCGTCGCATAATGCACTTTCAGATCTGAGTTTATGCAATTTGCAAGGACTAATCAGTAGAACAAACAACATAGACCCTGATCTGCTGGCACATTATGCGATGGCAGATCAGGGTCTATGTTGTTTGCATTTGGATGCGACTTGTATGGGAGTATATATATGGTACTTTGACGGAATGCTTGTTTTAAATACATGCAGATAAGATTATCAGCAGTTCCCGCAGAAATGCTCAGCAAACAGATCCGATGTTGAGATCAATCTGAAGTTACACTCACAAAGCCACATTAATTCATATTTGCCTTTGAGATTGTTTTAACTATGTATTAACTGTTATTTTGGCATGAAAGCAAGAATTAATATATTTGATGCTTGATTGGAAAGATTGGGCCAAGTAAAAATGTTTCCTGTAACCCAACCGACACTTCTAAAATCCTGCAGGCTCCATTTTTATTCTTACAGCCAATTTTTGAGCAAACGTTGTTTCCAGAAATGTTTACATCTTGTCTGTTCCAGATTTTTGTGGTCATTTTTGGTATTTGTATTGACCACTAGGAATACTTTGTAGTTCTTCCGTTTGATAATCGGAACTAATGAAGAATATACAAATTCAACTTTTAAACAAAAATAAAGAAAAAAGAATCCTACCTATTGACCCAAAATTTTTCAAGCCAGTTACAGGAAACACAGAATTTGTTTTAGTTGACCTAGGACAAACTAACTTCAATACAGTTTCATGAACCATCTGTTGTACTGGCTTCCTGTTAACAATCCTGGTCTGACAGCTTTCCAGGTTATCCCTAGATCAATGCTTGTTGGTTGTTTTTTGTTTTTTCTTTCGGAGCTTATGTGAAGGCTTTTTCAAGTTCTCGAGTTAATTCACAAGTACTGAAGAACCTTTGTTTTTTTTCCTCAAAACTTGACATTGTTCGAATTGTGGTCTTTTCACTTTCAGCTAAACCATGTGGACTAACACAGGTACTGCATTGCCTTGTACTTTTTTTGTACTTGTATTATTTTTATGTGTATAGACACTTAAAAGTAAACATTATTAATCATAATTTTCTGGTCATTTTTAAGTGTGAAAAAATCACAAAGCTTTCATTACAAAAAAGTGTCAGTATCTGAAAAAATTAACTTCAATGCATTCATGGTGTATGAAAAATCAGAGGATATGAAAAATTGCAGACAATACAGAATTGCTTTTCTAATTGCATTAAAGAGTTACATGTAGTAGAATGATACAGCTTCTGAATATTTTTTTATTCCTCGTGATAAAATATGAATCTTTCAAATTTGAAATTGATCTTGCATGCAGGTACGAAAATATAGAATTTAAAGGTGTTAGTCTCAAAAGTCTGACCTGTAGGATTAGGTCATTTGCTTGATTACCTTGCCTAATTGGAAATGATGTTTTGGGTTTTGTTTTTGTTGGTTTTAACAGTACTTTTAACACATTATTGGCTATATCACATGGAGAAAATGGGAGCTAAGTGATTTTACAAGGACACACCGAAACAATTGACCTTAGGTGGCTTGGGTGGGTATCGAACCCATGGGTGGGCATCGAACCCATGACCCTTGGATTACAAGTCTGACACTCTACCAACTGAGCTACTGCATCTTCCTGGAAATGATGTTATGTAGTGAGCAACCTATGGTCATACAGAGTACATAATGGTGATAGAGAATTATGGTGTTAGTAGTGTCTTGTTGATGAGGAGTGATGGCAAGATTAAATATACAAGACAAAAAAGTCAGCATTTAACAAGATAGTAAATCTGAGAAAGTGATTTTACAAATTAATTTTGTTCTTGTTTACAGTGGCATAATATTTTGAAACATCAAAGCTGCAATTGTCCAGCAGAGAGTCAGTAGCTGAGAATACCGTATATACTTGTCTACGAGCCGAGTCCAAATACAAATAACATAGACCCTGATCTGCCATTGCATAATGCACCAGCAGATCAGGGTCTATGTTGTTTGTTCTACTGATTAGTCCTTACAAACTGCATAGACCTAGATCTGCCGGCGCATTATGCAATGGCAGATCTGGGTCTATGCAGTTTGCAGTTGGTATCGGCTAATACGTGAGTATATATAGTTTGAGTAAAGGATTCAAAAAGTCACCAAGTTTTCTTGACAGTATTTTATCTATGTGCATTAACATTAAACAGTGTGTCTGAAAAAAATAAAATTTAAACTGATACTAACTTGTTGTGTGTTTAAAATGAGATCCAGTGCCAGCCAGGACATACATGTAGGATTGAAAAGGGACCAACATTTAAAATCATTTTTCTAATTTTTTGTTTGTTTTCAGTCTACTCTAATGGACATGTCTACTTGGTTTGCAGGAAAGTTTTGTTTTAGTTGAGACAAACAAGTAAGCACATTAATGATTTTTTGTTATGAGAAGAGAATGATGTAGTGACCCATGTTTACCTTTGCAGCATTACGTTGGGAAGTTAGTTACAAAACTAAGTAAAAGTGTTTTGCAAATATTTATTTATTTATTAATTTTTATTTATTTACAATATCCAGGCACATAAAACAGTGAATTTTGATTTAATTTTTGTATTTAAGCACAAATGGATAAGAAAACTGCTAAATTGGTAAAAAAATTAATGATGGCAAGAATTTTACTTGAAATTTATTTCCATTAAATATGACTGAAAGGCAGTACTTTTTATGCATACTCCAAAATGTTGTTTCTAAAAAGAAATCAATACCATAGTATAAGAATGATGGGGCCAGTAATTATTTTTTTCAGTCATCAAGTACTTTCCACCGCCAACACCCATCCAACCATCATGCATAAATTGTGTTTGTACTTGGATTTGAGCCCTGAGAGTATCCAAAATGGTTGAGATGCCTGTTCTTTGTTGGTTTATTAGTTACAGGGTAATTTGGTCATACTCCAGGTGACAGCTACCCAGATGATTAACCATTATACCACATATAACTAGCCTTCTCCATTATGCAAATATTACCCTTGAAAAGAGACCATTTACCATACTGTATATACTTCGGTACAAGCTGAGTCCAAATGCAAACAACATAGACCCTGATCTGCCATTGCATAATGCACTGGCAGATCAGGGTCTATGTTGTTGGTTCTACTGATTAGTCCTTACAAACTGCATAGACCCAGATCTGCTGGCGCATTATGCGATGGCAGATCTGGGTCTATGCAGTTTGCAGTTGGTATCGGCTTATACACGAGTATATACAGTAATAAACAGTTACTAATCATTTACAAAATATTTGTATAATGCCATTTACTGCATTGGTGGTTTTCTCCAGTTCGAACTGATAAGGTTTAACTGTTATTTCATCCTTAATATATTACTGAGATTTTGTTCTTGCTGTTTTGTTTTTTCTTTTGCTTTCCTGGTCATTTAGTTTGCAATCATTGTTAACAAAGAGATCGTTAAACTGGGGGGGAAAAAATCCATTTGAGCTCACTCCTTCTTGTATCTGCCAGTATGCAACTCTGTATGGGTTGCTTATATGACATCACATCACACTTGGTCTTGAAGACAGGAAAGAATCAAAGAGTAATGGTGGATTTTTAGCCAAGGTGAAATTTGAAATTTATTTCAATACAGCTATTTCCAAAGTTTCAATATTTACATTTAGCTATCAAATTTAACAGTATACTTTATAAATATGGTTGTTTAAAGAAAGCATTGTTAGCAAAAAGTCAGAATTAGAATACAGTAAATACCGTCTATACTTGCTTACAAGTCAAGTCCAACTGCAAACAACATATACCCTGATCTGCTAGAGCATAATGCGCTGACAGATCAGGGTCTCTTGTTTGTTCTGCTGATTACTCCTAACAACTGCATAGACCCAGATCTGCTGGGACATTATTTCCTGAATATAGAAATATGTTGATAAAGTTGAAATGCAAAAGTTGCATTCCATCACAATGTAAGAATATTGCAGCAGTATCACAGTGACAGCACAAATGAACATTTTGGACACAAATGATAATTATTTCCAATTGGGAATATAATTGCTCTCATCTGAAATTAATTTCACAGTCAAACAAATTCATTTCTTCTTGACTTTATTTGCACTCTGCTCATTGCAACAAAATATTGATTAAATTATTTTGGTAAGTTTAACAGCTTCTGGATACAATGTTCATCGAGATTACATTGATAAATACAATTCTCTGCAAATGTTCTTTTTAATGCTGGATTTGAAAAAATAAAATGAATACACTAAATATTCCACTAACTGCACTCGAGTTTTATACTGTTTTCTTTCCCATATTTACATGCTCGTAATTTGTCTTTGATTTTATATTATCGTGTAACAATTAATAGTCTGAAATTCGCACAGTATACCTCATATACTCACTTATAATCCAATACCAACTGCAAAATGCATAGACCCAGATCTGCTGTCACATAATGTGCCAGGATATCTGTGTCTATGCAGTTTGTAAAGACTAATCAGTAGAACAAACAACATAGACCCTGATCTGCCGGCGCATGCAATGGCAAATCAAGGTCTATGTTGTTTGCATTTGGACCAGGCTTATACGTGAGTATATATGGTACCATGCAGTCTCCAGATTGCAAGATAAATATGTAATCAAAATGACTTTGAATTACTCTGCATTTTTATGTTTTGAAAGTGCTTTCAAAATCATTTAAAAAAGATTTGTAGAGTATGGGACCATTGATCTGCTGTAGTAATAGTGTGATTTGTATACTCCAGCTTTAGTGGGCGATATCGTGATACCCACCATCTTTTCGTAATCACGGCTTCTGATAAACCACTCATTGGAAATTTACCAAACTGGACACCATATAATGTAATGGGATTTTGCTTATGACCTCCAAGTCAAGTTTAGGGGAATGGAGGGGGGTATAAAGGGGAATAAATGTAGGGGGTGCTCTACAGATAATACATGCTTCTGAGAGAGTGACAGGTGTAAGATGATTCATGAAGTTGTTTGCATTTGCAACATGCACAATGGAGAGAATGTTGGCATACCTCTATGTTACTTTCATGTACTGTGGCTGAAATTTCTTTACATATTGTACTTGTGGAAATTGGACATGATCTAAGCACACAGCAGACAGAAATGGCCGCTCTAAAGTACTTGAAAAATCGGCCTGAATTAGTCAAAAGTGCACTATTTTCAGCAGTTATTAAAATAGGGAAACAAATTTTGCCAGAGCAGACAATACCAGCCTCTGAAAGTACTATGAATGAATTACAAAATATCTAAAAAGTAAAAAATGTTATCGGCTCTTTTTTTAAAAAATTTACCTTTGAAGTCCAGGAAATGAAAATGACCATGCGGAGCTAGCAGTTTTTTGAGAGGTGCACATCTTAAGTAAGACCAAGCTGTATACTCTATAACCCAAATTTCACCCATCAATCATACACCAAAATAAAGGGAATTCAAAGTTCTTTTAACAATACCTAAGATACACAAGGTCTTTTTTAAAAAGCCAGGACAGCCAGTGAGGAAAACCTGGGTAATTCTTTTTCTTTAAAAATCTAACCCTATGCAAAGTACGAAACTGGAGAGTGCCACCGTAATAACAAGTGAGGGGATTTGCCTTGGCAAGCCATAGAAGCACTGGTAGCTATAGTCCTTTTTTTTAAAGTTTCTGGATGTTTGTTGATCATTAAGGGGAGGCAACAGTCAGTATTTTTCAGTCATTGAGGGGAGGCAACAGACAATATTTTTCAGTCATTGCGGGGAGTCAACAGTCAATATTTTTCAGTCATTAAGGGGAGGCAACAGTCAATATTTTTAACCATTAAGGGGAGGCAACAGTCAATATTTTTCAATCATTGCGGGGAGGCAACAGCCAATATTTTTCAATCATTGCAGGGAGGCAACATTCAATATTTTTCAATCATTGAGGGGAGGCAACAGCCAATATTTTTCAACCATAAAGGTGAGGCAACAGCCAATATTTATCAATCATTGAGGAGAGGCAACAGCCAATATTTTTCAATCATTGAGGGGATGCAACAGCCAATATTTTTCAGCCATTAAGCGGAGGCAACAGTCAATATTTTTCAGTCATTGAGGGGAGGCAACAGTTGATATTTTTCAGTCATTGAGGAGAGGCAACAGTCAATATTTTTCAGTCATTAAGGGGAGTCTGGAGCCAATATAGATCTGAGAATCTGTCAAGATTTTTAGGAACTTGCTTCTGTATGATGGAGAAGTTTTCAGTTCATAACTCCGCTTTGTCAAATATGACAGTGGAGTGTATTGATCTTGGAGTGGACAGTGGAGTGTATTGATCTTGGAGTGGACAGTGGAGTGTATTGATCTTGGAGTGGACAGTGGAGTGTATTGATCTTGGAGTGGACAGTGGAGTGTATTGATCTTGGAGTGGACAGTGGAGTGTATTGATCTTGGAGTGGACAGTGGAGTGTATTGATCTTGGAGTGGACAGTGGAGTGTATTGATCTTGGAGTGGACAGTGGAGTGTATTGATCTTGGAGTGGACAGTGGAGTGTATTGATCATGAATCCACAAGAAAATTGTTGTGTTTAAAGTTTACTAGAAATTTCAAAGCAGTAAGGTAAATTGACGGAAATCATTATATTAATGTTCTGTTTAACTGATGCCTACTTGAGATTACTGGTTACAGATCACACACTCAGATACTAAACAGACTATTTAATCTATGAAATTAAGAAGAAATCCATAGATTATGCAGCAAATCCTTGGATTAAAGTTTACTGTTTACAACTTCTGTCAGTAGCAATGTAATTCAAGTGTATAGGAGCTGACAGCTACTTGCAACATTGAACTTAAGCTGTCTTCTCTAATTTTATGAACTGCATCATTGATAGCACACACCACTTTGAACAGAAGCCCAACTCACCAGCACAAATAATAGGAGGAACATACCTTTCTCCCTACACTAACAGGGTGACCACACCTGTTGATTTTTTCCCCAAATTGTGGATTTTTCACGGAGTTGCATTTAATGTCACAATTTTGCAGACTTAAAAAAAAAAAAATTGAAATTTGAGGAATTCTTGATTCTTTACAGAATTCTCTAAGAACTTTTGGTCAAAGAGTTAAATAATTTCAGATCTTTATGGTTAGATATGAATTTTATGTAGTTCATGATATTGAAATACATGCAGATATTGTATGGTAGCATGTAAAGTACCGTACTTGCTTGTAACTCGTCAAACTGCAAACAACCTGGACCCTTATCTGCTGTCGTATATTGTGCGTGCCAGCAGATCAGGGTCTGTATTGTTTGTTTTACTAATCACTTTTAAAAAACTGCATAGACCCAGATCTGCCAGCGCATTATGCGATGGCAGATCTGGATCTTTGTAGTTTGCATTTGGACTCGACTTATAAGTGAGTACAGACAGTATACATTTTTGGGAAAAGATGGACTTGCATCCCAGTGCTGTTCTTCTAAAAAAAAGTGGATTAAATATGCAGTGAACTTTTTTTGAGTTTTAAAATTGGGAATGCAATGTGATGTGGATTTGGGATGAAAAGTTTTTAATTTTTCATGAATTTTATTTGGTCACCCTGCACTAATCATCCATAAATATACATTATCTTAAGCACCAATGGTTTATGGGGATACATTTATTTGTAAAATCCATGAAAGACACAACTTTAAAAATGTGTATAAATCTTAATAGATATATCAGGGTCTATGTTGTTTGTTCTACTGATTAATCCTTACAAACTGCATAGACCCAGATCTGCCTGTGCATAATGTGATGGCAGATCTGGGTCTATGCAGTTTGCAGTTGGTATTGTCTTATACGTGACCCTTACTATATACAATACCCTTACTTTGTACATGTACCCTATAGTTCATGGTTCCATAAATGGTGACTGACAGCTTGATCTATACTTGTAACATAAGTATAATATAGAAGATACCTGCAGTAACTATAAGTACCGTATATACTCAATTGTAAGTTGACTCAACTATAAGTTGACCCCCCCCTTCCTTTTTAGGGTTGTGGAAAGCCAATTTCCTGTTTGACGTTCTATAAGTCAGGATGTATTTTGCAAGTCGGATCCATCTGAAGGGGTGACTTGTCATCAGTGAGTCAGAGTTGTGCTTTGGTAAACTAAACAAGCTAAACTAGATAGATAGATAGGAAAAATAAAGACAAAACAAGTGTAGAATACAATTATATTATTGAGTGGAATATGTCACAAATAAATTGCAATTTGTCCATCTTCATGTAATAAAATCCATAGACATTCCTAATGCTTGACATTTTAAATCCATTTATAAGTTATATCCATGAATTCAATTATTTGTCACATACCGGTATAAAAATAGTAGTTCAGAATGATCCGATTCACAACATCTCGTAATATGTTAGTTCCACATGTCTTACAAATAAACAATGAAAGTTAAGTCCACATTTTTGTGATTCACAGTATCCTATAAATGTCGCTATCAAATGTCATCTGGTACAAAGCTCAAGAATATATCCTCATTGTCTGTTAAAGTTTTGAAATCCTCCATCATCATCTAGTCATCATAAATCGTCATCATCTAGTCATTGTAAATATCGTCTGACTCTGATATCTCATCTTGAATGTCGTATGCGGGTGCTTATGTGGAGACTTAGCTTGGGCTCTGTAAGTAACACTTTGATCATACAGTCTGTGAAATGTATTAAAGGATGCAACTGAACAGGTGTCAATTGTGCAGCAAGATCACAGAGAGTTCAAAAAACCACCCTCTGTTACTTGGCACTGAACAAGTATCAAACTCGTGGGTCGATCAAAGGTTTGTCACATTTGAAAACAAAGCAGGTGCTGCCATTACAAGCTTAGAGATTAAGGTAAAACATGCACAGAAAGTTGTAGAACTCATCTTGGCACTAAACAAGTGTTAAATTTGCTGCTCAATTAAAGGAATTGTCAGCTTGAAAACAAAGTGAGTGCAGCCTCTACAAACCAAGGGTTTATCAGCCCACATGCACTAGCAGATAACTTGGGAAATATCACTTGGGAATTAAATCTGACTTTTGGAAAAGGAAATTACAAAGTAAATCAAAACAGTGTTTAAACAGCAAAATACAAAATATAATACAAACACATGTTGTTCGGACTTGCACAAAAATGGAAGCAATATACTTGCTAGTAAACATCCATGGTAAACAACATTGACGGACATTTCACTTTGCAGTAGGTAGTATTTAATTTACTCGTATTTAAAAATTATTAAGTTGACCACTACATAAAGGTGACTGTTTGGATAGGTTTGACTATATGTATAATGTACTTCATTATAAGGCAGATTCACTATAATGCAGTATACTCTATGGCTTCAGTTGACTGTTATAATGACAGTGAATCACCCAGTAGCATTTGTTTCTGTAAAGATGATCACCCAATTTTCCATCGACATGATATGTGCTGTACCGATGAATCAATTATATGTTATCTTGGCAACTCTGGTAGAGATGTTAGAAGAGGTATTAACTCAACAAAAACAGAAACAAAAATGTTTTGGCATTCCTTGAGCATGAACTATAAGGTCAAGACAGCATAACCAATTAGACTGAGTACTTAGCCAATTCCCCAAAATGCCAGTACCCAAAGATTTGTTTTTGTGGAAAGGTATGAACTTACCTCTTCCATCATCTATTAATTATATGCACTCACTTTTTCTTCAACTCCCTATCATGTCATTGGTGCTAATAGCCAGAAGTTTTAACTCGAACATAAGTTGTAGCTCTGGAACTTTTCAGATGCAGTTACACTGTATTTATCTGAAGATAAGTACCCCCCTTCCCCCTCCCCATTTTTTACTTTATTTTGGCAAATATTTACTAATGATATCTTTGTATGATAATTGCTCCCCTACTTTTTGGACAAATTTATTAAATTGGCCCCCTGGTCTTATCATGGGAGAAATACTGTATTTGCCCCACCATATTAGGCTAACCACATGTCTTATCATTGGAGAAATACTTATATGCTCCATCACATTAGGCTGGCCCACTGGTCTTATCATGGGGAAAATACTGTATATGTATCACTACATTAGGCTGGCCACCTTGCCTTATCATTGGGGAAATATTGTACTAGTATATGCACCACCACATTAAGCTGGCCCCCTGGTGGTCTTATCATTGGGTATGCACCACCACATTAGGCTGGCCCCCTTGTCTTATCATTGGAAAAATCATGTATATGCACCACCACATTAGACTGGCCCCCTTGTTTTATCATTGGGAGAAATACTGTATATGCACCACCACATTAGGCTTGCCCCCTGGTCTTGTCATTGGGTATGCACCACCACATTAGGCTGGCCCCCTGGTCTTGTCATTGGGTATGCACCACCACATTAGGCTGGCCCCCTGGTCTTATCATTGGGTATGCACCACCACATTAGGCTGGCCCCCTGGTCTTGTCATTGGAGAAATACTATATATGCAACACTACTTTAGGCTGACCCCCTGGTTTTATCATTTGGAAAATAATGTAAATCCACCACCACATTAGGCTGGCCCTCTAGTCTTATCATTGGGGATATACTGTATATGCACCACAACCATATATATGTATATCCCTAGTGAGTGGTTACTTGTTTTATGTGACATAAGGATATTTTGGCAAGTTTTTGACATGCCTCTTTTGCATGTATTTTCAAACAAAACCTAAAATTAATTGTAACCTTATCATTCTTTGTTGCTGTGATTAGTACTTTTCCTTGTGTTGTTATCTCGGTAGGAAGCCATAATAGATCCATATAAAATTAATGGCATGTTTTCCTAGGTTTTTCTTAAGATCTTCGCGTTGTTTGCAATGACTAGTTTTAGGAGAAATGTCCGTTTTCAGTGCAAATGTGACAGTGATACTGTTACAATATGTCTGCCCAAAAAATAATATCGTTTTAAAAAAAAGCCAAATTTATTACAAGAAGCACGCTACAAGCATTTATTTAAATGGTATGGTACACTTTATTTAGTATTAAAATGAAGTATCCCGCAAGTGCTAATTATTTATTAGAAGAAGCAGATTTTATTTCGAAGGTTGTAAAAGTATACAGAAAAATTTATCACTGCTTTGTCATTTTATTTTAAAGAATATCATGTCAAATCGATGGCATCTTAAGAAATAAGAGCGCTAGTTATTTAAGACATGAGTGAACTTTGTTTATCCGTGAAATGGAGTACTTTACTGTCTGACTTTGACAGTTAATTGTTTTTCAGGAAATATGATCTTGCTCTTAATAGGTACTTGGTTGTACAGTATAACCATTTAGTGCATCACATACAATTCTTGGGTTCTGATTTGCTAACTACAGTGCATATCATACAATTCTTTGGTTCTGATTTGCTAACTAAAGTGTATCACATATAATTCTTTGTTTTCTGATTGGCTAACTACAGTGCATCAAATGCAATTATTTGGTTCTGATTAGCTAACTACATTGCATCTCATACAATTCTTGGGTTACGATTGACTAACTACAGTGCATCGCATATAATTCTTGGGTTATGATTGA
The DNA here is from genome assembly GCA_029931535.1 of Margaritifera margaritifera. Lineage (NCBI taxonomy): Eukaryota > Metazoa > Mollusca > Bivalvia > Unionida > Margaritiferidae > Margaritifera > Margaritifera margaritifera. Next base: position 4,932,204 of record JAQPZY010001636.1, on the reverse strand, counting down.
CTAACTACAGTGCATTGCATATAATTCTTGGGCTACGATTGACTAACTACAGTGCATCACATAGAATTCTTGGGTTCCAATTGGCTAACTACAGCGCATCACATACAATTCCTGGTTTCCAATTGGCTAACTACAGGGATTTATTTTAGGACAAGATGCATTTCTCCTTCACTTTTGGATATTAGAGCTGAAATAAATAACCGAACATTTGAATCAGAATACTTTTTCATGAATATTAAATGGAAAATCGATTTCGAATATTTGTTTGTTTTACCTAGTGAGTAGCGACACCGAAAACCAGACTCTGCTGTTTACCATGCTGACCATAGGCACTCGATTCTATCAGTAAAAAGAGGGAAAACTATTGATTAACACACACTCCACTTATCCAAATCAACACAAGGTGTTTAACATATGCAATTCAAAATCTGACCCCTCACTGATTCTGTGCTCATTTTATTATACAGTCGGCATGTTCAACCACTCATAACATATATCAATTTAAAGAAGATATTCCAAACTTTTTCACCATGTGCAATTTAAGTGCTTTACTGGTCATTTAATGGCCACTTTTATGTGAAGTTTCTCTATTGCATCCTGTCTTGTATACTTGGATTTAGTTTTGAGGGTATACACTTTTGTAGTCTTGCAGTGAATGCTCTACTTTGAGTTCTGATTGGTGGTTCCTGGACTGGATTAGATTAGTATCAATCCTCACAACAAATCAGAATTAAAAGTGACCTATTTACTGCATGAAATAAAACACTGTATAGAACAGGGATTGTATCAATGCCAACAAATCCTTTAGGCAAAGTAACCTAGTTGGGAATTTGAACACTGTTCAATACTTACAATTCTGTAATTTGGTCTAAATTGAATTTTTTACATGTTGAAATTCAAGCAATAATTGAGTAATTGACTGTGTGCATGAATTGTGTTCTGCATTCCTGTCAAATTACATTATAAATTGATTTATGTGATTTTCATTGTGAAAAATTAGTTCCTATAAAGTTTATTTTTAGCGAGTTCCCACATTTAACTGAACAATTAATCAAGAATTACTGCCCTTTGTTTTACTGTCTTCAGCACTCCTTGAACATTTTGGTCACGTGTTTAAAGAAACAGGGAAAACGGCACCAGTACATTAATTTGATTATTATAGTCTGAATCCAAAATAAAATGTTCTCAAGACTGCTAAAGTGTCATTTAATTAGATGACCGAGTTCACAGTGTCTTTGATGCAACCTGTTGGGGGGGTGGGGGTGGGGTGTCTGTAAATGCCAAGGTAGACCCAAAAAAGAAGAATGAATAAAAAATAATTTCAAATCTATATTAATATCTATGAGTATTCAAATTCCTTCTGAATACATGCCACAGATATTTGAATAGGAAAATCTGGTAATAATTTCAGCTCTGTGGGATGCTATACCTGACTTCCAGTCATTATACATGTTGAAGTGGGCTATTGCTATGTGCCATCATATGATTTCACATTACATCATGTGAAATACTAATTCTGCTGTTGCTCTCTCCATTGGGAACTGTTCACCTACAGTGTTATCTTGTGGGGTTTAGTGCCCTCACTTTAGCTCAGGCATAACACCCACCAGGCAACATTTTAAGAGAACAGTTCCCAAGGGCAAGGGCACTATACCCCACCAGACAATGTTATAAGAGAACAGTTCCCAAGGGTGAGGGCACTATACCCCACCAGACAACACTTTAAGAGAACAGTTTCATGGGGAGAGGGCACTATACCCCACCAGGGAACACTGTAGGAGAACAGGTTCCTTTGGAGAAGGGAATAATAGAATATTATCCATATTTCTTTGTTCAGTTTAACTTTTAAATGACTTGTTTTTCCCGTTTTTACAAGTATTAGAATAGGAAACTGCCAAATTACAAAGTTTAATTTTCTTAGGTGATGGCAAATACCAGCCTTTGAATCTATTTACTTTGTTTTGTCATAGTCTATTGGAGCACAACCATGCTTCTTTCATGGCACATGTTAGTTGTAATCATTTTACTCCACTAGTTTGGTTCAGTAATGTTCCTTTTGGCATTTTTTTATGATTGCTAGGGATGCAATTTATATAAGTTGGCTTGTGATGGGCTTAAAAATTCTTCATTTTGCCACTAGTAATAAAATTTTCAGAGGAAATTTACATCATCACTTCAAAAGACAGTATAGGTGTTTTCATTGACTTCATCAGTAGATGCTTTGGGTCAATATTTGTGATGCTAATGAAGACAGAAATTTCATAAGCAGATTAAATTGGTTACTTTTAATTCTTTCATAGAGTCACAGTGGCTCAGTGGTTAGTGTGTGAAGCTTGCAACCAAATTGGCCCAGGTTCGAATTTTATCATCGGATCAGCCTGGCTCGGCTACCATGGTGAGGCCATGGGCAAGGGAATTTACTCTAGTTGCCTCATATCTAAATAACCTCTTTGTGTTGCCATGCCGTAAAATACCAAAAAATAAAACCAAACAAAATCTTTCAGCCCTAATTCAGTAAGGAGTACAATTATATGAGACCTGAAGACAAATCTCCACAACATACTGATCTCAAGATTGTAAACATTACTTTGGTATTAAGTTTTCCAGAATCAAATTATATTGCTGGTGCCTTGATATGAAGTTTCCCAGAATCAAATTATTTGGCTGGTACCATAATATAACATGCTATTCATAATTACTGTTATTTTGGGCATGCATGCATTAGTCAGATCAAGATAGTGCATAATATGCATCAAAATTAAAATAGGTTTTACAAAGCTTCATAAATTCCAAGAATTTCCAAAGAGTTTTGGCAATTATCCAAAATAAATCTGTAACGTGTAAAAGCCTCAGAAAATGTTACCATATATACTCGCGTATAAACCGATACCAACTGCAAACTGCATAGACCCAGATCTGCCGTCACATAATGCGCTGGCAGATCTGGGTCTCTGGAGTTTGTAAGGACTAATCAGTAGAACAAACAACATAGACTCTGATCTGCCGGCGCATTATGCAACAGCAGATTAGGGTCTATGTTGTTTGCAATTGGACCTGGCTTATACGCAAATATATATGGCATTCTCAGCAAGTCTTCAAATATTTTAAATTCTATAGTTAAGTGTTTTGAAAAATAAATGTTTGTTTTTTTTGGTTTTTTTTATATACCGGGTATATAAATAATTTGAGGGGAGACCAGTGAATACTAGAATGATAATACTAATACTAAAGCAGCAGAAAATCCAGAACTGAAAAAAACGTGCTTTCCGGTACATTTAATAATTAGGTATATTAATATTTTCTATTTTGTCACAACTTGTTATATCTTCTTTATATTAAAGTTCACAAATATGTGGCCACCACATTAATTTTCGTGGAAAAATATCCGACAAGAGCCATTCAAATTTCAGGATTCCTGATATTCGGGATACTGAAATTCATATGGCTCTTGAAAGACCAACATCAATATTTTATTCCACTTCACTGTTCTCAAAAATTGATTATTAATTGACAACTTCTCTGGTACCCAACCTAAATTGGCAAGCCAAATATCATAGGCTGGTAACTATTAAAATCAGTGTCTCCTTATTAGTTAGTCATGTAGCGGAGTGCGTAGCAGGAAAAATATGAAACAGGGAACCAGACAAATGGGCATGGTTCATCATGGGAAAAAAATATGAAGATTCCATACTTTCACTAAGATGGAGTATGCTAGTTATCTGTGGTCTTACGAACACCGGAAGAGCGACACAGTGTCTGCAAAATTTACAACAAGTAGACATCCCACCTCAAAAATACCTAACACCTAATAAAATGTTCATTTCCAGTAAAGTTGGATGGTATAGTTTTATTTGACGAGATCCCCAAATAAGTCTTGGAGGATGACAGTAAAAAATTGGTGTTGCTAGTATCTTTTTTCTGAATTGGGGGTTTTGTTCTAAAGGTATGATGTGCTGACACACCATGATAGAATAGTGTTAAAAAATACATGGTGTGAGTGACTGATGTAATGTCTATAGTAGACACTATAGGACAATCATTCAATAATAGTTTATTTCTTTTTTATAAGTCCAGGAGATAAGCTTTCACTCCTTTTGTCTTGTGCTTTGTGGCTATAGAGTGTTTAAACAATTGGGAAAATATAATGACCAAATTTAGTTGGCATCACCTCTGTTGATAGTCTGACAAAGAAACAACATGTAAACTCAACCTAGTCACCATGAATTAAGTTTAGGCAGCAACACATTTATCTGATAAAGAAACAATTTGTAAACTAGACCTAATGACCTTTGAAGTTTACTTTGTTACGGTTTTTATTTGACAGTTTAATGGATAAACAAATCAAAGACAATTTCATATAGTGATATTTGAGATATCCTATGACAGAGGTCCCTTTGCTCAGAGTATATGCCAGTAAAAACCTTTGATCTTTTAGACATATCCAGCAAATACAGTGATTTCAGGATGTCTGATATATATATATATATATATATATATATATATATATATATATATATATATATATATATATATATATATATATATATATATATATATATATATATATATATATATATATATATATATATATATATATATATATATATATAAAATATATAATGTATACCATTAAGATTAAAAAACTGCATTTAAGAGTAATGCATATCTTTTCAGGTTGGATGATTTTGTGGTTATACAAAAATTAGATTACCAAGGCAGGACAAGTTTTCATTGATCAGCAGATTCATATATCAAGGTAAGCTGAAACCCTTGTTACTGGTAGAAAACAAGTTCTTGTGGTTATCTGTTATATTGGATATTTATTGCGCAAGTACTTGTACTAATATATATATATATATTTGGAGTAAAGATTGTTTATTATGTTCTTGGATATGTTTCCTCTGTTAGAACGTTTGAGTTTAATTTCCCTGGCCAAATTCCTATTTACTATGTATTCCAAAAGCTTTGTTATACTGTTCCTTTGTTTCAGCATTTAATGGGTTATAGCGTTTGATTTGTGTGGTCTGCCTGAGAAAATTGGCTCAATTATAATGTTTTTATCACCTGACGTGCCGATGTCAGTTAAACAATGGCGGTTGCGCAAAGAATTCTTTTTTCAGGCACAGTTCCAGGGCAATAAAACACTTGCCCCGACTCAAATTCCACTAACCTGAAAGGTCCATATTTTTATTTTGCTATTATTTTGACACGATGTGAAAATTATTTCTTTGCTTCTAAATTGAAAAAAAGAAATATAAAAATGCTTCAAATTGACTTATTTTCTGTGTTTATTTGCATCTCAAAATGGTGTACTTCAGAAAAAAAAACTGTAACCTTGTCTTCTAAAATGTTGATTTAATTTGATTTTATTAAAATGCTTTCTCCATAATTGATATATTCAGTACCAAATAATTTATGCCATGCAGTGTTTTCAAAAAACATTTATGTCTGACTTTATTTTCTCAAATTTTGATTCCATTTCACTTAAAGCAGTGTTTTCCTGATGTCAGCCAGTGTCCAATTGCTCTATTAATGTCCACCTTACTGACTGGATCAGTAGAGTTGATCCACCTTACTGACTGGATTAGTAGAGTTGATTTTCATAAGCATTTGAATGAAGTGTGTCCTGATTTTTAAAATTGCGACTAAACCCTTGCCTCATTCATGTTCTGTGGTGGGAGGGAGGGCTTGTAGTTAACATGATTTCCAATGACTTTACAATTTCTTTAGGCTCGATATATATAACCAATGATGCATTATCCAGTAAACATGTGCAAGGGACAGTTTATTATTATTCATGAATGACAAGTGAGCACTAATTAGATGTAACCAGTGAAATATGGAGTACAGAAATAGTGTTGTTCCCCATTCATAGGTCACATGTTTCACTTTGTATACAAAGTTTATAGCTTTCTATATACAAGTAAGCAGGTGATCTTCATAATTTTGAGGACCTTCAAATGGTGCCCCATAATTGTGAGGACCTTAAAATGGAGCCCCATCAGGAGGCTTCATATTCATAATCTACCAGTGTCTTTCAAGAACTAAAGAAAGAAAATACAGCATTTAGTTGGTGTGCTCAGTGTTTTTTTCAGGCAAATTAGATAACACCTTTTCCTTTGACAAGCCTGATGGGCAGCTCACTTAGAATATAGTAGGGGCACAGTCTAGATTTAGAGGGGCCCCGGGCATCGTGCTATCTGATTTTTTGAGCACTGATGTGTTCCTCCTGGTCAATACATGCTAATGTAACTACTACTTCTGATGCAAAATTGTTTTTTCCCTTTGAAATCCCTTAGTGTGTCCTCTAGATTGTCCTCAGGCTACTGGATCGTAGGTACAACACTGTATCAGCAAATAAAATTGATCATCTTGTACATCTTTGAATCAAGTGCACCCTATTCTGTAAGCCTGCAGGTAGGGGTGCACTTGATTCAGTCAGTCTAAAATCAACCATAACACTCTTTTATCTTCATTTTCTGGGGTCCTTTTTAATTGCCTTACAGGGGGTGTTTTTTAATTGCCCTACACGGGGTCCTTTTTAATTGCCCTTCAGGTTCCATAGAGGCATCTTTCTTGTACCAAAGATGAAAAGTATGTGTCAGTGGCACATTGGGGCAGCCTAAAGTGCACTTTGTTCCTTGTATGAAGCTGAGAAAGAAAGTCCAATAAAGTACTCTTTTACCAGGTGCAAAAATTGGACTTGTCCATATTTATGTAAGGAGGCTGAGAAAGGGCAATTTATTTTTTCAAGATGCTCGGAATTGTAATCGGTTTCGGTGCTATTTACATTGAAGGATGAGCAAAATTGATGCAGGAAGTCACTTGCCCTGCAGGACAAGCAAACAAGTGAATTTTTTTCAAACCCTGTTTACATCAAGAAATAAAAACAGCCCAAAAATAACCTGTATCTAACAAATCAAATCTCTAACAACTGTTTATCTCCCATGTTTAGATTACCAGCTTTACGAACAAGAGGAAACGTAAGATTTTCCTACTTATTTTACTTTCTTCAGTATAATGAATCATTTTCATGGTATCTTAAGTGTATACATTTAACAACTGATGATAATGCCCTCCAAAAATATTAATTGTGACAGATAAAATTAACCCATTGAAAGAAAAAAAACAAATGTGAGATCTAAAAGGTGAAGTTACTAGTTCATGACAAATTCATAACATGGCCAGAATTCAACCATAGCAAAAGTTTACATTGTGTGCTATAGGCATTTAGTGTCAAAACAATAATGACACAATAGGGCTAAGTGCTTGAATTACATCAACAGAAAACCATCAGTGTAACAAACATTCCATTACTGGGCAGGGGCAATTTACTGACAAGAGAGCATTTCACAATTGTGTGAGTAATTTAATGGGAACTGTGACTGGAATCAACTGATAAGTTATGAAAAGTTGGCATTCACAACAAATCTCTTTCCAGGCCTTTGCCCGTTTGCTTTTGTCCAAGTTTCATTAGACATGGTAATTGCAGCGGAAATGAATTTTTTGCAATTTATTGTTGGGTTTATCTAAATGAAGTTTTAAGTGCATCTGTTAGTTTCTTTCCCTGTACCTTTAATGCTTAGATTGCCATCTGTCACCCTCGATTTGCATTCCAGAATACTAACTAATTTCCACTACAAAAATTTGAGTAACTTGCAGCTACTCTGCCCTGTTCACTTATTTTCAAAGATATAATGCTCTTAATATTACAGCACTGTATCTGCTTATGTATAATGCTCATAATATTACAGCACTGTATCTGCTTATGTATAATGATCATAATATTACAGCACTATATCTGCTTATGTATAATGCACACCTACCATATATACTGGTACTCGTGTATAAGCCGGGTCCAAATGCAAAAAACATAGACCCTGATCTGCTATTGCATAATGCGCTGGCAGATCAGGGTCTATATTGTTAGTTCTACTGATTTGTCCGTACAAACTGTATAGACCCAGATCTGCTGGCGCATTATGCGATGACAGATCTGGGTCTTTGCAGTTTGCAGTTGGTATTAGCCTATACACCAGTATATATGGTAACTATAAACAGTGTAACCCCCAAAATGCCATTACATAATATGCTGGCATATTGTGGTTAATATTGTTCATTTTCCTTTTTATTATTAAAAGAGTCTGTGGATGAAATCCAAATTTGATATGACTTATTGTCAAGTAGACCTGGGTCAAGTTTATTTTCAATTTTTTTGCTTCAAAATGTTTTCAGCAAAATTTGACATATGGCCTCTGTATAACTAAGAAGTTTGTTCTTGGATCTTTACCAAAGATTTGTTTAAAAAATACCACATTGACAGGGACTTCCTTGTCCTTGGGACTTTGATTTCAGTACATGTATGTCTGTGAACTGGTACTATCCTTTGTCACACATAATTGCCTCTCCATTCAGCAGCCTTCATCTGAGATAATTACCAGTTATTTCTCAAAGATTTTCACAGAGGGTGAGTTCCCCTTCAGCCATTGTTGTAAGGGATGATTTTCAATTTAAGGGGTGCATTTTTTTTATGAGACCAATATCTATGAACTGACCCCTTATAGCATGTTTCAACGTGTGTGATAAATAACTGTTAATGAATAAAGATAAAACTTCTAGTTTTTGATCTTCATTATTGGCACAGCGGCAGTGATCGTGTGTAATGATATTGGCACTATGCTGTATGCATTAGAACTGCATGTAACAGCAGAGTCAATATCACTGAATACCAAAACTGCATTGTCCACCATTGTACTACCTTGCCAAATGCAGTTGGTATAATATTTGTGAGATAGTCAGTGAAAGCATCTCATTGCTCAATTGCAAAAAGTCACTCAGTAAGCGCTTGATTATGGTAGTTGATTTAGAACTCAAGCACTTGCATGATCAGATTGAGCTTTGTTGATATTATTAAAGTTACAAGTTTAGTTGATCGATTGTGTGATTTTCACGTGCTCAGTTTTGAAGGAGGAATTAATTAAATTTAAGGAGATTCATGCAGTTTTGCATCATGGAGAAACACTAAATAACATTGTAAAATTTTTACAGATTGTATTGTATTTTATAGTATCATTCACTTCAAGAAAAATTTAAATGATTTAGTTAATTTTGACTTGCGTGGAGGAGTCATATATAATATATTGCTTAGACAGGCAGAAGAACAGCAAGTCATTGTACACTTGACAAAAGTTAAGGGAATAACACTTAAAAAAATTTATCCAAAGCATATTTGCTTTATCTTGTCTCTGCTGAAGTTAACAACTGTGGAGAGACAAGGATGAAAGTTCCAGAGAGCTGTGCTGGCTCAGTGATTAGCCTGCAGGACTCGCGACCAAAAGGGTACAGGTTTGAATCCTACCATTGGACCAGTTTGGGTCAGCTACTGTGGTGTGTCCTTGGGAAAGACAATGTACTCCAGTTGCCTCGGCACAAAATAACCTACTTTTGTTGCCATGCCATAAAAGCAAACCAGTTAGAGTGCTCAAACTTTGACAGTCTCTAACTTTAACTACAGTAAAGCTAGAATCATAAAATGTTCAGGATTTACTTAACTTGGGTCCCTCTCTTGGCAGCTAAATTTCAATGATATATAGAAGTATTCCAGGTACTATATCTGAATTTGTGGGTTTGAATTTTGGTTTTGTGCTCAACAAGTTTTATATCATGACTGGACATTATGCCACATACCATTTCCATTCCATTTCCATTCCCCCTGCTACCACATGCTTACAGAAAGGGAAAATATACATCGGTGATCGCTATACTTGTACGGGTTTAACTTTCAAACCAATGAAGATATTTGAAAGAAACTATAGCCTTTTATATATCTTGACTAGACAGTGTATCACGCATTCACAGACACATGCCCTACCTCAAGGTCAAGGTCACAACAAGGGATAATGTAAGTCAATGTCCTGTTTCCTTATGCAGGCTCTTACTTTTGAACCCCTACAGATATTTTGATGAAACTTTACTGTTTACACCTTATCATCCAGTTGTCAAGCCTCTGGCTCAAAGGTCAAGGTCATTAGTTGGTAAAAGGTCACATGATGGGTTTATCATGTGCCATCTGCAGTATTCATGTTTTATTCAATACAAAAATTGCATTTGAATTTATTCTTTTGCATACAGTTGTCAAGTCCCTCACTCAAAGGTCAAGGTCATTAGTTGGGAAAAGGTTACAGGATGGGTGTATCATGTGCCATTTGCGGTACTCATATTTTATTCAATACAACAATTTCATTTGAATTGATTCATTTGCAATTTATTGCGGTTTCTGTCATGGTGAAGTTTTAAATGCGTCTGATATTGTCCTGTCTAAAAGCCATTGTCATCTTGTCACTCACAATTATTCTTCTTTTCCAAAGCCTTTCACGCATAACACTAATTGCATTTTCATTGATTAGAGTAACAACATACTCTACAAATTTAAATTTGTTACTTTTGGCTGTGGAGAAGTATTTAAATAATTCAGTTTGGGGTTTTCTTGTATAAAAAGAATGTCTGTGCTTAAGCAGACTTTAGTACTTTAAGTCACCGAAAGCTTCAAAACAATTAGCTAAGCAATTTTAAGAACATTGATGGGGGGGGGGGGGGAAATTGTTACATTTGTTTGTCCCTTGGGATGAATGCAGTGTAGAAACCACTTGTCCCATCAGTGACTTTGCTCATCCTGTGATACAACAGTATGATTACCCGTATGTGTATATGTACATGTACCTGAAGAGCATCCATGACAATACAAAAGTGCTTGAAGGAATAAAGGATGAATATATTACTGATATTCTGTTGAATTAAAAAATGTTTCAATGTATGAGCTACCAGCACATGGACAGTTAGAAAATGGTGTTGGGAAATAAACAGTTTCCCTATGTTTTGACCTAAAGGTAGGTCTTCCTCGGCGGACAAATGAAATACATACACAGAGATAAACCCACACACAAAGAGTGACATGTGCAGTCTGGTTCTGAAACTTTTATAAGACTAGTAGCAAACTAAGTTAGAATTGAATATTCGAGTACTTAAAAATTCATAATATATAAAACACACGAAACAAGGATCTGGTTTTACTTAATTTTTTAAAAATTGGTAAATATGAAACAAATTTCCATATATGCAACTGGTATGTGACCTTGGTGTCCATAAACAAAAGAGTCCAAACACATACCAAAAAAACAGTCTAAGGGAAGGTGCTGGAAAGTATGCATGTATGTATGTACCAGGGTCTAACGGCATGTCAGCACAGTAGTGGCAACATGGTGCTGATTAAATGTGAAGTTTGAAAAAAGTAAATAGAAAGAATTGGCACAACAGTTGACTTCTTTACTGAAATGGTTATTTTTGTCATGCCGTTTTCCAATTTTTGTGTCATTCTATAATATTTGTGCTGATGGTTTGCATTCCCATTTTGTTTCTTTCATACTCCTTGAGAATCTGGTGCCTGTCAAAGCCCACTCTGACAGTGTGGGTTTGATAAAGAAGTATTGAAACATTTGATTCAACAATTTTGACTTCTCAGTTAACAGATTACTGAGATGTACTAAAGCATGGTACCATATCACAGTATCCAGACAGGAATTAATCAGTGTAACTTTTGTAAAATGATTCAAGTGGCTGTTGAAATAATCAAAATTAAATTGCTAAGTTCTGATCTTTTCTATATAATATGTTGATCAAACTATTGTGACACCTTTTGCTAGAGAAAGAATATCCGTGATCTGGTTTGCCACCAGAGACCATGAATAGTTTTCACATTTTAGTATAATATTTTCATCGATCAATATTACCTAGATGCATGATCTTCTGCTGCTGATGCATATGAAAACAAATCGCATTAATTCTTGTTTGTGGAGTATTTCTAGGGATCATATTGCTGTAACAAAAGTAACATTTGTCAAAAGATGTTAAGTTGTATTTGTTCTTTGAAGAAAATTTTACTCGTCACCGGTGATGACCACATATTGACCAACACTCATCCCCAGGCAAATTTGACCCATCCAAAACGAGAGGACGAGTGCTTTTTTTTGAGCCCTGTTGATGCACATGAATTTTTTTAAAACTCTAAATTTAAAAAGAAATTATGTTTTTCTTGCTAAAATGATTTGACTATTAAAAGACAAAGGATCTGTGGAAGTTATAAATTCTGTCAAACAAGGATGTTTTAAGTGAAGGAAAATCACCATTTATGCACACTAAATTGAAATGGCTTTGCTATCAATAGATTATATGGAAAAACTTTGTTATTAGGGTACCACATCGAGATACGGGACCCCCTTATCTTCACATGTGATGTTGCTTGTAACTGGCATAGCTTATGAACTATGCAACATATTCTGATGCAATTTGGTATAAACATTATTTTAATATCAGTAGTACCATACCTGTTGCTATTGCATAGCTGATACTTTTCCAGGTGGAAAATACCCCGACTGTATGACATGAATCCATCCTCCATTAGGGTGAACCAGAAGATTCCAGAACACTGGATCACCCCTGGGACACCCCATAGACATGATGCCCGTATGTACTGCCCTTCATTTTTTTCCTGGTCGCATAGCTGTGATGTCTGCCTTGTTTACGTTGATGTAGATTTGCCGTAGCTTTGTGGTTTAACAAGGAAAATTACTATATCTCTTGTGTGCATATTCTTCATCAGCGTTTGGATTATACCCCTGATTGAGTTTTTTCTTTGTTAATTTAGCTCTCTTGAGAGTTATTAGCATTTGTTCCATACACGCTGTGTATGGCTTTGCATTTTATTCTTCCTTTTTCCCCTTCACAGGGCTTTAGTGATTCTAATTTTGTTGTGCATTTTTCTAGCTAGGGTAGGTATTTTGTTAAATTTTCCTATCCTTGCATAAATTGCGGTCTTCGGACTCACCTTGATTCATATTATTGTTCATTACGAATCATTTTAATTCACATTACCTATATTGTGAATTGTGATATTTTTATCCTGGCAAATTTATTAGTCCCTAACTTTTTTTTAAGCCTGGTTGACTGGCTTATCTTGTATTTTTCTGTACTGTGCTTAGCATTGCTTCCTTTTTTGCTTTAAAACATTGGAAAACATCCTAGTAAGGTGACGTCTTCTCACTGAAATTATCATATTAGCGTAGACTTAGTCCACGCATCGTCTTGTGTTTACCTTTAGTTGCATAGAATTTTTTGTAGAAAAATCTTCTTTTCAGCTTTCTTTTACAGGAACAATGTCTAAGCAGGGTGTTGTTAGTTTTGGGAACATAAAAACCCGCGTAGGACATGCACACCACTTGCTTATCTTGTACAGGCTGCGAGAGGACAGATTGTTGTCCCTTCTAAAGCCTATGGTCGGACAAGGTCTGGGATCTCACTGAGCGTAGACATACCTATAAAGCGAGGAGGAAGGTTCCTTACTTGTCATCTTCAGAATTTTCGGGGTTCTTGTTCTCTGAGTCCCTCGGGTCTCAGAGAAGAATTACCCAAGTCTCTTCGGAGACTCTTAGGGTTAGTGGGCCCCCTCCCAAGGGAGGTTATAAATGGGTGGAGAGTGAGTCCTGTTAGGGAGGAGAAGCACCCTCTCTTTTCCAGTTGGACAGAGAGTGAGTCACACCCTCCACTCGGGGAGAAGCTGCACCCTCTCTTGTTCAGAAGCGCAGAGAGCGAGTTGCACCCCACTGTGGGGGGGTGGGGGGGTGGGGGGCACCACCCTCTACTCACCCACAGCTTGCTGCAAGCTGAAAGTGAGTTGCGCACCCCTGTAAGGGGGGACCAGCACCCTTTCAGTCCCCAGGTCCTGTTGTCGCAGACGGATCAAGCTCCTCAGGAAGGGGAGAGCTCAGCTCTAAGTCTGTCAGATCTGATGAAGGGTCTTCCAACAGGTCTGAGTTGCCTGATGAGTCTTTACCTGGTGACTGGGTGCCGGTCACAGGTCATTGGAGCCCCGATGGTATGGGATAGGGATTGGGCCCTCTTTCTAGACTGCTGTATCATCCTGAAGGAGAATGGGAATTAGCTTACAGACGCCAGATTAGGGAAAGTGATTGTATTGGCAAGCCCCCCCCCTTCCATATTATCACTCTAAATCCCTACGGGATGTGGGGCCTTCTGCTGCAGGGAAGCGATTGGCCCTTCCCTACAGGCAGCCATGGACTTCTGGTCCTTGGGTGCATGGTAGTGAAGTTGTGGCTGTGGGCCATGGAACTACATCTTCTTATGAAGTTGGGTCAAGAAAGAGGGAGGGGAATGGTCCTTCTTTCCCCATATGCTCTAGGCAGGTGGAGAGTCGCCCTTACCCACAGTAAGGACAGTCCATTAGCTCTGTGGGTTACTGTTTCAAGTTCTTCTTCCCTCCCAAGTCTTTCCCACAACAGAGAGACATTGGGTCACATAGTCTTGCCTCTCAGGAGAGAGAGCGGGATGAAGATGTCTTTTCTGTACTCGTCGATGTGCATGAGTTGGACACAGAACAGGCCGATGTGGTATCCCCTCCCATTGGGCCCCGTGTTCCCTGTCACCTGTTGGTTAAGGCGGCAGAGGAGGAAGAGAGCTGGTCTTTCAATAAAGCCTTATGCCTCTTGTCCAGTGATCTGTGTCCCAAACCTTCAGGTTCTGGTGACTCTAAAATTCTTTCCAGTTTGGGGAAACTTTCTGGGGAAACTCTTGACCAGATCTCTTGTTGCTTCCTCACTTGGTTTCAATTAAGGATCTCTCTCAAAGGTTTTGCAAGGGTCAAGACTTTGCTAGACAATGCAGGGAGTGGTCTATCCCTCCCTCTACGTTGCAATGTTTGGTATCTGCTTCTAGCTATAAGGTTCATACCCCTTCCTGTCCCACTAAACTGCCAACTTTGGATGTTGAAGTGGCCTTCTATGGAAACCTGGGCTCACCTTCAAGTAAAAGCTCTGGAATCCTCTGAGCAAAAGTCACTAGTAACCATAGTAACCTCGCATGCTGACCTTTTTTCAGCAGATCCATTCAGCCTGCTGAAAGAGGAATTTCTGTCACCAATGCTCTTCATCGTTTGTTGGGAGCAGTGGCAAAAACTTCTTGGCATGCATTGTCCTTGTCCATGGCTTTGTCAGCGGAGCTTCTCCACCTCCGCAGGGTTTTGCTTTGGGCACTTCCAAGGTCTTTCTTGAGCACAGTAAGAACCTTCTGAGGGCTGCCCCCCTGGAGGTGGAGACTCCCTTCATAGGGATTATCCCTTCTGTGGATACTTAGGATTTGAGAGACCAACAACACCAGTCCCTTACATCTGCTCCTGGCTCTTTGAAACCAGCCAAGAAGTGAAATCATCCTGATCACCCTCAGGGTCCATCAGCTAAATATTTTAAAGCTGTGCAGCCACAATCAAAAAAAAAAACTCTATTTCAGAGCTCCCCCTTGGCAGTTGGGCCCTAGAAGGGCACCCCACAAAGGCCCAGGGAGGAAGTTCGCAGGCCATTCCCCCTTTTCTAAGGACAAGGGTGGACAGCCCTAGGGACTTGCTCCCTCTCCTGCAGAGTGTACCTGTTCCGTTGGTTCCCATTGGCACCAGACAACCTCATTTCAACGGTCGATGGCTGGGTCTTATCTATCATAATAGATGGCTACCAGCTTCGGCTTCGGTTTCGGGATCTGCCTTCTCTAGGAAGCCCCCTCCATTTTCTTCAACCAGTTAAATCTGGTGCACTTAAAGGAAGAGGTTCACTCCCTTCTTCGGAAGGGTGCAGTATAGAGGGTGTTAAATGACCAATCTCCGGCCTTCTTCTCCCGGATTTAGCTGGTTCCCAAGAAAGGGGGAAAAGTCCCATCTAATTATTGACCTTTCCTCCATAAACAGATTTCTCCTGGAGGAACCATTCAAGATGGAGTCATCAGCCTCAGTCTCAGCCTGAGTCAGCATAAGACCTGGTGATTGGTGATAATTCAGCAATGCCATAAGACCTGGTGATTGGTGATAAGTCAGCAATGCCATAAGACCTGGTGATTGGTGATAAGTCAGCAATGCCATAAGACCTGGTGATTGTGTGGTCTCCATTGATCTTCAAGATGCATACCTTCACATTCCTATCTTTCCTCCACACAGAAGTACCACCAGTTTTGCTTGGGGAGGTCTTCCAATTTTGAGCTCTGACATTTGACCTAGCCTCCACATCCAGAGATTTTACCAGGGTCATGGGAGCACAGCATGTCAGCACAGTAGTGGCCACATGGTGCTGATTACGTTGCAGCCCACTTAAGGTCACTAGGTATCCCAATCCTCCAATATTTTGATGATTGGTTGATCCACAATGGCCATCTAGAGTCCCTCAGACTAGATCTGTTATGCTGTTGGTCCATAGTGACCAGGCTGGACCTTTTGCCAAACCTAGAGAAATCAGAGCTCACTCCATCTAAAGATTTTGTCTATGTGGGGTTGAATTTCATCACAAAGAGAAGATTAGTCCTTGTCCCTCGGGACAGAGTAGACAAGATCCTGTCCCTGTTTCAGGTGCTGAGAGTAAAGACCATGTTGTCAGCTAAAAATTTTTATCTCTCTGCCGGGGACCTTGAACTCTGCAGCGGACCTGGTTCCCCTAGGCAGACTGCACTTGTATCCTCTCCAGTTTCTCCTTTTGGCGGTGTGGAAACTGCTCAGGGACCCTATGAATGCTCAGATTTCTCCAGGTCAGGATTTCCACCATCATCTGATTTGGTGGACAAACTGGGACAGGTTTCTGGCCAAAGTCCCCATGCAACCCCATCCTGAACCCCATTCCTACCTGTTCACAGACGCATCACATTCAGGGTGGGGCGCTCATCTGGAGCCGGAAGGACTGATTCTTCAGGGTTCATGGTCCCGGGAAGAATCTACCCTCCACATCAGCAATTTGGAAATGATGGCAGTGTTCTTAGCCCTTCAAGTGTGCATCTACCAAATAAGAGGTTGTTGCATGATGGTCTCCTCCGAGAACACATCGTGGTGGCCTACTTCAGGAGACATGGAGGCACACATGCACCTTCTCTGTGTGTGGAGGTTTTGGAACTTTCTTCGCTGGGCAACTTCAGAGGGAATTACCCTCCGAGTTTGTCACATTTCTGGCATAAAGAATATTTTGGTGGACAGTCTGTCAAGAAAACTGAAGATAGTCCTCACAGAATGGTCGCTCCACCAATCCATAGCAGACTCCCTGTTCAAACTTTAGGGGACTCCTTTGGTGGACCAGAGGGCCTGGACAGTGGACGCTTTCAGTCTGAAGTGGGATTGTCTGTTCACTTAGGCCGTCCCACCTTTCAGCATGATCCCACAGGTTCTACACAAAGTCAGACACTCCACTGCTCTGCTCATTTTGATCGCCCCTCTGTGGATTCAGTGATCGTGGTTCAACAGTCTTCTTAATCTGCTGGTGGACCATCCCAGGACCTTACCTCAGGGGAGGGACCTCCTTTCGCAGCACATGGGCTCCCTCCTTCACAACAGGCCACAGATTCTCCACCTTCATGCTTTGCTCATCTCAAATGATCTTATCGCAAAGAAAAGTTTTTGATCAAAGTTGCCAAGTGCATCATTTAGTCCAGGAGAAGATCAACATGTAAGATGTGTGATGCCAAATGGAGAATCTTTTGTGATTGGTGTAGTAGAAAATGTTTCAGTCCTATCTGTCCCTCTATGAGTGCAGTGGCTGATTTTCTTCTCTTCCTTTTCGAAGAGAAACAATGCTCAGTTTCTACTATTAAGGGCTATCAAGCATCCCTTTCCAGCAATCTCAAATTTTATACGTTTCTTTCCTGTGTCAACCAGGTATTTTAGTTAAGAAAAATAGCTTCCATCGGTTGCTCTACTCCTCATTGAGATCCCCAATCTCAGCCGTATCTGTGCAGGGATGATTGAGATAGACTTTTGTGTCCAGTTAGGGCTTTACAGCTTTATTGGGCAGCCTCTAAAAGGAGGAAGCATCTTTTCCTCCCCATTAAAGGTTCAACTTTTGTTTCAGCCTCCACCATTTCTAGGTGAATTGCATTAACTATCAAGAGAGCTTACCAGTCCTTTACCGATAGGGACCTGTCTTTCATGAAAATGAAAGCCCATGAATTTTGAGCCATTGTTGCCTCATGGGAAATCTTTGAAGGATGTGACGAAAGCCACATTTTGGCGCTCTCACACTACTTTCTTCTCCTTTTACCTTCGCTCGTTAGCTCACCAAAGCGAAGGTGTATTCTCCTTGGGTCCAATCATCGCTCAGAAAGTGGCCCATACAGATTCCTTCCTGCAGTAGTCTCCTCCTCTGCACTGAGGGTGAGTATTCCTTGTGTTTGTTTTTATTCACCATTTGTGGAAGTAACAGGTATGATATTACTGATATTAACATATAGTATGGCGAGGGATATGACTAATTTTAATGATGTGATACTTTCCTGTTGCTATTGCCAGATTCCCTCCTCCCACCCTGCCATGATGTCCCACTAAGTTAGGTTGCACCCTAGGAAAAGAAGGAAGGGCAGTACACATGGGCATCGTGTCTGATGGGGTGTCTCAGGGGTGATCCAGTGGAATCTTCTGGTTCACCCTAATGGGAAAACAAATTCTTGTCATACTATCAAAATATTTTCCACCCAGAAAAGTACCAGCTATGCAAAGCAACAGGTAAATATTACATCATTAAAATTAGTTTCCCCTCCAGCTACATTTCATAGTTTTACATGTGCCATTTATGGCTTTAGTCACATTTACTCCATTTTGGACAGAGTTATCTCTCTTGTTGAGTGAATTCTTGTTTTCACATGTAAACTTGGAATGTTGCTTGCAATCAGCATAGCACAAGAACCATTAAGCATATTGTAATGGAATTAGGTGTATACAGATTATCTTGTATATATTTGACCAAGATGTGTCTTTTGTGGGTTTTATCTCATTAACTCCATTTTGAACTGAATTAAGGGTCTTGTCAACCAGCTTCATATCTTTACATGGGATGTTGCTTATAATAAGCATAGCACAAGAACCATTCAGCATTATGTGCCTTGTATGGGTTTTGCCTTATCTACTCCATTTTGACAGAGTTATTTCCATTGTCGATCAACTTAATATCTCTTCATGGGATGTTGCTTGTATTTATGAGACCTTAAAGGAGTTTAATTTCAAGCCTTCGACATCATGATAGAGAGGAGTCGTGGCCCCTGAATGCCCATCTTTACCTAACTTTAGTATCCCAAACACAAGTTCCCGTTTATAGCCCTATGAAGCAAATTGTAGTGAGCATGACCCTTTGTGATGCACCTATCTTCATTAGCTCTAGTTTCACAAGTTTTGCAGTTTCTGACTCCATCGAGTCGACACCTATGATTTACCATCTAGACCCGCTTATAAGTTGAGTCCAACTGCAAACTGCACAGACCTAGATCTGTAGCATAATGCTCTGGTGAATCTGGGTCAGCGCAGTTTGTGAGGAGTAATTAGTAGAACAAACAATATAGATTCTAATCTGCCAGTGCATTACGCAATGGCAGATCATGGTATATGTTGTTAGCAATTGCACTCGGCTTATAAGCGAGTGTATATGGTATATTTTTTTCAACTGGTAGATTCATTTTCATGTACAGAATTTGTTCAGATCTTTATGGTATCATATATTACAAAGAAACCTTAAAAAAACGAAGCATGCAGATTTTTCACAAGTTACGAGTATGCGCTGTTTTCACTGTGTATCAAAATGAGTTTCTTGGAACTGACCCTAAAATCAGGGTCATCATGTTGAACCCCTGGCTTCTAAGACAGAAAAAATATTAAGTGTGAGTTATAAATTGGGCTTGACACTCCAGACTCAACTATTGCAAATCTAGATAATTGGATCTAATTTTTAGCACTGTCTCTTGTACTGAAATGAAGTATTTCCATGAATATTCATAGCTCAAACACTTCAGTAAATTATAATTGCTAAAGACTGTGAACCTTTTCTGAGTCTCAGACAGAACAGATGTTACAGTCTTTGAAGCTAAATGCTGGAGATCACTTTGGAAAATTCTGGAGATTAAACATAATTCTGAAGAATTCTCTGAAGAAATTGTCTGTGAAAAATCATGGTTTCCTTTAAGCTGGTATAAAAACAAATTGTTTGCATATTTGCATAGAAGGAAACAAAATATTTTAGGGCAAGATATGAGTGCAGACGATTCTGATATTGAGACGATGCATTTACGTGCCAGCATTAACAGTTATTATTATTATTACATATTTGGAATGTTGTCTCCTAAACTTGTCTATAGAATTTCAAATAACACAGCTCTAATGTATCTGCAGAAGTTACTTCATGTGAGAGAGCAAGGCAACACTTAATCTAAGGTCTTTTTCTGCCAACCGTTTTCTTGTTTAAAAACCAAACAAAGAGCTACTCCAAAAGAAGTGTTTACTACTCAGGCTCACTTATTTGGAACAGCATTCAAAAAGAAGTGTTTACTACTCAGGCTCACTTATTTGGAACAGCATTCAAAAAGAAATCAGGGAAAGTTTGATGAAAAATTTATTTCACTGTTATCTGATAAATTGGATGGAAAGTTAAACTTCCTGGTCAGTAGTGACTTGCACACACAGCCCTCCCCCATGTGTGAACACCTTTACCTTACCTTCAGTGCTGTTGCCTAACTATATTGTATAAATAATGTTGTAAATAACCCAATTTTAGAATGGTCTTGTGTATATATATAAATACTTTTTGACATATTATAGTCACTTACAAATATAATGAGTATAATTTTATTTTGCTTACTACCATGTAAAAAAACCCCAAAAACAACTGAATACAATGTATTTTACTAGGAATAAAGCTTTCACTTAAGCCAGAGAAAATGCATGAGAGAGAGAGAGATTTAATGAGTCCATGAACATTCATGTAAATTTGTATATAAGAGAGGGCCACAAGATAGATTAGTTCCAGAAAACTAATTGTTTCACCCTCTGTAAATAAAGCCATTATGATTATTATTATTATGATTATTATTATTATTATTATTATTATTATTATTATTATTATTATTATTATTATTTTCAACAATGTATATAAATGTTGGAGATCTTGTCTCCTGTGCAGGAGTTTTGGAGATTGGTACAAAATGTTTAGACCCTAGCACATGCTGGAAATATATCATGTACATGTACCACTGCATTTTGTGTGGCAAAGTTGCCATCAATTCTGGACATGACGGAAAAAAAAAAAAAAAAACACAAGTGACCTACCACCATTCTCATTTTACTAGACAGTATTGCAGTATTGAAGGACATCATTCACAATATGTTTGGACAAAATGAGTCTGCCCTGTCATTCATCTGTAAATGGAAGAGACTGATGAGTTCTGAAAAGTTGGCATTCACAACAGATCTCTTTCCAAAGTCTCTTCCCTTGTTGCTATTGTGCAGGTTTGATCAGACACTGTAATTCTATCAGAAATTTTTGCGATTAATTGTGGGGTGTGTCTTGATGAAATTGTAAGTGTCTCTCATAAGGTCCTTTTTGTAAGTTAGTGACATCTTGTCACTTTAAATTCAACCTCTTCTTTGCCGTCTTTCATGCACTGTACTAATGACATTTTCAATGATTTAGTAACAAGTTGCTCTGACAAATTAAATTTAGATTTGTTGTCTTGAATACAGAGAAATTGTGAATAATTCTGTAAAATTTGGCTTGTGTGATGGCAATACAGCTAATCTATGGACAAACTTGAGAATATTTAAT
The DNA here is from genome assembly GCA_029931535.1 of Margaritifera margaritifera. Taxonomy (NCBI): domain Eukaryota; kingdom Metazoa; phylum Mollusca; class Bivalvia; order Unionida; family Margaritiferidae; genus Margaritifera; species Margaritifera margaritifera. Next base: position 4,910,536 of record JAQPZY010001636.1, on the reverse strand, counting down.
CACTAAGAACTTGACAGACTAAAAATGTGTGAGTCACTGCATGACACAGCTTTGCAAAAGTGGAGATAATTTCAGTGTGTCTTAGAAACCAATGATTTGCTGAAATAAAGAAATAAGTATGGTACTGCAATGGAGGGTTCTTAAGCAGATTCCAAGTATTTTTTTAAACAATGACGGGACATCTTTCTTTAAATTGTAGATAAACCTGGTTTCATCCATTACTACCATAAACAGGAGCTTTTTGAGGTGAGTAAAGCTTATTTTAATAGTTTCTATATATAAAAAAAACCCAAAATACATCTTAGTGGCAGACTCTCTTCCAAGATGATTTAGAGATACAAAAACAGGATTCCAGTGTTGTATTTTTACACTGGTAAGCTGTGTTAAAGTAAATAAGGATTCATAATATGCATAGAAGCTAACGGTGGAATATTCTAGCTTGTTTTTTTTATGTCAGTAATGGCTTGAAATCTGCTTCAGCATACATCTATATACATACATGTGATTCTACATGCTTATAAGTGGGTATATATGGTAAGTGTTATGAGTAATAAAGGGATCAAAGGTGGTCCATCATGGCTTTGGAGTCTTTGAATAAAACCTTTGGAGGAGGTGAGATAAAAAGAGACTGACCAAAACATTATTTCAGCAGAAACACTTGAGGAAGTATTTTTTTAAAATTGTTTAGGGTAATTGTTATTGAATTGTTCAAGATGCTTTTAGAGGAATATTTAAGGGCATCTCGTATATTTTTTAGTTCAATTCATGTCAAAATTCCAAAACCTTTGCTTTCCCCCAATGCTAAAAAACCAGTGTCTAAGAAATACAAGGCTGAGGAATACGTCTCAAATCCAATTCAGGAACTTACTCCTCAGGGTGAACTTGGCTTGGATGAGTATCGGAGGTCAGTAAGTAGCTTTAAAAACCCAGCCACAGGAAAACTAAAGTTTTTAACTTCTTTGCAAACTGCATAGACCCAGATCTGCTGGCACATAACACACCGGTAGATCTGGGTCTATGCAGTTTGTAAGGACTAATCAGTAGAACAAACAACATAGACCCTGATCTGCCGGCGCATTATGCGACAGCAGATCAGGGTCTATGTTGTTTGCATTTGGACTAGGCCTATACGTGAGTATATACAGTAGTTAAAAATGTGTAATAGTAGCATCTATAAATTTAATTCAGTTTTGATCAAATTGTATTCATAAGCTATCAACAAATATTGTTTTGTCTTGACTGAATTTTGTCTATGAAATTTCAAATTAGATAGGCATGGAGGTGTATGGTTCTGTAACACTCACTCTGAACTCACTCTGAAGCTTAGCAAATTGTACCACAAGACTAATGTTATTTTCTCACTAGAATTCAGTATGCGTGGTAGTGGCATGGTTCTTATTGAATTAGTCAAATTGAACCAAACAAGGAGAGTAGGAGACTTGGGGGGATTGCATTTACCATATATACTCACTTATGAGCTAAGTCCAACTACAAACTGCACAGACCAAAATCTGCTGGCGCATTATGTGCCAGCAGATCTGGGTCTATGCAGCTAGTTAGGAGGAATCAGTAGAACAAACAACACAGACCCTGATCTGCCAGTGCATTATGCAATGGCTGATCAGGGTCTATGTAGTTTGCAGTTGGACTCAACTTATTAGTGAGTATATATGGTAGTTCTCAGTAACAGCTGTATGAATTAAGAGTGAGGAAGAAGGGAGACTTGAATCAGTACCATTGATGTTCCTAGTGTTGACTGTGTTACAATGCAGTTAAAACTGTCTTTGTGAACACCTCCATAAAAATGACACATGATCATAGAGGACACGTCTGTAAAAAGGATTTGTTATAGAGGACACATCTGTAAAAAAGGACATGTACTCATAGAAGACAGCTTGATAAAATGACATGTGTTCATATAGGACACATATTAAAAAAGAACACATGCCCAGATAAAAAGGACACATACTCATAGAAGAGACCTCCACGAAGGACAAAAGAATTCTCATGATGTCTAGTTGGTCCTAAATGAAAATGGTGCCTATCCTACATTCATTGTGGCTTCCACAGCAACTAATTTGAAAATCTTTTTATTGTTCAAAATATGAGATCAGTTTCAACACCTGGAAATAAAAAAAAAGAAATTGTCTTGTTTCAAATGATGCAGATCTGCTGACAAAAATGGCCACCTTTACTAAAAATAGAAAAAAACCCTTCTAAATGACATCTTCAAAACTGCTGAACCGAATGTTATCATATTAGAAAGAAAGTATTCTGTCATAAAGACCTTTCAAATTTTTTTTTGCAAATGATGCCAATCCACCATCAAATACAACTAGTTTTACTAAAAATAGAAAAACCTTTAAATGAAATAATTGTAAAAACTGCTCAACAGAATATGACTAAATTTCCCAGAATGCATCCTGGAATAGAAGGCTTTCACATTGTACAGATGATGCTGATCTGCCATCAGATATGGCCACCATTACTAAAAACAGAACTGCTTTTAAACAGCTTCTCAGAAACACATTAGCAGAAATTTTATCACATTTGACAAAAAGCATTCTGACATGAAGACCTTTTAAATTTATACAAATGGTGGTGATCTGTCATCAGATATGAACACCATTACTAAAAATAGAAGAAAAAAAAAATGTTTACAAGACTTCTCCAAAACTGATGAATAGAATTTGACCAAACTTGAGGAGAAGAATATTGTAGTTGTCAGTTTGCCAATTAAAGCAAGGGAAGTAACTTATGATGAGGACTATTGAGAATCACAGGTTTGGGGTAATGCAGACTTCTCTCCCTTGCAGAAAAAAAATTAAAACAAATTTTAAAAAATAATTTTAGAACACAGAATGCATACATTTCAATAAAAACAAATAAAATAAATTTACAAGATAATACACCTTAGGGATTAAATTGAATAATTTGCAATTTGAAGCTGAAGAAAAAATATATAGTAGAAATATAACAAGTAACTTTCCAAGTAGGTAAGATGAATGTGTGCAGTTTTATGAATGAATTTGTTGTATCTTTTAGCAAAGACACTTTTAAATTAGTCTCAATGCCTCCAGAGCAAGCCACAGGTAGTAAGGGTGCCGCAAAATTGGACATCCACAGCTTGTGCAAATATGAGTAATAATCAACACTATGTAAATATGGACTAGATTTCATACATATGTGAATCATTATATTGAACATTTAGGACAAATATTTAAGTAATATTAGAACAATATTATAAACAATCGGAAATGCCGGTGCTTGAACATTTCGTCTAGACTTGTGCCATCAGCACAGAGAAAGGCAAGCTCCTCGTGGCCAGCTGGCAAGCTGGCACGCAGGGGCTTGACCTTATTGCCCTACCAATACAAGAGAGACCCACCTGTGGGGAGATATTAAATTCACTCCAGGAGAGAAGGATAGATTTGGAAGATCTACAGGCATTCACCTATTATAACCAAGGGATATATATGTTGCATACAAAAGAAGACAAGCCCAAAGGCAACCTAGAAATAAATGGAAAAATAATCCAGGTGATCGATGCACCGGACATTGAAAGAGGTATTTTTTGCAAAATATGTGGATATCTATATCTCTGGTATTCCAATAGAAATCCCTTTGACAGAGACAACAGAGAGATTGCAACAGAAATATGATGTAGACATTAAGCAGTCACAAATGGCTACATACAAGGATTACCCAACAATACAGACAGGAGCAAGAATCATTCAGGTGGAAAAAGAGCAAGCCACAAGAATCAATACTTTCTTCTACATTAATGGGTATTGGGTAAAATCATGGTACAGAGGCTGCATACATGATTGGAAATGCCATAAATGCAGACACAAAGGGCACGACTCGAGGAAATGCACTTCTAGGAAACCACCAGTAGAAACAAATATTCCAACAAATACAGTGCTTAAAGAGATAAACATTAGAGAGCCAGAAATCATGCTAATGCCAAACACACCAGAGAATCCACTGCCCTTGGAGACACGTCCCAACAGAAAAGAATGGCAAAGAAAAGATTTAGTCAGAGAAGGAAAGATGGAGAAGAAGCAAGCCAAGAAAAAGCAGAAAAGCAAGGGGAAACAAAGAATAGACTATTACAGACTAGAGGAGGAATCCAAAGAAATATCAGATCCAGATGAAGAGAAAACACCAACTCGAACACAACCAACACTGCCACAACCCAAAAGAATGAAACCTAGCAAAGAATATTGCATAGAAACACCAGCCCACAGACAAAATGAAACACCAAATCAAGCAGAACTAGACAATATGGAAGTCAAGGATGAAGAGAAAACACCATCACCGCCACTAGTAACAAAAATGAAGTACAGGGAAGAATATTACTGCAGAGAAGTCCCGCCCTTAGAGGTCAAGTAAAACAGACGGAAAAACAGCAACCAAGGAAAACAAACCTTAAATAACTATGTATACGGAGAGAGAAAAAAAATTGAAAAAAAAAAAAATTTTTTTAAAAAGAAAAAATTTTTTTTAAAAAAATTAAAAAAAAGAAAAACATTAAAAAATATATATATATATATATATATATATATATATATATACATATATATATATATATATATATATATATATATATATATATATATATATATATATATATATATATATATATATATATACATACAGAAAATATACTTACATATGTGGAAAACAGGTAAGCATAAAGAGAAAGAGAGAAGAGAGTATACATGCATTCATGCACGCATTATACTAAACAAAATAAAACGGATACATAGATCCAACACTAATAAATTTCACAATCAACTAAAAAGGACCTTACAATTTTTCAATTTTTGTAAGGGAGAAAGGTAAGGAAACCCGCCCAGCTGGAAATACCTGAAGGGAGGGGAGTACCCCCTAAGATCCAGTAAACTTGGATATTTAGGAGAACAATAAAAATGGAAAAACTAGAAAAACCCCATTCAAAATTCATTTCTCAAAATTTATTTTCAAAATTAAAATCTTAAAGCCTTTTGGTATTTGGCTTTTATGAGGGTCCATCTCTAAAACTCCAATCAGCCATATACCATATATACTTGCATATAAGCCCGTACCAACTGCAAACTGCATACACCCAGATCTGCATAATGCATCAGCAGATCTGGGTCTATGCAGTTTGTAAATACTAATAAGTAGAACAGATCCTGATCTGCTGGCACATTATGCGATGGCAGATCAGAGTCAATGTTGTTTGCATTTGGACAAAGCTTATACACGAGTATATACAGTATGCTGGGAAGGACTTGGAGGTGTCCACAAATAAAGTAGTCTCATTGCACAACAAAAACTAACATAAAGCAGTAGGGAAAACCTGATGCTTTGTATAGGTTGTCGTTGAAAAATAGAAAAGACCAAAAGCCTTGTAGGCAAAATGCTTTAAAGCAGGTTCAGCCCAACCAAATCAGTTATTGAGCATGTGTTTCTGACACCAAAAAAACAACAACTAAGAAAAGCCACTAAACACCTTACAGTGATATTGCTGTACTAAAGTGCCTGAAATATTGTTTGTTTTATGGTATGGCACTGTGTTTGTCATGTATCATGTGTTGCGCATCTGTTATGAATTGTTATTGTAAACTTCTTCTCAAAACGACAGGACCACTTTTGACCAAATTTGGCAGAGAGCATCCTGGCATGAAGACCTTGTCAAATTTTTACAAATAATGCTGATCTGCTATCAAATATGTCCATCATTATTAAAACTAGAAAAACCTTTCAATGACTTCCTCTCAAAAACCACTCAACATAATTTGACCATATTTGACAGGAAGTACCCAGACATAAAGAGCTTTTAGATTGTGCAAATGATGCCAGTCCACCATAAAATATGGCTGTCAATACAGAAAATTAAAACAAAAAAAACCCAACCAATTTGTAAATGACTTTATTTAAAATACCACCAAAGTGTTTTTCAGCTAATTTAATAGGGCTTTCAGATTTGTATACCATATTTGATGTAATGTCCAGACATGCCTTAATAACCGGACATCCCCTATTTTGGTCAAAACTTAATTAAAATATCTGGAAGTAAGTACACATGCGTCAATTCCAACATGCTTCATTTAAGGGAAGTAGCTGCTAAAAGCCGGCTAGAAAATCATGATTATGTTGTACTTGAAACCTTGTATGCCTGTTGTCTCATTACCACTTTGTGGGCTAAATCAGTCAGAAAAGTGGATCTTACCATATATACTCGCGTATAAGCTGATACCCACTGCAAACTGCATAGATCCAGATCTGCCGGCGCATAATGCGGCGACAGATCTGAGTCTGTGCAGTTTGTAAGGACTAAGCAGTAGAACAAACAACATAGACCCTGATCTGCCAGTCCATTATGTGACGGCAGATCAATGTCTATGTTTGCATTTGGACCCAGATTATAAGGTACATGTAGTCCAGTCAGCACAATCATATTGGGGAAGGAAAGGAACCTTGAAGGGGACAGCTGCCAACATGTACATATGACATTGCTGGCACGTATTTATTATGCTCATAAAATTTACTGAAATACTAATTGTGTAAGTGTACAGTACAGAGTATTGTGTTGAAAATGGTAATTAATGTTGATCCACTATCAAATGTGACTGCTGTTACTACAAATAGAAAACTTGAAGCGACTTTTTTGTCAAAAAACAGTCAACAGACTTTGAGCAAATGTGACAGAAAGCAACCTGGCATGAAGGCATTTCAAATTTGTACCAATAATGCTCATCTGCCATGAAATATGTCCACATTACTAAAAATAGAAAAACCTGTGAGTGACTTATTTTCATAACACTGCTCAACAGAATTTGACTAAATTTGACAGAAAGTATCCTGACATGAAGGGCTTTTAAGTTGTATTAGACATATGTATCACTTTATTGTATGTTCATCCAAAACGAAATAGACTAAAATATTCTTTAATGCAAAATAGCATTTGCTAATTGACATGAAGTCTATTCCTATTCAGTTATATGCATGAGTAACTCCTTATGAAATAAATGCCTGATACAGTATTTCTCCCATGATAAGACCATGGAGTAAACCTTATATCAGAGAAAGATTATCTGTAGTAATTATTTGCCAAAACTTGTAAAAAAAAAAAAAGCATGAGCTTCTAATCAGATAAATATAGTATGTAATCTTCAAAGATGTGCAATAAAACTTGTCTATAAAGGATACCAAGTCTTAATGGACAACACAAATTTGTCCTTATGCACAGGTGTCTTTTATATACAGGTCATAAGTTACAATAAGTAAAAGGAACCTAAAATATTCTTTAAAACCAGGTATCATTTGTATGCAGGTATCCACTAAGGCAGGTTTAATTGTATTTTTTATTGGGTATGTTTTTATGCTTTATTACAACAATGGTTTGGCATAGTGTTACCTATATCCACATGTCATACTTATAAAGTTTTACAGTTACATCATTTCAGGAATTGTGGTGGGGCATCAGTGTTCCATAAACACATTTCTAGTTTCACATACCATATTTATCTGATGATAAGCCCCAGCTTGATGATAAACTCTCCCTGACTCCTGTTTTATATAATTTTGCAAATATTTACTAAGGATATTTTTGACTGATAAAAAGTACATTCCCTTCTTTTTGACAAATTTATTATAGTCAATTTTACAGTAGTGGTTAGAACTTGCTGGCATGCACCATACATTGTTTTCCATTACTGAGTACCTAGATTGTAATTCCTCTATTCCAGCCCTTGTTCTTCATTACGTAGTACCTAGATTGTCATTCCTCGATTCCATACACATTTTACCATAACACAGTACCTACAGTAGATTGTCATTCCTCGATTCCATACACATTTTTCCATAACACAGTACCTAGATTGTCATTCCTCGATTCCATACACATTTTTCCATAACACAGTACCTAGATTGTCATTCCTCGATTCCATACACATTTTTCCATAACATAGTACCTAGATTTTCATTCCTCGATTCCATACACATTTTTCTATTACATAGTACCTAGATTGTCATTTCATTATTCCAGTCAATGTTGTCTGTTACGTAGTACCTAGATTTTCATTCCTCTTTTCCAGTCCTTGTTGTCCATCACTGAGTATCTAGATTGTCATTCTTCTATTCCATTCCATGTTTTCCATTACCGAGTACCTAGATTGTCATTCCATTATTCCAGTCAATGTTGTCTATTACATAGCACCTAGATTGTCATTCCTCTATTCCAATCAATATGTTGTCTGTTACATAGTACCTAGATTTTCATTCCTCTTTTCCAGTCCTTGTTGTCCATCACTGAGTATCTAGATTGTCATTCCTCTATTCCATTCCATGTTTTCCATTACAGAGTACCTAGATTGTCATTCTTCTATTCCAGCCCTTGTTGTCCATCACTGAGTACCTAGATTGTCATTCCTCTATTCCAGTCCTTCTTGTCTGTTACATAGTACCTAGATTGTCATTCCTCTATTCCAGTCCTTGTTTTCCATTACTGAGTACCTAGATTGTCATTCCTCTATTCCAGTCCTTGTTTTCCATTACTGAGTACCTAGATTGTCATTCCTCTACTTAAGTCCTTGTTTTCCATTACCAAGTACATAGATTGTCAGTCCTCTATTCCAGTCCTTGTTTTCCATCACATAGTACCTAGATTGTCATTCCTTTATTCCAGCCCTTGTTTTCCATTACGAGTACCTAGATTGTCATTCTTCTATTCCAGCCCTTGTTTTCCATCACATAGTACCTGGATTGTCATTCCTCTACTCCAGTCTTTACTTTCCATCGCATAGTACCTAGATTGTCATTCTTCTATTGCAGCCCTTGTCTGTTACCGAGTACCTAGATTGTCATTCTTCTATTCCAGCCCTAATGTCTGTTACCGAGTAACTTAATTGTCATTCTTCTATTCCAGCCCTTGTCTGTTACCCAGTACCTAGATTGTCATTCTTCTATTGCAGTCCTAATTGTTTTCCATTACTGAGTACCTAGATTGTCATTCTTCTACTCCAGTCCTTGTTTTCCATCACATAGTACCTAGATTTTCATTCTTCTATTGCAGTCCTTGTTTTCCATTACTGAGTATCTAGATTGTCATTCCTCTATTCCAGTCCTTGTTTTCCATTACCAAGTACCTAGATTGTCATTCCTCTATTACAGTCCATGTTTTCCATTACCAAGTACCCAGATTGTCCTCTATTCCAGCCTTTGTTGTACAGTACCGAGTACCTAGATTGTCATTCCTCTATTCCAGCCCTTGTTGTACAGTACTGAGTACCTAGATTGTCATTCCTCTATTCCAGTCCTTATCTTCCATCACACATAGTACCTAAATTGTCCTTTCTCTATTACAGTCCTTGTTGTCTATTACATAGTACTGTAGTCAGCTACCGTGGTGTGTCCTTGGGCAAGGCACTTTACTCCAATTGCCTCGGCACTAAATAACCTAATTGTGTTGCTGTGCCGTAAAGCACCAATGCAAACACAGTACTGTGCCTAGATTGTCATTCCTCTTTTCCAGTCTTTGTTGTCTGTTACATAGTACCAGATTGTCATTCCTCTTTTTCCAGTCCATGTTGCCCAATACCGAGTACCTAGATTGTCATTCCTCTATTCCAGCCATTGTTTTCCATCACATAGTACCTAGATTGTCATTCCTCTATTCCAGCCATTGTTTTCCATCACATAGTACCTAGATTGTCATTCCTCTATTCCAGCCATTGTTTTCCATCACATAGTACCTAGATTGTCATTCCTCTATTCCAGCCATTGTTTTCCATCACATAGTACCTAGATTGTCATTCCTCTATTCCAGCCATTGATTTCCATCACATAGTACATGTAGCTAGATTGTCATTCCTCTATTCCAGTCCTCGTTGTCCATTACTGAGTACCTAGATTGTCATTCCTCAATCGCAGTCCTTCTTGTCTGTTACATAGTATGTAGATTGTCATTCCTCTATTCCAGTCCATGTTGTCTGTTACTTAGTACCTAGATTGTCATTTCTCTATTCCAGTCCATGTTGTCTGTTACATAGTACATTGATTGTCATTCCTTTATTCCAGTCTTTGTTGTCTGTTACTTAGTACCTAGATTGTCATTCCTCTATTCCAGTCCATGTTGCCTGTTACATAGTACATAGATTATCATTCCTTTATTCCATGTCGTCTGTTTTATACCTTGTTTTCCATTTCATAATACCTAAAATGTTATTCCTCGATTCCAGCACAAGGGTTTATAGCAGTACAACTAGAACAGTTGTTTGTGGATAACTTTCTAAAAATCATAAACATGTCTCCTCAGTGTGATTCCCATGTCGGCTACTTGTAGCCATCTGTCTAATTCAGGGCTACAGACTTGTCATTTTATAACATGTTTTGATTATGTGATCTGTAAGATCTTGAAAATTTGGTTAATTTTTTTTATACCTGTTCACATTAAGCTTCTATTATTATACCTGTTCATCTTAGGTTTCTATTATTGCATCTCGTGTTACCTGTTGTGTGATAGAAAGTCATAAATTCATTCAGGATGAAGATGTAATCGGAATTTGTTGAGCATCAAAAATTTTAGAGGTATTTTTATCTGTGTTCAAAATATATTCCTTGCATCAGTGTACTTGTGCATTCAGTAGATTGTTTCATCTTCCTCCAATTTACATTTGAAATCACTAATTAAGACGGTGGATAGATTATAACCACATAAAATTATTTTAGTTCTAATACATTTTATTAGTACTATATATACTTTTGTAAAAGCCAATAGCAACTGCAAACTGCATAGACCCAGATCTGCTATCACATAATGTGCCAGCTGATCTGGGTCTTTGCAGTTTGTAAGGATTAATCAGTAGAACAAACAACATAGACCCTGATCAGCCGGCACATTATTCATTGGCAGATCATGGTCTATGTTGTTTGCATTTGAACCTAGGTTATATGCGAGTATATATGGTATGTTGTTTTGGCATTAAGTTGGCTTTTCACACATACACATGTTTGGAGAAGCATACAGAATTTTTAAGCACTAATTTCGCTGTGTATGTTGCAATCTATATAAGTTCCTATAGTATTCGCTTACATGCAAGGCAGTTTGAACCCATAGCTAATTTAAAAAAAGAAAAACAAGAAGAATATAAAGTGCACAAAACTTAGTCATTTCATTCATCAATTTATCATTTCTAACTGGATTGTCACCAGGGGGCCCCTAACATTGTCATCTTGTTCACTTTTCAAACCAATTGGAAGCTGTCAGTGTAAACAACCAGACTGCTCACTGTCCTTTTCTGGTTTCCAGAAAAGTCCATTTTCAGTAACAATTGTGTCATCTGCATCCAATTTTGCAATGTCAAGTTTTAATATTTCTATTAAAAAATTTGAATAAAAATAAAAAGGTGTAACTCTTGTAAACATTTGTTCAAAGGGATATAACTCCCAAAGTTATGGAAATTTACAGAATTATTTTGAGCTTATCCAAGATGGCAAATTACATCACATCTTTTGTCTAGACTCGCCCACTCAAATAAGAAGACCACGTTAGTAAAGAAACTCCCATTTAGTTTGAAATGCGAACAAGATGACAGTGTCAGGGAACCCATGGTGACGATCAGGTTAGAAATTATAAATTGATGAATGAAATAATTAAGTTTTGTGCATTATTTATATCCTTAATGCCTATAGTTTTTTAAATAGGTAGGGGGGTAAAAATTGTACAAAATCTGTCTGGTTCAATTTCTTCTTGTCTATATCTACAAATAACTGTGACTCTAAATATTGACAATCCTGATAATCCTGAAGTCATGGTACTAATTTCAGAACGTGTTGAGGATGAAACTCGAGCTGAAAACAACAGAATTGACCAATTTCCAGAGATAATTACGCCTACTAATTAGCATATCATTATCTTTAAAATGTAATGGTTTGTCTTTTAAAAATATTATTGAATATAAATTTAGTGTTTATAGTGAACATTTAACAAAAAAAGGTTTACAGATTGTAAATTGTAACAATTTGTCTTTATAGATATTACAGAGAAACTACCCAAGTGTCTAACCTTGTTGCCCTCAAGCTGACAAACTCGGCACACCAGGTGTGATTATGTAATGATTTACACATAGCTGGGATTGAGATTGGTCATTAGTCCATCTGAATTTTAGGATACAGTGTCCTCTGTATGTAATATGAATGCATCATGTTCATACATTTATATTTTATGTCATATTTGGTTTAGCATGTGAGAAAATCAAAGACAAGAAAGCTTGTTCAGAAGAAAATCACAAAATTTAATTTTAAACCAGAGTTTGAATTTAGGATTAAGAAATGTTTAAGAACATGAGTCCTGACAAAATTGTCATGTATATTGAGAATCAGCAATCTTGAATGATTCACTAATGTATCATAGGCAATTAAGGTTTAATTAACCTGCGGTAAAGAGGCAGTTACTATTGTTTTTTATGGAAGCAGTGGACAAATACAGTGATGTGAACTTGGCTGAAAATGCCACTCCACTTACCATGCAATAAAATAGCCTTGAAACCAGGGTATGCCATAGACATAGTAGCTGGGTATGCCATGGGCATAGCAGCTGGACATGTCATGGACATAGCAGCTGCTGGATATGTCATGGACATAGCAGATGGATATGCCATGGACATAGATGGATATGTCATGAACATAGCAGCTGGGTATGCCATAGATGTAGCACCTGGGTATGTCATGGACATAGCAGCTGGGTATGTCACAGACTTAACAGCTGGATATGACGTGAGAATAGCAGCTGGATATGTCATGGACATATCAGCTGGGAATGTCATAGACTTAGAAGGTGGATATGTCATGGACATAGCAAATGGATATGTCATGAACATAGCAGCTGGGTATGTCATAGACATAGCAGCTGGTTATGTCATGGATGTAGCAGATAGATATGTCATGAACATAGCAGCTGGGTATGTCATAGACATAGCAGCTGGATATGTCATGGATGTAGCAGATAGACATGTCATAGACATAGCAGCTGGGCATGTCTCAGACGTAGCAGCTGGATATGCCATGGACATAGCGGATGGATCTGTCATTGACATAGCAGCTGGGTATGTCATACACTTCTCAGCTGGACATGTCACAGACATAGCAGCTGGATATGCAGTGGGCATAGCAGGTGGATATACCATGGACATAGCAGCTGAGTATGCCATGGTCATGGCAGAATGTGATCCAACTCTTGACTGAACTGTAATTGGAACATGCTCAGACCTTTATACCAATGATCGGAAAAACACATCAGAAATGCTACAGTAGCCAGCATTGCACATATATGTACCTTGTTTAGCTAATGATGTAATGTGAACATAACATGATCATATAGTCCATTACAGTGACTCGACTGAAATGACTTATTCATTTTTGTTTTTTCAAGGATGAACTCGCTAGAGAACTTTCATTTACTAAACTTTTGCAAATAATTTCATAAAGATATCATACTACTTTTCATATGGCTCAATTTTGCCGAACATACTATAGTGTGTAACTGAATTCTCCATCATTTTCTGTTGATTTCCCCCTTTATACACTGTATCCCTCCATTGAAGTATTTTCAAAATGGATTTTGGTAGAAAGCTATGCTGTGATCTGGTTGAACTGCTGAGATTGGATCCAGATGATTAGGCTGTCTGGAAGGAGGAGGTGGGTGAATCTTCAGATGCTAGACTTTGTTATCCAATATGATTATAATATTTCCCTTGTGTTAAAATAGGGGTTGGAGGTGCGGGTGTCTCTCACATTCACCTAACTTTTGCAAGTCATCAAACATGAGCTATGGAGAATTTTTTTTTTTTTTTTTTATTTAACGCAAGGTGTCAGGATTTTACATATTCCCCTACATCACCACCTGACCTGGTGTATGGGGTATTATCTTAAATTATTTTGCGTCCTGATCTTTACATGTGTTCCCTACACAACACACACACATGCACACACAGTCACTTTCATTCACAATTATTGTACACGAAGTCACACGCATACAAACCCCAAGATGTTTTAAATTGCCTGTTTGTTTGTTGTTGTTTTTTTAGTTGTTTTTTTTAAAAAAAATTAAAAAATCATGTACCAAAAGTTGACAATAGGGTCCACTTTTTCTTAAACTCATCATTTCTATTATTCACTTTGGCGACATATTTTTCCAGCGTTTTTTATATGATAAAACAATTTTTATAATAGGTGAGATTTGGGATTTTTGATGCACAATGTGATCTGTATATAACATATTTTGCAAGCAAAATTAGGAAGTTAATTAGATCATCAAAGTTGTTATTTCCTATAAAGACGTCTTTTCGTGTAATTCTAAAATTTGGGTGATAAGTTTGAAACCATTCCACCAACAGTTTCCAAAAGTGTTCAGTAACTGAACAGTCATAAAATAAGTGCTCAATTTGTTCTATTCCCTCCTTACAAAAGGTACATTTATTATTATCACGTAAATTAATCTTTTTTAGAAACTGGTTTGTGGCAATATTTCTATGGAGAAATCTAAAATTAAAGCTAATCAGTTTTGTGTCTTTTGTACAAAGTTTAGCCAAAACAAAAGAGTTGGTCCATTCATTTGCACCAATTGCACACACTAGCTGCCTGGACCAAGTTTCATGTTTACCATTTGGCTTTTGTATCTTGGTTCTTATCAGGTCTTTATAGATAAATTTATTCTTTGCTCTTACCCTAAGAAGTGATGTTTTGTCCAAAACTACATGAAAACTATTTCCACTATCAAAAAACCTTTTAATTTTCTTTTTCCACAGCACCAAGATCTTTGAAATAAGAGCAAAGTACTGTATGAAATTATTAGTTTGTGTTTTTTGTTTTATTTCATCAAAACTTAATAGAGATCCTTGTGCATCAAAAAGATGATGAATAAGTACAACACCATTTGTTCTCCACCTTGTGTATGATTTAAAATTATCTATGGTAACTAAATTAAGAATATCTTGAGACAAGTATTCATGGACAGTAGATGGTTCATTTTTCCATTGTGATAAAGCATAAATAACATCATGCCAAAAAATATTTTTAATTGATTTAGATATTTCTTTTAATTTAGTTTTTCCTAATTTAAATAACAGCTTACCTCCAAATTTTCCAAATATTTGTTCAGAAACCAGTTTTTGCCATAAACCATCTTCGTTTAGTAAAAGACGCCTAATCCAGGAAAGTTTTATATAACACACAAATGAGTGCAAGTGAATCATATTTAATCCCCCTTCCTTAAAAGAAGCTATAAGAGTGTCTCTTTTAACCCTCTCAGTTTTACTGCCCCAAATAAACTGGAAAAAAAATGTATTCAGTTCCCTTTCTATATGGGGTGGAGGACTTGGCAAAGCTGCAAAAAGATGAATGAATTTAGGCAAAATCAAGGACTTTATCAATGTAATTTTTCCAGTAAGGGATAAATTTCTTCTGCTCCACCATCCAAGCAGTTTCTTTACTTCCTTTAACTTCGTCGAATAATTAAGCTCTACCATATCCTCCAAGTTCAAAGAGAAATATACTCCCAGCAATCTAAAATTGGACATTGACCAGTTAATATCAATTTCTGGACATATTTTTTCATTTGAAAATTATTTATTTCCAATCCAAATAGCTTTTGATTTCAAAGCATTGCAGTACAGACCTGATACCAAGGCAAAGTCATTTAAAATCTGCATGGTTGTCTTCAAGGACAAATGAGAACCATCTAATAATAGAAAAGCATCATCAGTGTAATGCCCTAATTTGAACTCCATTTCATTATAGAAAATGCCTGTAATCTCTGTGTTCTTCTTTAGTTCTATTGCAAGAAGTTCAATTCCTATTATAAATAATTAGGGTGCTAAAGGGTCTCCCTGGCGACAACCTCTCTCCAAATTAAAAAATGGGGATAAATGTCCATTATTAATGACACAACATTTTGATTTATTGCAAAATACTCTGAATCAGTGACAAATTGATTCTCCAAAGTTAAAAGACTTCAGAGCAGTTTCCAGAAAGTCCCATTCAACTGAGTCAAAAGCCTTTTCAAAGTCTATGAATAGGAGAAGACCAAATTCATTTTTTTCCTCAAGGTATTGCATCAGGTCATACAAAAGTCTTGTATTTTCACCAATGAATCTCCCTTTCATAAAACCCTTTTGGGTGTCACTGATGATAAACGGGAGCACTTTCTTGACCCTATTAGCAATCGACGCCGAGGCAATCTTGTAATTTACATTAAGTAGTGAGATTGGTCTCCAATTTTTTAGAAATTTCCTGTCTTTATCTTCTTTTGGAATGCAAGTAATGATTCCCTGAGACTGAAATTCTGAAAAATGTTGCATATCGTATCCAGTATTTAGAGACCTAAATGTAAAGAGAAAGTCGCCAAGGTCTTTCCAAAAGAATTTGTAGAATTCTAGAGTAAATCCTTCGGAACCAGGGCTAGTTTCATTTTTCATATTTTTTAGTGCTAAACCACATTCCTCAAACGTTAACTTACCTTCACATGAGCTTCGTTCAAAATCTGAGAGTTTTTTTATCATGGTTAAAAAAGTGGTTACGAGTTTGGAAATTATTTTTGTTTTTGCTTTGGTATAATTTTTCATAAAAGTCTTTCTGTTGATTTAATATTTCTTTTTGATCTGTTACCCTTGTTCCATCTTCCGTAATTAATTCTTTTATTGTTTTGTTTGTGTAATTTCTCTTTTCGAGATTAAGAAAATATTTTGAGTTTTTTTCACCAGACTCGTACCATCTTGCCTTTGATCTTAACATTACACCTTCCACCTCTTTTTTCCTCATTTCTTCTAAATCCGCTTGTTTTTTGTTCAATTCTTTCATCATTGTGGGGTTATTATTTTGATTCGCTAAAGCATGTAAGGTAATTATTTCAGCTTCAATTTTCCTGAAATTTTGTTTCTCCTGTTTTGCCTTAGCTTGTGAATACAGAATTGATTCTGATCTTATAATCATTTTAATTATTTCAAAAAACAATTGATTATTACAAGTTAGTTTCACCTGTAGATGGTTTTTCTTATCACTTTCACAATAGTATTCTTCTACTGTGTTGGTTATACATTTTTTTACCAACTGAATATATTCATTTTGCTTTAATAGTATTGAATTGAATTTCCAGTACCCAGGACCTCTCGGTGATGCAGATATAGACAATTTTAGTGTTATTGCTGAATGATCTGTTTTATAGACAGGAATAATAGAGGAGTCCATACAATTTGAAAACATGGCCTCGGAGATTAAAAAATAGTCCAGTCTACTCTGTTTCACAGGGTTTGCCTGATGCCAAGTAAATATTCTACTGTCAGGACTGACTGTTCTCTATGGATCCAGTAAATGTCCTGGACTGCTGCTCCGGCCATGGAGTGTTTATCATGCAAGATATTATAAGAGTCAAGCTCCATGTCCTGAACAACATTCCAGTCACCACAAATAATAACAGAGGAATTGTCAAAATTTATATCCTCTTTCAAATTTCTAAAAAAACTCAGCATTATCATCATTATGGCCGTATAGATTCACTAGTGTAAATCTCTGTCCATTAACTGATAAATCTAAGAGAATGTATCTGCCCTGACAATCACATCTGTTTCTGTGAATAAGAAATTCAAAATTATTTCTAAACAGGATAGCAACACCAGCAACACTGCTAGATTTATGACTAAAAACACATATAGCCCCATTCAGCCTCCCAATACTTCTCAGTCTCAACTGTACTATGTGTCTCCTGTATACATGTAATAGATGCATTTATTTGTTTGACCCAGCAGAAAATATCTCTTCTTTTGAGATTGGAACTGTGTAGAGCCCTAAAGTTTATTGCCAAAATTTTAATCTGGGTATCCATTGTTAAATTATGTTTTGAATAAAACTTTCACAGCTCTTATATAATTATGCATCACAAAACCAGTATCATGAAAAACGCTCACATACACCTTGGGATACACTCTCACACACACAACCACAGAATGCTTTAAAAACTGATAAGTGTAGTACAATGTCATGCACCACTGGGTACATATATGATGTTGCCCAATATAGAGATACATGAAATCTGTTCTACGCTGGAGTGTTGGTATAATTAGTAAATTCAAACATCAATACAGTGTGACTGAAAAATAACACTTTTTGCTAATCGATTTTTGTCCCTTTACCAAAAGATTTGAAGCCATTACATATGAGTTCTCTATTTGTTGGTTCTTTCTATATATGTGTATAGGGTAGTAAAAAAATAAGACAAATATATTTCTTTTAGTAAATGAACCCATGATCTAGTTAAAAAAAAAAAAAAAAAAGATTAATTATAATGTTTAGTGATCAAAGTTTTTCTTTACAAATTAACAATAAATCTAGTGACCGAACTTTAAGGAATGATTGAAGAATATAATACATCATCATGTAAACATACTAAATGACCTTGGCAACTCTGTGTCTATGAATCTAACACCAAAAATTCAGAAAAAAATATATGACCAACATGAAAGTTATATCCTCAATCTTTTCAAGATTGAAACACAATTTTATGCATATTTCAAAATGTAGCTGCATTCTTACCAATTACAGGCTTTGTCCTTCTACGAAAGTCACTTTTCTAACTTAGAATATACATAGCTGAAATTAAAACTATACACATCCATTTTGGTACAAAATTCTATACCTCCAAGTGTATCCAGAATAAATATGGAAAAATTATTTCGCTTATGGGTTGCGATTGATTGTATCATTGATGTCGTCAAAAAGGTCAAATTTGAACCTTTTACCCACTATTGTTTTTGTGTACACACTGCAATTGAAATACCAGGCAGATTCAATTTTTGGATGGGTAGTTAATCTATTTATGAGTCCCATATTTTGTCTTGTGACATCTTCCACTATTCTTACATTAAATTTGCTCTTGAAATCCCTTTTCTTCTTGGCGATGTTGACTTTGGATTCTGCATTCCAAAATTTCACAATTAATGGTTTAGGGGCACCATTCTTCCCAGGGATCCGATGTAATGCGAGAACATCCCTCTCATCTACGTCATGACCTGTGACATTCTTCACCATCTCTGCAAACTTTGCTCTGACATTTTCGTTTTGTGATCAGGCAAGTTGAAAATTTTGATGTTATTTTTTCTTGAGTATTGCTCATTGTGGTTTGCAATCTTCATGGCTTCCTTGGAGCGATCTTTATTATTTTTTATTTCTTCTTTTAGCTTTTCACTTTCTTCCCTCGAGTCATCTAATTCTTTTCTTAACTGGCTATTTTCAAAGTTCATTGATTCAATTTTATCCTCTAACTCTTTTGTTTTGTTAACAATATGTCTGTCCACTTCCTTCATCAGTTCGACTTTCAGTTTCTTAAACAGCTGGGATACTATGTCAGACACTAATCCACCTAATTCCTCTCTGGTCACTAATAAATTAATACCAGTTTTTATTTCGAGTAGATCCCTCTGGATTAAGGCAACACTACTCACCTCTTCATTATCAACAATCAAATCCCCTGACTTCTATGGAGAATTAGGGTAGAGAAGGAAAGATTCATTAAGAAGCAATTGGCATCAGGGGCTAAGCACTGCCATCTACTTTTCACATTAGTCCTTAATTTTATTAATCAAATTCTTGCAGTACTAGTGACAGCATGAAATTTATTGATCACAAATGGAACCCGACTAGATGTGTTTACAAACTGGTCAGGGGCCCCGCGTGGTTGAGTGGTCTAAGGCGCTCGCCTTTACAGATCACTGACATCTCACCTCTGTCCGCATGGGTTCGAGTCTCTGGCTTGGCCAAAGTGGGTATGTGAGAAAGCTTGCCAGTAGCTTCCCATGGGTTGGTGGTTCTTCCCAGGGGGTTTCCGGGTTCTTCCTCCACCAAACATACTGGCCGCCATGTATAGCCTATTGTGCTGAAAAATGGCATTAAACCCATAACAACAACAACAACAATAGCAAACTGGTCAAGATTTATGTCATTGAAAGTAAAGTTTGGCATGAACCTCTTGTGACAAAGTTTTTCTGCTACTGTTAAAAATGGGGATTTTTCTTGTATGTGGGAAATGACAAACAATGTGGAACCCTAGTGCACAGTCCATTTCTCGTATCTTTTCTAACATAGTGTCTGATGATTCTTGTATATGGAACATCACAAACAATGTGGAACCCTAGTGTAAAGTCCATTTCTTGTAGCTTTTCTAACATAGTGTCTGATGATTCTTGTATATGGAACATCACACACAATGTGGAACCCTAGTGCATAGTCCATTTCTTGTAGCTTTTCTTACAAAGTGTCTCATGATTCTTGTATATGGAACATCACAAACAATGTGGAACCCTAGTGCATAGTCCATTCCTCGTGGCTTAATTAAATGTCTGATGATTCTTGATACACTTCTCCTTCAATAACTCAATGAGTGACAGGGTCCATAAACATTGACCGCAGCATAAGCAAGGGCATGAGATAGTGAGGGAAACCATTTTTGGTTAACAGTGATAGTTGGGGGTGAGGGAGCAGTGCTAGCAACTTTTGTTTATTCATGCGGATAATGTATTTAATATTATTGGATGTTAGAGCTTAAAGAGTCAAAAATTTCATAAATTGATGATTGACTTTTTAAAAAATATAAATCAAGTTGACATGCAGTATTGAGATACTCACAGATTTGTGCATCTGTTGAATTTGAGTCGTCTCCCTTTCAGTATCACAAATCATGTATCCATCACGAGCAAATACAAATTAACCAAATCTTCATAGCTAGAATTAGACACATAAACCAGAAGAGTCAAACACATCAATATGGTTGCGCTAGTTAATTCCTCGAGACAGCGATTTTAAATGTCACCACTTCTTCATCCATAGCACATGGCAGTGACTATGTCATTTGTACTAATAAACACTATATGTAAATTTTATTATAACTTGAAAGTTATTTTTGAATGTATCACTGTAATGAAAATTCCATAGATTAGCCAATTACAAACACTTATGAGTTGCCTATGTTGATATTTTAGTAAGAAATAATTCGGATCTTCATCCAGGTGTTACTGTGATGTTGGCATCCATCATGCACTAAAAATGGTTGGAGACAACCAAGGCCAACTAAAAAAAAATGTGTCTGCCAACTGTCCCTGTTTCTTGTTGCCAACCCTCCCTGTTTCTTGTTGCCAACCCTAGCACTTTTTCCCCACCCCCCCAAAAAATTTTAATTTAAAAAAATCACATTGCCGAAATTGATTTGTGCATCTAATTGAGCCGATTTTGCCCAGTACTTTAAAGCACTTGAAATATTATCTGATTTATATATAATGTTAAAAAAAAAAAAAAAAAATGCCTACCCTAATTTTAAAACCAGTGCAATAGGAAAGACACATATTTTTGTTGTTGCCTAATCTGTTAATTACCTTGTGTCATCATGTTGAAGGACCTTTAAGTTCTCAACAGTTGTCAAACAAAATACAGCCAGTTAAGCACTTAATATGGTTCCCATGGAAACACGCATGGGCATCGCCATGACAGTCAATTGACTCTTTTCATAGTTGAATAGATGAAGGCATATCACATTTTATGCTAATTACATTGAAAGTCAATTAAAAGATAAAATTAAAAATGAATTTCACTTAACAAGACTTCTTGAATTGGTATTTATTTTATACACTGTTGCCACCATTTAGGCATTTACCAACATTTTCATTGAACGATATTTTGTTGTATATTGTATTATTTATTGAGAAAGTATTTTTGTTCAAGAAAATCCTACAAAATGTATAATTTGTTATTAATGTTTGCAGATTTCAAGACAATAATTTCACATTTCCACGCACAGTTTTTGACAATAAAACAAGCAGTATATTGAGCTTTCATTTACCAATTTCAATTGCTATTTTTTAATGTCAATCAAATAGGAGCTTACTTTTATATGCCTGCCATAAGGTGGAGTGTATTATGTTATGATGTGGTCCACATGTCCGTTACCAATTTGGTTTCTGTACAATAACTTTAGTTGTCCACCATCTACAGTTACCAAACTTTGTGGATGGCTTGTACTTGGGGTAAGGAAGAGGCTATTGATTTTGTGGTCAAAAGGTCAGAGATCATTGTCACTCTGACTGAAAGAAAAAAAACGACTTCTGTAGAGTGTCATTAGTTCTACATGACAGACATGCCCAAACTTTGTGGATAGCTTGCACTTAGGGTAACGAAGAACAAAAGGGAAAAAGACAAGGTCATTCATTGAAAGAAGAAAAATGGTTTCAGAACAGAAATTTCAGTTATCTACATCGAGGACTGTTAAACATGGGGCAGGGATATAATGTGCCATTGATGGTACTTTTGCTGCTTCTGTAAGGAAAAAAAAAAATTCATGTTCCCTTGTTTCTAACACCAAGCTACCCCCCAGGAAGAGCCTATTTTTTGTTGTCATCCATAGGTTTTTTTTAACTTCGTGTTTCAACAGAGGTAAAGCACCAAGATAGTTACCATGTTATCATTATGTTTGTGCTTGGAATGAAGTTTATAATTCAGTGAACAATTTGTTATATAATTACAATGAGAGTTTCTTCCAGGGCCCACCATGGCATGCTCCTCACGCTTTTTATTTAATAATAATCCACCCCTACCCACCCGGACTGACCATCTCCCATTGTAACCCAAAACCCACAACATACATCATAATTATGTCCTTGTTCTATGACAAGATGTTTAAAGCTTGTTAGCATATATTAAAAAAAATATCACTATAATTGATATTTTTTTATATATGACCTTTGACCCCCTCATGGTGAGAGGCCCAAAAGCCATATTCCTCTTGCAGATGGTTATCATGTGGGCATTGTATGTACCATATATACTCACGTATAATCTGGGTCCAAATGCAAACAACATAGACCCTGATCTGCCATCGCATAATGCCCTGGCTGATCAGGGTCTGTGTTGTTTGTTCTACTGATTACTCCTTACAAACTGCATTGACCCAGATCTGCTAGTGCATTATGCACTGGCAGATCTGGGTCTATGCAATAGTCAGTTGATACGCGATTATATACGGTACCATGTTTGGTGGGTTTCAACCCAGTGGTTTAGGAAGAGATAAGGTTATGGACAGATGGACAGGTAAGACCAAGAGTATTACAATAGCCTTCACTACAGCATGAAGATAATCAAATTTTGACCCATCAGTGCACAAAACATGTAAGGATTGGCAGTGAATTTATAGAGGAAAAAATAATTCCATTTTTAATTTGGTTCATTCTTGTTATCTATTTATTTTTCATTTTGTTCTACATTTCCATGGAAACATGCATTTTGCCAACTGAAAATGATATAATTTCTGTAACTGTTGTAACTGTATTCTTACTTCAATCAAAACAAATTAGTATGTATACAAATTAGGTACAACCATTGCATAGTCTATCTAATTTAAGAAAGATAGAGATTACTGTATATACTCTCTTCTAAGCTGAATAATTTAGGAAAAAATAAAACACCTGGAAGAAGGGAGGTTGGCTTATTTATGGGCCAAGGTTTATTATAGCTGTACTAACACCATATAAGCCATTAACCAGGTCACCTCAGTACATGAGGACCTGGGGGTTCAGGTTAGAAGGGTATATATGCATGTGTATGTGTGTCTTTTTGGGTTATTTTACCTGCTTCCTCCCTTTCTTATTATATTTCATCATTATATGTCTTCTTGGACTTATGGGTTGGCTTATGCATGGGTCATGCACTTTTTAATGTTTTTACCTATTCAGTTTGTGGGGTCGGCTCATACGTGAACGGGGTTATATGTGAGTATATACGGTACATTTTGCTTATAAGTTGAATCCAACTGCAAACTGCACATACCTAGATCTGCTGGTGCATAATGTGCCAGCAAATCTTGGTCTCTGCAGTTTGTTAGGAGTAATCTGTCAAACAAACAACATAGACCCTGATCTGGTGGTGCATAATGTGACAGCAGATCAGGGTCTGTCTTGTTTGCAGTTGGACTCAACTTATAAGCAAGTACATATGGAAGCTCTAGTGCATAATGATGTCACTGATGTAAACATAGGGGTTAGGTAGAATGGGATGGTCATTCAGAACTGTGCCTGACTGTAACTGAATGTAAATGAGAATAATATACAACTTGGGCCAAAAACCATCTGGATTATTGTTTGAGATGTGGTATATGAAATGTCTTTAGCAAAATGACCCCATGTAGTTCTATAACAACTTGCTCAAAACTGTTTTAACTGTGTTTTGCCTCTGCTAAGTCAGAATTTAATCAGTAGTACTGTCAGATTTTATCTCTATTGAAAATAAAGGTACCATAATAAGATAACCTTTCAGTATTTTTGTGTCATTAATGAAGTATAGGACCAATTTCCAATGTCGATACTTCTGAAGAGGGGAAAATAATGACAGTTTCCACAGGGACTATCAAGTCAAAAGGCCAAGTTCCGTATTCAGCAGGAACATGATACCAATTTGGTTTGCTTCTTACTTGTTTGACGGCATTTAGATATTACACACTTTATATTAGCTCTGAACACCCCAAAATTTATTTGTATATTTGTTTAGTGATTAAACTGAGTGACAGATGTAGTTTTTTTTGCCTCATTCAATCCCATCATGCAGTGCACCTAAATGGTTTGTTCACATGTGTGTTGTCATACAAATATAGGTCTTGTCATGTTCATCCATCTGGTGTCATTACTTGTGTTACAGCTGTGTTTAGTTCAGTTGCTCAGACACTTTTCCTGTAGAGTTTTTTAACTTAGTATGTGAATTAATGCATCATAAAAAGTACTACACCACCCTTCAGTCAAAACTAGGTCACTCTGACCTATATTTCACACTTTAGTGAGCTACTTTAACCTTTCTGGTCAGCTTAGTTTCTTGGATACTACTTTCCTGTCCTTAGAGTAATGTAACATGATAGATGCATAACAAAAAGTGCTATGACAAACGTTATATAAACAAGACAAAGCTTTGCCAATGCAGCCATATTGCCTTTGGCAGTTTAACTTGCCCAACTACCGTATATACTCACGTATAATCTGGGTCCAAATGCAAACAACATAGGCCCTGATCTGCTGTCACATAATGCGCCAGCAGATCAGGGTCTATGTTGTTTGTTCTACTGATTAGTCTTTGCAAACTGTATAGACCCAGATCTGCCAGTGCATTATGCGATGGCAGATCTGGGTTTATGCAGTTGGTATGGGCTTATATGCGAGTATATATGGTAAATTTCTTCTTCCAAACTCTGTTTTTTCCTAAAGATCTTAATTGGTGTTATTGCTCCAATTTTCACAAGAATTTTCCCATTTAACAAAAAATATAAAGTAAAAACAATTATTAGCCTTGTACAGAAGATTGTTTCCTAATAAATTCAAAATTATGGTGTGAGGAATCTTTGATTTGCGGAGTTGACTTGTTTTATTACATTCAGTCTTCCCAGATCTGATCTGATCTGTTTTTTTTTTTTATTTAACCAGGAGATAATTCACAAAAGTTTATTTGAGAGAATACAGTTTATTCAATACTTTCTACATTCCTGTGGTTTATATTATGATATGACATCCCAGGTCTTTCACACAATATGCTGCTCCATCAACCTGATCAATTCTGCTAACCTTTAAAGTGATTGTCCTGCTCGTGGTACTTCTGTGGAATAATAAAGATCTACATTTGATGCTATTGTGAGTGGCAGGCTGCTCTGCTAGATATTTGACCAAAGACGAATTAATTACCAGAAAATACGGAGGAGCTTAAGCGAGCCTTGCAGGCGGCATATATTGATCAGTTCTCTCACATTCTTAAGGCAGTTGTCAATTCCAGCACAGAAGATAGCTTCTTACCATGGGAGATAATTCTAGCAATACTGTGTAAGCCTCTAGGTCAGATTTATTGGTTTTGCTAATGCAGTGTTGACTTGCTTCAGGCTTTTTTGTTAGCCCACTATGTAATTGGATTACAGAGGGCTTCTGTGTGCAGAGGAAATGACTGAAGATTATCTTTGAAGCCTCATGTAAGTAGGAAATCAGTCTTTATTGTATTATCATAGGGTAATACCAAAACTTCATATGGTATCAAAGATGTCCTAATTGAAGGTCTGTATCACAAGACAGTAAGTGATGGTATTTTGTATTGTTCTACATATTTGTCATAGAAGACAAACTGTGAAACATCGGGGTCTGTTCTAGGAATAGCGATTGTAGAATTCATGCTTATTTATTGAACAGCATGTAAAAAAACTTACTGAATGTGCAAAAATAGCAATTTTTTCCATAAGTATTAATTTTATTTATTCATTAAATTATCCCATATTCAGAAAATTCAACCTTTTTTTTTTAAATGGAGGGGAGAATTTCTTTCCTAAATTTTGAGTACTAGAACAGTATAATTTTGGAAATAATTAGTACATTTTATGCTCTTAGAATATATAACGGCAAAATGTGCAGATATTTATGCAGAGAGAACAAGTTGGTATTTATTTAGGTATTAGCTTGAATTATAGAGATAAAAGTTCATGTGTAAATATTAATGTCTTCATCAGCAAAGCACAACAAAATATTTTCCATGAAGGAATATTGGAAAGCTTTATACAGTATAATGTTTTGTTTTACAGATCTAAACTTTTAGAAATATGTGGTGCCTTTATAAAATGATATTTAAATTCTGTAAATTCACTGCCATGCCAGAATAATCAGGGAAAGTGATTTACTGCTATCCAGTCAGTAAAGAGAGTCAATCTCTTCACTGTATAGTAAAGAGAACTGAATTTGGTTGCATTAACAGCCAGTGTCCCAGTGGAATTTCAATAATTATTGTATATTTGATTTATAGCAGCAGGATATAGGTTCTGAATAAGTATCAACCTGAATGCTGGGTAATGTATCTGCCTGAATGCTGGTGTAATGTATCTGCCTGAATGCTAGGTAATGTATCTGCCTGAATGCTGGGGTAATGTATCTGCCTGAATGCTGGGGTAATGTATCTGCCTGAATGCTGGGGTAATGTATCTGGCTGAATGCTGGGGTAATGTATCTGCCTGAATGCTGGGGTAATGTATCTGCCTGAATGTTGGGGTAATGTATCTGCCTGAATGCTGGGGTACTGAATTTCAAAGCAACATGACAAGCATCTCTGGGAATAGGCAGTACAGTCCAGTGATGCGGACTGAGAAGTTAGGTGACTGGTTCCATATTTTTAGTATAGATTTAAGTATCCACTTAGGAAATTGGAAGGGCACTAATCCAGACAACATTGTCTCATCAAACTTTTTTTTTATGTCCAAACGAATTGTCTAAACTTATGAAGGTATAGCACTGAGAAGAAATAGGACAATAAAAGAACTCAGTATTTTGTGCAATTCAAATAATTGCAAACCAAAGTTTACAAAAAATAGCATTACGAACTTCAAATGCTTTACAAAAATGATAATGGAAAAAAAAACATCTTTTAAATATTAAAAAAGAAGTATTTTATTGACCTCAAAAGCTACCTGTATACAAAATATTCTTTTGAATTCGGCTTAAAAAAAAATGAATCTTTACACTTTTTCTAATTGGCTGTCGGGGACAGATTTGCCTTCGGTGTTCCTGGTCTTATCTGCTAGTTTTAGTCTCTGTTCATGTTTCCATGACAGATTTTTCAGAGAGGCTATAGTATGCTGGGTACTGTCTGGGTAAGAGAGTAACAGTACTGTGATTGCAGTTATTACCGTCCATACTCACATACAAGTCTGGTCCAACTGCAAACAACATAGACCATGATTTGCGGTTGCATAATGTGTCTGCAGTTGGATCTGACTTACACGTGAGTATATACAGTACTTAGTGTATTCCACTTGATTGTTAGTGGTGTGACAAGTAATCCGAATAATTGAATATTGGTAGTAAAAGCCAAACAACCAACCATTCAATTCAGATTTTTCAATAATGGATTATAAACAATTAAATTTTCGTGTATGGAATATTGTTTTTTACACCTTAATTTTAATGTTTTCACTGCATTGCAAAGCAACGTGTTTTTTTAGATCAATGATAAACCATTTCAGACATTGTACTTTATTGGTTATTGATCACCAGTGTCAGACATCCAGAGTTTTTGTAAGATAACCTGGTGACGGGGATAATTCCATGAATAGAGAAATGTTTCCAACTTTTCAAAAATGACATTTTCCATGAAAAATACAGAAAATGTGACCAAATGATTTAACTCGATGGTCGATCAGTTCTGATGAACTGATGATCAATCTTTAAAATCAAAATTGAGTTCCAGCATTATCACTCAATAACAGAGTCAGCTTTCTGTAATATGTGTCTGTGCATGTGTATGTGTGTGCAGAATAATTAAGGACTTGTTGAGGGAACTCAGTGACTTCGTGAAAATTGTTAAGATTATTGAAGATGATAGAAAGAAGGAATGATTAGATCTTAGAGCTTGTTTATCAACATATTGTCAGTATGAATATTAGTAAAGTACAGAATTCTTTCTAGGTTGCGCCCTTGCACCGATAACCCTTATTTGTCATCTTTGGTGCACAAAACTTCCCTCAATAGTGCCCTTATGGTGCCTTAATGGGTGAATTTCGATGATGTCACCAAATTTGAATATTCCTTGCTTATTTGATCATTTATGCATTACCATTGCACAGAAATTACAAAAATAGCCATTCCTGGACAATTTCTAAAAAATTTCCCCAAACTTGTTTAAATAAAAAGATGCAAGAAAATACTGATTAAAGATCATTACAGTTGGCTTTAGACTAATTCGAGTGCATCCAAAACTGCTGAATAGAGTGCGTTCATTGCCAAAGAATCATAAGATGAGCAGTTTCATTGGCTGACAGAAATGTCTTGCCAATTTTGATTAGCTTGGGCATCAATTGAGAGTATATGTTGGATCATTGATAGAATATGTAAAGAAGAGAAGATGAAATCTTCAGTTAAAACATTGCTGCATTTATTTTCAAAGGAGTGTAAAGGGAGGACAAAATGTAGACTCAAAATGTCCAAAATAAATTCTGGATTTGAATGGTTACTCGAGCATGAGGAATTCAAATCCCAGTATGGAAGACTCGTTATAGGGGAGGCTGATAATGATCATGGGTGCTTTGTTCATGGATTTATTCATTTCTGCAATATTCAGTTTTCCATATTATACACTTTAAATCAGTTGTTGTTGAGTCTGACTAAATCGTGGTTTGTAAAGTTTCCTCATGAACTAAAACAACCTTATCCTAAACACCGAAAAATTGGAACCCACTTTTCCATTTCTGGAATTAACACTCTTAAGTACTTTACTGTTCTATCGGTATAAAGTACTGAATTGTAAGCATTCAGACATTCAGAGTGAGAGTACGTTAGGAAAGATGGGTTGGCAGGTGGGGTTTGCACCAACAGATATCCTTCTAGTACTCGTCTTCCCACAGGCATAAACAAATTTCAGCGAGTAAGAAAACAACAGCATATCTCATTGGTAGATACTTCCACAAATCTGCAGTTTTTGGTTGCAGCAATCCTTATAAAGTGCAATAAGGCCAACAACAAAAAATATGTGCGTTTCAGGTCGGCTGACTGTCCCAGTCTCTCGTTGCCGACTCTAGCACTTTTTCCCCACCCCCAATTTTTTTTTTTTTAAAAATAAAAAAAATCACATTGTCAAAATTGATTTGTGCATCTAATTGAGCTGGTTTTGCCCAGTACTTTGAAGAGCTTGAAATATTATTTGATTTATATATGTTTTTAAAAAAAAAAAAAAAAAAAAAAAACCTGCCTACCCTAATTTTAATACCAGTGCAATAGGAAACATACATATTTGTTTACATTTTTTTTGGCTTTAGAGATGTTGGGTTGAAATTGACAGGTTTTTGACTCATTTTAGCTCTTTCTGTGCCAAGCCTTTTTAATGTCTGTTCATCCCATTGTATGGAATGAAAAAATCAAACACCCACAATAATCTTTTGATTGTTCTAGTTAAGATCTGCCAATTACATTCAGCTCTTGTGAAATTACAAAGGATAAAT
This sequence comes from Margaritifera margaritifera, assembly GCA_029931535.1. Classification (NCBI taxonomy): domain Eukaryota; kingdom Metazoa; phylum Mollusca; class Bivalvia; order Unionida; family Margaritiferidae; genus Margaritifera; species Margaritifera margaritifera. The sequence continues at coordinate 4,880,517 of JAQPZY010001636.1, read as the reverse complement.
TACATACCTTCCCAGTTCAATTCTCAATACACAAATCTTGTGTCAATAAAGAAAATTTGGGTGACAGCTTGGCCAACATAAAGATAGCAGCGAATTTGCTTCTGCTACTTTCATCGATTTTTCAAATTCTAAGAAGTAAATAAATAAAACCTATTATGAACTGAGTCAAAATAGAAAGTGGCCTGGAGTCCTTAAATACCAAAAATGGTGAAGCTTTCAGCTGAACAAAAGAACATATTTTTCTCTACTGCAAGAATTAAATTGAATCAATACACAGAAGCCAGTTATGTATAAATTTTAATTATTTGACTGTGTGCCAATATGTAGTACTCCTGATCAGATCATTTCAAGCAAAACAAAAAAGAAAAATGTATGTTACATGTAGAAATCTCCATGATCAATATTGTCTCTCCAGGTCAGTTTAAAATATTTTTTCCTAGATGATGTTCGCATTCACTTGATAGTTTAAAAAATATGTGACAGAATGTTATCTTTCTTCCCCATCCATTTCAAATGTTGCTAGAATTAGTTCCAAACGTGATTTACACTGGGAGGGTTAATACCATCTTTACTTGTTTACAAAAGTCAAGTATAAATGCAAACTGCACAGACGCAGATACCATCACATAATGCACTAGCAGATCTGGGTCTATGCAGTTTATTAGGAGTAGTCAGTAAAACAAACAACACAGACCCTGATCTGATGGCACATTATGCGATGGCAGATCAGGATCTATGTTATTTGCAGTTAGACTTGATTTATAAGTGAGTGTATACAGTATCAGAAATTGCACTGATAATGCCTTCATAAATCATCAAGGGATTTACTAAAGTTGTGTTAGGGTTTATATGAGAAATTACACTGGACATGCCTTCTTATTCTCCAGGGATTAACCAAATCTGAAGCAACTGAGCCAGGATATCAGCCACACTGGCATACTGTGGCCATATTGAGAAGTCATCATTCTTTTGCATTCCACTCAAATTTTTTCAGTCATCTTGCACCATGAAGTAACATTTTAAATGCACATGAATGCTCACTCAATACAATCTATTGTGTTTATGTGCCTGTAATGTGAACCCATACTGAACACAGACCCAGATCTGCCATTGCCATGCATAATGTGTATAGAACCATACTGAACAGAGCATAAACCAGATTTGCCATTGCATTATGTGCCAGCAGATCAGTCTAACCAATACAGAATACAGCATAGATCCAGATTTGTCATTGCATAATGTGCCAGCAGATCAGTCTAACCCATACAGAATACAGCATAGACCCAGATCTGGCATTGCATAATGTGAAAGCAGATCAGTCTAACCCTTATTGAATACAGCATAGACCCAGATCTGGCATTGCATAATGTGCCAGCAGATCAGTCTAACCCTTATTGAATACAGCATAGACATAGATATGTCATTGCATAATGTGCCAGTAGATCAGAGTATTACCCATACAGAATGCAGCATAGACCCAGAACTGCCATTGCATAATAATGTACTAGCAGATCATAGCCTACACACCGTTTGCTTCTAGTCCTAGATGGAATTAATTCTGATCTGTCTGTGCATTATGTGATTCAACACTGTTGACAGTAGTTCATTATACACAAGAACATATGGTATCCAGGCTACATAAGCTTATTAGGAAGTGGACTGAGAGGTGTTACCTCTTGTAACACCTCAAGCTCTGATGTTTAACAGCTTCATTGATCTTCAGACCCCTAGGGATCATCTATGCCAGCTGCTATATCTATACCAGATTGTACAGAGATGTCCACTACAAACAACTGGATAATAGTCAGCTCCATTGTGTCCACAGGACACATTAGTGTTCCATAAGTGTAACCATTCAGATAATGACAGTTAATTCAGGAGAAAGTGTAAATTAAAAATGTTAGGAGCAAACAGCTGTCCCACAAGAGCAATGGGGGTTGGGTGGGTAGACCTTTTAATTTTAAAATGTTCTGAAAATAATCTGTTGCATTTTCTTGTTATATCCAGAAAAATGTGTCTACTAGAAACACATGCATGAAAAGTAACTACAACAATGGAATTCAAGACTATATATCCATGCAACTGGACAGTGGTCAGCTTCCATATACCCATGCATAACATGTATCCAGCTGCAACAAAGACCCAGATCTACCACCACCTAATGTTCTAGCACATCAGTGTGTAATGCTTGCTTGCAATAACACAGCATAGACTTGGATCTTCTGGTGCATTATGTAACAGAATATTTGAGTCTACACTATTGTCATTTTGCTATGTGTTATACAATGGGTACAAGTACATGTACTGTATGTTGGTGTACAGGGTGTAGCTACAGCATGTTAGTGTATAGGGGGTATAACTACAGCATGTTAGTGTACATGGGGTATAACTACAGTATGTTAGTGTACAGGGTGTAGCTACAGCATGTTAGTGTACAGGGTGTAGCTATAGTATGTTAGTGTACAGGGGGTATGACTGCAGTATGTTAGTGTACAAAAGCTATAACTGCAGTATGTTAGTGTACAGGGGGTATAACTACAGCATGTTTATAACTACAACATATTAGTGTACAGGGGGTATAACTACAGTATGTTGGTGTACAGAGGGTATAACTACAGCATGTTAGTGTACAGGGACTAAGACCACACTATGTGAGTGTACAGGGGGTATAACTACAGCATGTTAGTGTACAGGGACTAAGACCACACTATGTGAGTGTACAGGGGGTATAACTACAGCATGTTAGTTTGCAGGGGGTATTACTACAACTTGTTAGTGTACAGGGGAGTATAACGACAGCATGATTGTGTAAAGGGGGTATAAGTACAGTATGTTTGTGTACGGGGAATATAATTACAGTATGCTGGTGTACATGTGGTGTTACTAAAGTATGCTAATGTACATAAAAGAACAGAAAACATAACTGCAGTTGACTATTTCCTCATTTCCCCAGGAAATAATATACATTTTTTTCCATGGCAAATCTAGAAATTAAAGCAACAGGAATTCCACAATTTATGGAACAAAGATTGAAGCATGGTCAGCCAGCTCATAGCTATGTTTACATTTCACATAATTAAAATTTTAATGCCACATTTTCTGCACTTATTTCTGACAATATTCTTATGCTAAAAATATGCTGTATTGCCACTGAAAATAGGCTGAAAATGCCCCAGGACTGGCATATGAAAGTGGCAACTTTAGTTGTCATCCTTTATAATTGGATCATCTTGTTTTTAAGAAAAATCCAATAAAGGGAAAAATCTAAAATGCTTTGAATGTATTACCATTATGTATACAAATAATTTTCCATACTCAATCCATGGCATAAACATGTAATATTTTTCATGTTTCCATGGCATAAATATATTTTAAAAAATCCATGTTTTCATGGTATAAACATGTACAATTTTCCATATGTTCCCAAGGTATAAACATTTAAAATTTTCAATTATGTTTCCATGGCATAAATAAATAAAAAATTTCCATAAGTAAGTTTTTCAGTTTTGAAAGGAGATACTGTATATATACACTGTAATGTCATAACATTGCAAGAAAGGATTATTCATTTTGCAAAATTATGCGTTCTGTTTATTAGAAATGAAAATATTCAGCTTTCTGTTCTTATGTACCATATATACTCACATATAAGCCGATACCAACTGCAAACTGCATAGACCCAGATCTGCTGTTGCATAATGCGCCGGCAGATCTGGGTCTATGGAGTTTGTAAGGAATACCATAATCAATAGAACAAACAACATAGACCCTGATCTGCCAGCACATTATGCGACGGCAGATCAGGGTATATGTTGTTTGCATTTGGACTATGCACAAGTATATATGGTAAACAAGCATAGCAGCGAGGAAGAAATGGCTATGCCACAATTCCATAATTTGACAGAAAAGCGAAGAAACACTCATAATTATTTGTGTCAAGTGCCCTTATGGTTCAGTGTTTTCTCCAGGACAGACACTCCCTAAACTCACTAAATCTAATGAATCAATCCTTTAAAAGTAAGTGTGCATGCGAAATTCACACACAGTTGATTTGTCATGGGTGTAACAAAACCTCTAATATTTACTAATATTAATAAAGCTCAATGCGATCATGTAAGCACTTAATTTCTAGATCAACCTCAATAATCAAGTGCTAACTAAGTGACTTTTTGCAATTGAGCAGTGAGACACTTTCATTGATTATCTACTTATTTTAAGTGTTTTTCATACTGCACTTGGCAAAGTTATACAATGGCAGACACAGTTGTTTGTTTTCATTGGTAATGTATGTGCTGTTACATGCAGTACTAACATCATAACACTTTATAGCTGCCACTGTGCTGATAATGAAGATAAACAACTGCAAGGTATTTGTTATTCATTAGTTATTTATCACATGCATTTGTTGAAACATACTATAAGGGGTCTATTCATAGATAATGTTCTCAGATAAAACCTGCTCCCTTTAAAAATTTAAATTCCCTCCATTACTAAAATGACAGGAGAATTCCCTCCCTGTGTAAAAATCCTGGAGAAATCTCTGATGGTATCCATATATAGTCACTTATAAGTTGAGTCCAGCTGCAACTACACAGACCCAGATCTGCCAGTGCATTATGTCCTGGCAGATCTGGATCTTTACAGTGTGTTAGGAGTAATCAGTAGAACAAACAACATAGACCCTGATCTGCTGGCACATTGTGCAACAGTAGATAAGAGTCGGTGTTGTTTGGACCCGACTTATAAGTGAGTATAGATGGTAGTTAAACATGTCAAATGAACAAGACCAAAGATCCTCTCTACCTTTCTAATCATTGTATATAAAAGAATATGTTACATACACAGTCTGATGTATTCCAATTTAATAATGACATCTAGGAAATGCCTTTTCTTGCTTGAGAATTACCGTATATACTCACGTATAATTCAATACCAACTGCAAACTGCATAGAGCCAGATCTGCCATCGCATAATGCACGGGCAGACCTGGGTCTATGCAGTTTGTGAGGACTAATCAGTAGAACAAACAACATAGACCCTGATCTTCCGGCGCATTATGTTGAGGCAGATCAGGGTCTATGTTGTTTGCATTTGGACCTGGATCTTGTACGCGAGTATATATGGTACCAAGTTTCATGAAGATATCAAAAAGGGTTAAGGAGATATTAAGTAAACAAAAGTGTGAGGGCTGGACAGAGAGACAAGCTGACTCCAGTATACCACCCAACTTCATTTCCACATTGTGAGGGTGTATAATATATTTTTTTAATATTTTTTGAACAGGTATAAATGCCACATTGCAAACTCGACGTAAATGGCCAAATGGCCGCACACGTTGTTAATCCAATGAACGAACGAATGAAATGCCACGTTGCAGCAGGAATCAAATACTAAAATTTTTTAACACTGATGGTATCTCTTCATTTTTACCATTAAATGCAATTAAGACATTTTGCCTTTCCACTAGTAAACCTGAATAATGCATAAGAGAATGTTCGATTCAAATACGGTAAACATATAAACTGCAATAACTTAGTCATACTATTATAATAAAATCATAAAGCTATTGTAATGCAGAAGCATCAGTGTTTGAGTCAGGTTGACTTTGTGTCTTGCCTCCTTTCCTAGACAAGTACATTCAATATTCCTTATGTACTCAGTTTGTTAGGAGTAATTAGTACAACAAACAACATAGACCCTGATCTGCTGGTGCATTATGTGATGGCAGATCAGGGTCTATGTTTTATGCAGTTGGACTTGACTTGTAAGCAAGTATATATGGCATTAAAGAGACATATAATGCTTCTGAAACAGCCTTCAGTGAGATTTTTAGCTCACCAGGTCATAAGGCCAAGTGAACTTATTGTTTGATCCTGATTCAGTGGTCTGTTGTCCATCCATCGTCTGTCCATCAATAATTGTTTGTTACCACTGAGCTGGAGGCCATATTTTGATCAGACTTGGAATATGGGCTTATATCATCAGATTTCAGATTGTTTTGATCCATCAACAATTGCTTGTTACCACTGTGCTGGAGGCTATATTTGATCAAACTTGGAATATGGGCTTATATCATTAAGATTTCAGGAAAGTTCAATAATGTGCAAGAAATATACATATTATTAAAGTAATCTTGCATCTGATTTGCTGAGTTTTTTATGAATCTGGAGGCCACATTTCTGATCTGATTTTTATCAGACTTGGAATGTAGGCTTATATAATCAAGATCTTGGATGAATTTGATAATGAGCAACATCCACATATGAGAGTGAGGTGATCTTACTGCTGATTGGCTAAGCTTCTTATCACTCTGGAGTCCATATTTCTGATCTAATTTTGATTAAACTTGGAGTATTGGCTTATATCCCAAAGATCTTAAATGACTTTAATAATGAGCGGTATTCATGCATACTAATGAGGTGATTTTGCATCTGATTGGCTAAACTTGTTACCACCTTAGAGGCCATATTTCTGATCCAGTTTTGATCAAACTTGGAATATAAGCTTATAGCATCAAGATCTTCAGCAAGTTTGATAAGGAGCAAGATTCATGCATATTAATGAAGTATTCTTCTATGTGAGTGGTTGAACTTCTTACCACTCTTGAGGTCATATTTCTGATCCAGTTTTGGTCAGATTACTGGAATATAGGCTTAAATCAACAAACTTGGTAAATATGTTTATATCATCATGGTCTTAGACTGGTTCTATAACAGGTGAGGTCTATGCATGCTAATTATGTGAGCTTGCATCTGATTTGCTGAGCTTGTTACCTCTTTAGAAACAATATTTCTCATCTGGTCGTGATAAAACTTGTTAAATAGATTTATATAATCAAGATTTTGGATGAGTTTCATTATGAGTGAGATCTATGAATATTATGCCTGTTATCTTAGGAAAGAATTTTGACAATACTATAGTAAAATAGGTAAAATGGACATGTTATAAAGGTGACGAGATAGTTGACATAGGTTGAGTTCTTACGATACATAAGCATGCTTAGTCAGAAATGGTAAAATTATGTGCAAGCCAGGTATGCCTTTTATCTTAGGAAAGAATTTTGACAATACTATAGTAAAATAGGTAAAATGGACATGTTATAAAGGTGACGAGATAGTTGACATAGGTTGAGTTCTTACGATACATAAGCATGCTTAGTCAGAAATGGTAAAATTATGTGCAAGCCAGGTATGCCTTTTATCTTACGAAAGAATTTTGACAATACTATTGAAAAATAGGTAAAATGGACATGATATAAAGGTTACAAGATAGTTGACATAGGTTGAGTTCTTATGACACATAAGCATGCTTAGTCAGAAATGGTAAAATTATGTGCAAGCCAGGGGAGTGATATCAGGCTCATTTGGGCCTTTTGTTTTATTTCTAGGAATTTTTCCAAAGTTTTATTCAATAAAGAAGGAAACTCTTGCTTTGCTTCAATGTGATTTCCAGTTTTTCTAACCGTTTTTTTACCCAACATCTAGAGTCTCAATCAGGAAGTCTCTCTGATGATCATTAAGGAATCATATGATAGCATTTAGAAGGAGCGGATGTTTAGACAAACCTGCAAAAACTACTGTATATACTCGCATATAAGCCAATACAAACTGCAAACTGCATAGACCCAGATCTGCCGTCGCATAATGAGCCGGCAGATCTGGGTCTATGCAGTTTGTAAGGACTAATCAGTAGAACAAACAACATAGACCCTGATCTGCCAGTGCATTATGCGAAGGCAGATCAGGGTCTATGTTTGCTGATCTGCCAGTGCGCTATGCAAAGGCAGATCAGGGTCTATGTTTGCATTTGGACCCGGATTATACGCGAGTATATGTGGTAGTCACTTCACTACTGGCAGCCACCTTTGTGTAAAGATTACACACTAAGGGTTGCATCTAAACATAACTCTGGTTAAAGTCACCCATATTTAAAGTCCATCTACTCATAAGGACAGTTTATTGCTGCACCAGAGTTGATGACTTTGTACATGAGCTGTAGTGAGGTGACCATTGTGTGCAGACATATGGCAAAAATTGGTTTCTGAATTTTTCTCAGCAAACCAATTCAAAGAAATGGCCATTACAGAGGAATTGGCCAATGGCTTTTATTGATCTGGTGTTTCTTAAGATCACTCTACTGACTTGTAAGATTGATTAAAGCAACATTAGCTGGGCCGAGGTATACATGCCAAGCATGAAACAGTCTAATCCAAATATATCTGCCATTGTAATAAGATGTCCTGTAGCTGACCAGCTCACCATGTGAGATGTGTGAACCTCTGCAACATAAAATGAGAATACTGATCTGGGCTATTAGAGTTGGGCTACCATATGTTGAATTTATGTAGCCTCGTATGGTTCTGTATAATGACTTGATAAGAATTTTTGAAAATATATTATTTCACCACCAACAAAAAAATATAATTAATGACTTGTAACAAAGAGGAAGGAAGCCTAAGCTAAAACATTTCACATTAAATTAATTCTCGTGGCAACTGAATTTAAGTTGGGTTACTTGGTTCTTTTCATTTTTGTCCTCTGGGCTGCCATCTGATTTTTAGCTAACCTGGATGCAAGGCCAATGGAGCTGATGGTATGGTTCTTTGTACATCATCTGTTATCCATTCACAATTGCTATTTACATCTTCTTCTCAAAAACTTCTCAACAGAATTCAGTGAAATTTGACAGAAAGCATCCTGATTTGAATCTCTTTCAAATTTGTTCAAATAATGCCAATCCACCATCAAATATGGCTACCATTACTAAATTTAGATAAACTTTTAACGACTTCTTCAACAGAATATGACTAAATTTGACAGGAAGCATCCTGGCATGAAGATCTTTCAGATTTGTTCCAATGATGCTGATCTGCCATCAAATATGGCCACTGTTACTAAAATTAGAAAAACCTTTAAACTACTTATTCTTCAAAACCGCTCAACAGAATTCAACTGTCTTGGCATGAAGCTCTTTCAGATTTGTTAAAATGAATTCGGTCCACCATCAAATATGGCTGCCATTACTGAAAATAAAAAAAATTTAAAAGACTTCTTCATAAGAACTGCCCAATAGAATTTGACCAAATTCAACAGAAGGCACTCTGGCATGAAGGACTTCCAAATTTGTTCAACTGATGCCAATTCAGTCTCAAATATGGCCACTGTTACTAAAAATATAAAAATTAATAACATGTATACACTCATTGACAGTAGTTCGAGTAGTTTGCATGATGTTGAGGGTGTGCTTAATAACATGTAGACACTCATTGACACTACATGTACTTTGAGTACTTTGCACGATGTTCAGGGTGTACTTAACATGTAGACACTCATTGACAGTACTTTGTGTAATGTTGAGGTGTACTTAACCTGTAGACACTCATTGACAGTACTTTCAGTTCTTTGTGCAATGTTAAGGTGTACTTAACCTGTAGACACTTATTGACAGTACTTTAAGTACTTTGATAGTCATGGTGTACCAAATATGTAGACACTCATTGACAGTACTTTGATATTCAGGTGTACTTAACCTGTAGACACTCATTGACAGTACTTTCAGTACTTTGATGTTCAGGGTGTACTTAATATGTAGATACTCATTGACAGTACTTTCAGTACTTTGATATTCAGGTGTACTTAACCTGTAGACACTCATTGACAGTACTTTCAGTACTTTGATGTTCAGGGTGTACTTAATATGTAGATACTCATTGACAGTACTTTCAGTACTTTGATATTCAGGTGTACTTAACCTGTAGAAACTCATTGACAGTACTTTGTGTACTTTGATGTTCAGGGTGTACTTAATATGTAGATACTATGAATTGACTGTACTTTGAGTACTTTTTGTAATGTTGAGGTGTACTTAACCTGTAGACACTCATTGACAGTACTTTGATGTTCAGGGTGAACTTAATATGTAGATATTCATTGACAGTACTTTGAGTACTTTGATGTTCAGGGTGTACTTAACCTGTAGAAACTCATTGACAGTACTTTGAGTACTTTGATGTTCAGGGTGTACTTAACCTGTAGAAGCTCATTGACAGTACTTTGAGTACTTTGATGTTCAGGGTGTACTTGATATGTAGAAACTCATTGACTACTTTGAGTACTTTGATATTCAGGTGTACTTGATATGTAGATACTCGTTGACAGTACTTTGAGTACTTTTTTTAATGTTCAGGGTGTACTTGAACATGCAGCTATATGGTAGATAAAACCAATTTGAAGAGACTTGTTAGACTTGTTAGACTTGTTAGACCAGTAAAATGACTGAACTCACTATGGAAAGGGATAGGAATTTTCTGTAACTTTTCTAGTTGCATGTTTTCCAGGAAAGAAAAAAAAAACATTTGAGGTGTGTCTGTTGAGATATTAGAAATTGTCTGATTCGTTTCATCCATGCAAGAATGATTTATTGGAAATATATCACACTGAGTGAAAATCCCTCAAATTATGGTTGGAGTATCTGGCAATTTTAATTTTCCACAATAAAATAGGAAATGTCAATACTGCAACCATGCCTAGCTGGATACAGCATGTATCAGTTTTACCCTGTTAAGAAGAGGAATAATTTATTTTGTCCATCTTGTGTTGTTTTTATGTTCTTATTGTGTTTTTATTCCTATCCATCTGTCTGTCTAAAATGTGTGGCATGACCATCACACTTGCAGAATTGTACTGAATCTGCCTTTTAATTTCCACCATTCAAAAACAGATAAAGATGACCTAATGTGTTACTCAGGCATGCCATTTCTTGGTCACTTAGACCTACTTTTTGCATTGTCCATAACATTTCTTTGACATATTAACAGGTCATAATTTGTTACACTTGTCCCCCCCCCCCCCGACCCCTCAACCCCAACGACCCTCTCCCCCTCTCTCATCAGGTCAGCTAAATTTGAGGAGTGAAGGAGCAATGTTTGATTCAGATGCTAAGAAGTTAGAGATACCGTATATACTCATGTATAAGTTGGGTCAAATGCAAACAACATAGACCCTGATTTGCTGTCGCATAATGTACCAGCAGATCAGGGTCTATGTTTGTTCTACTGATTATCCTTACAAACTGCATAGACCCAGATCTGCCAGCACATCATGCGATGGCAGATCTGGATCAATGCAGTTTGCAGTTGGTGTCAGGTTATATGCAAATACATAAGGTAGTAAGTTGCAAGCACAGCACAAAAGCAATAATGGAGCTGTGTAAAGGAATTTAAATTTCAGATCCTTAAAACGGATTTATGTAAAAACTCATTTATTTCAGTTCCTTTAGGATCTCTATGCATTCGTTGCAAATCCGAACTGCAGTTGTAGAGTTAAACCTGTTGTTGAGGGCAAGATTTGCTTCTGTCTTAAACCAATGATCAGTGTTTTATAGCAGTTTTGTTTAAAACCCTAGAATTCCCTACAGATTAAGCTGAGCTTCTATATGCTTAGAGCTCTGGTTATATCAAAATCTGTATCTGACATTCTTTCTCTATAAATGTTTAGTACTGACAGACATTTTCTCAGCAAAGTACAAATAATGTATGGGAAGAGGAAGTAATCAGCCTCTCTTAAAGCTTGACTCTCTTAAACAAATAGTTTTCATATCCAGCCTGAGTCTTTCTTTAGCTCACATGGCTATAAGGCCAAAGTGAGCTTATGGTGTGGTTCTGCATCATCTGTCTGGTGTGCATTTTGCATCCATGCATTGTTCATCATCCATGAACATTTTGCTGTTGTAAATTCTTCAAAAGCCACTGGATCAATTTCAACCAAATTTTGAAGAGAGCTTCCTGGCATGAAGGGCTTTTAAGTTTGAACAATTGATGCTGAGTTGTCATCAAATATGGTGACAGTTACTAAAAATAAAAAAAACTTTAAACAACTTCTAAAAGATTACAGAATAGAATTTGACCAAATTTAACAGAATGTACTCTGGCATGAAGAGTTTTTGAAGTTAAGACAAAAGATGCTGATCCACCCGATCAAATGTGACTGCCATTACTAAAAATAAAACAATCTTTAAATGACTTATAAAACATCACAGAACAGAATATGAGAAAGCATCCTGCAAAAAGGGCATCTAGTTGTATACAACTGATGCTGATCAACACTCAGATATGGCTGCTGTTACTAAATATAGAAAACTATTACGATTACTTCTTCTTAGAAATCACACAACAAGAATTGAACCAAATTTTATAGAATGCATCCTGGCATAGAGGGCTTTTAGTTTTACATAAATGATGCTGGGGCACCATAAAAAACAAATGTTGTTACTAAAAACCTAAAAACAAATTTTAAATCACTTCCTTTCGTAAAATGCTCAACAGAATTTGGCCAAATTTGATAGGATAGATTCTTGCATAAAGGGTTTTCCAATCTTTGGAAATGATGCTGATCCACCAACAATTATAACCAATGTTACTAAAAATAGGAAAGCCCTTAAATGACCTCTTCTCAACAGCTGCTGAATAGAGTTGTGACTAAATTTAATATAAAGCATCCTGGCATGAAGGGCTTTCAGATATATATATATATATGACCACCATTACTTTATAGAGAAAAAGTATTAAATGACTTCTCGCAATTAACTGAACATAATTAGACCAAATTTCTATAAATAAAAGTGCTCAACAGAATGTAACCAGATTTGAAAGCATGAAGATCTTTCAATTTTATACAAATAATAATGATCTGCTGTCAAATATGGCCACCATTACTAAAGAAAAATAGAAAAATCCTTAAATTACTTCCTGCAAACCACTGGACAGAATTAGACCAAATTTGATAGAAAGCACCCTGGGATAAAGTGGTTAGAAATTTGTACATGTGATGCTGATCCACCATTAAACAAATGTGTGCCATTACTAAAAATAGAAACATCTTTTAACAACTCAAAAACTGCTAAACAGAAATTTACCAGATTTGACAAAGAGTGTCCTGGGTTGAAGTATTGTTGATCCACCATTAAATATGGCTGTCATTACTCAAGCTATAAAAACATTTAAGCAACTTTATCAAACTCAACAGAATTTGACCAACTTTGAAACAACACTCATGGCATCAAGACCTTTCAATATTGGACATATGATGCTGATGTGCCATCAGATGTGTGTGAAGATACAAAAAGAAAGAGAAACCTTGCAACACATTTTTTTTTATAACATATGCAGTCAACAGCATTAGAAGAAATTTCTCTAGAAACCACCTACTGGCCCAGATTTCTTGGCCAACTGCTCTTGCATTTGGCAATGAGGAAGATGTCAGCCAGATGAGCAATTTCAGTGCCCACTTGGGCCTCTTGTTTGATATAATGTACCTGCATTAAACAGACACCTTCAATTAACAGTGAAAAGTTGTCCATCACACAGGTGACTTGTAAATGGAGCTTGTGCTGTACTGTCCACTCTAAGATTATTGCTTAATAAATTAACCATCTTTGACAAAAGTAGAATCTGCTTTCCAGGTAACTAATATAAAAGACTAAGTATTAATGTTTTGGTCAATTACTTTAGTAACATCTTGATGTGCCATAATTATTCTGAAAAACCCTTTTTCAAAGAGCTTTGAAGAATTCACTGAAAAACTCTGCTTGAAACATTTGTTTGCAAGAAATTGTTTTGGAACCTTCCAGGATCAAGAAAAGGGGCCTTTATTTGACTTTTCAGGGATATCAAGAAAACTAAAAATTGAATGAAATGTGGTACGGTTCTGTTGTTAAATATGCTATTGTATAGATCATATTATCTGAGTTTCACACATAAATATGATGTGGTATAGGTCATACTACCAGAGTTTCACACAAAAATATTATGTGGTATAGGTCATACTACCAGAGTTTCACACAAAAATATTATGTGGTATAGGTCATACTACCAGAGTTTCACACATAAATATGATGTGGTATAGGTCATACTACCAGAGTTTCACACATAAATATTATATGGTATAGGTCATACTACCAGAGTTTCACACATAAATATGATGTGGTATAGGTCATACTACCAGAGTTTCACACAAAAATATTATGTGGTATAGGTCATACTACCAGAGTTTCACACATAAATATTATATGGTATAGGTCATACTACCAGAGTTTCACACATAAATATTATATGGTATAGGTCATACTACCAGAGTTTCACACATAAATATTATATGGTATAGGTCATACTACCAGAGTTTCACACATAAATATGATGTGGTATAGGTCATACTACCAAGTTTCACACATAAATATTATATGGTATAGGTCATACTACCAGAGTTTCACACATAAATATTATATGGTATAGGTCATACTACCAGAGTTTCACACATAAATATTATATGGTATAGGTCATACTACCAGAGTTTCACACATAAATATTATATGGTATAGGTCATACTACCAGAGTTTCACACATAAATATTATATGGTATAGGTCATACTACCAAGTTTCACACATAAATATTATATGGTATAGGTCATACTACCAAGTTTCACACATAAATATTATATGGTATAGGTCATACTACCAGAGTTTCACACATAAATATGATGTGGTATAGGTCATACTACCAAGTTTCACACATAAATATTATATGGTATAGGTCATACTACCAGAGTTTCACACATAAATATTATATGGTATAGGTCATACTACCAGAGTTTCACACATAAATATTATATGGTATAGGTCATACTACCAGAGTTTCACACATAAATATTATATGGTATAGGTCATACTACCAGAGTTTCACACATAAATATTATATGGTATAGGTCATACTACCAGAGTTTCACACATAAATATTATATGGTATAGGTCATACTACCAAGTTTCACACATAAATATTATATGGTATAGGTCATACTACCAGAGTTTCACACATAAATATTATATGGTATAGGTCATACTACCAGAGTTTCACACATAAATATGATATGGTATAGATTATATTATCAGAGTTCACATAAATATAACTTGGTATAGATGACACTATCTGAATTACACTGATAAATATGATATGGTGAAGGTCATACGATCAGAGTTTCACCGGTAAATATGATATGGTAAAGGTCATACTATCAAAGTTTCACACATGAATATGATATGGTATGACCATACTATCAGTTTCACTGATAAATATGATATGGTATAGGTCATACTTCCAGAGTTTCAGAGATAAAGATGATATAGTATAGATCATACAGTCAAAGTTTCACTGATAAATATGATATGGTATAGATTATTGTATGGAGTTTCACTGAAAAATATGATATGGTATAGATGGTGCTGTCAGAGTTTCACTGATAAATATGATATGGTATAGATTATTGTATGGAGTTTCACTGATAAATATGATATGGTATAGATGATGCTGTCAGAGTTTCACTGATAAATATGATATGGTATAGATGATGCTGTCGGAGTTTCACTGATAAATATGATATGGTATAGATGATGCTGTCAGAGTTTCACTGATAAATATGATATGGTATAGATCATGCTGTCGGAATTTCACTGATAAATATGATATGGTATAGATGATGCTGTCGGAGTTTCACTGATAAATATGATATGGTATAGATGATGCTGTCAGAGTTTCACTGATAAATATGATATGGTATAGATCATGCTGTCGGAATTTCACTGATAAATATGATATGGTATAGATGATGCTGTCGGAGTTTCACTGATAAATATGATATGGTATAGATGATGCTGTCAGAGTTTCACTGATAAATATGATATGGTATAGATCATGCTGTCGGAATTTCACTGATAAATATGATATGGTATAGATGATGCTGTCGGAGTTTCACTGATAAATATGATATGGTGTAGATGATGCTGTCAGAGTTTCACTGATAAATATGATATGGTATAGATCATGCTGTCGGAATTTCACTGATAAATATGATATGGTATAGATGATGCTGTCAGAGTTTCACTGATAAATATGATATGGTATAGATCATGCTGTCGGAATTTCACTGATAAATATGATATGGTATAGATGATGCTGTCGGAGTTTCACTGATGAATATGATATGGAATAGATGATTCTATCGGAGTTTCACTGATAATATGATATGGTATAGATGATGCTATCGGAGTTTCACTGATAAATATGATATGGTATAGATTATTGTATGGAGTTTCACTGATAAATATGATATGGAATAGATGATTATATCGGAATTTCACTGATAAATATGATATGGTATAGATGATTCTATCGGAGTTTCACTGATAAATATGATATGGTATAGATTATTGTATGGAGTTTCACTGATAAATATGATATGGAATAGATGATTATATCGGAATTTCACTGATAAATATGATATGGTATAGATGATGCTATCGGAGTTTCACTGATAAATATGATATGGTATAGATTATTGTATGGAGTTTCACTGATAAATATGATATGGAATAGATGATTATATCGGAATTTCACTGATAAATATGATATCGGAATTTCACTGATAATATGATATGGTATAGATTATTGTATGGAGTTTCACTGAAAAATATGATATGGTATAGATTATTGTATGGAGATTCACTAATAAATATGATGGAATAGATGATTATATCGGAATTTCACTGATAAATATGATATGGAATAGATGATTATATCGGAATTTCACTGATAAATATGATATGGAATAGATGATTATATCGGAATTTCACTGATAAATATGATATGGAATAGATGATTATATCGGAATTTCACTGATAAATATGATATGGTATAGATGATGCTGTCGGAGTTTCACTGATAAAAATGATATGGTATAGATGATTCTATCGGAGTTTCAATGATAATATGATATGGTATAGATGATTCTATCGGAGTTTCATTGATAAATATGATATGGAATAGATGATTCTATCGGAGATTCACTGATAAATATGATATGGAATAGATGATTCTATCGGAGATTCACTGATAAATATGATATGGAATAGATGATTCTGTCGGAGTTTCACTGATAAATATGATATGGTATAGATGATTCTATCGGAGTTTCACTGATAAATATGATGTGGTATAGATTATTGTATGGAGTTTCACTGATAAATATGATATGGAATAGATGATTCTATTGGAATTTCACAGATAAATATGATATGGTATAGATGATGCTATCGGAGTTTCACTGATAAATATGATATGGTATAGATTATTGTATGGAGTTTCACTGATAAATATGATATGGTATAGATTATTGTATGGAGTTTCACTGATAAATATGATATGGTATAGATTATTGTATGGAGTTTCACTGATAAATATGATATGGAATAGATGATTATATCGGAATTTCACTGATAAATATGATATGGTATAGATGATTCTATCGGAGTTTCACTGATAAATATGATATGGTATAGATTATTGTATGGAGATTCACTGATAAATATGATGGAATAGATGATTCTATCGGAATTTCACAGATAAATATGATATGGTATAGATCATTCTATCAGAGTTTCACTGATAAATATGATATGGAAAAGATGATTCTATCGGAATTTCACTGATAAATATGATATGGTATAGATGATGCTGTCGGAGTTTCACTGATAAATATGATATGGTATAGATAATTGTATGGAGTTTCACTGATAAATATGATATGGAATAGATGATTCTATCGGAGTTTCACTGATAAATATGATATGGAATAGATGATTCTATCGGAGTTTCACTGATAAATATGATATGGTATATATTATTGTATGGAGTTTCACTGATAAATATGATATGGTATAGATGATTCTATCGGAGTTTCAATGATAATATGATATGGTATAATTGATGCTATCGGAGTTTCACTGATAATATGATATGGTATAGATGATTCTATCGGAGTTTCATTGATAAATATGATATGGAATAGATGATTCTATCGGAGTTTCACTGATAAATATGATATGGAATAGATGATTCTATCGGAGTTTCACTGATAAATATGATATGGAATAGATGATTCTGTCGGAGATTCACTGATAATATGATATGGTATAGATGATTCTATCAGAGTTTCACTGATAAATATGAAATGGTATAGATTATTGTATGGAGTTTCACTGATAAATATGATATGGAATAGATGATTATATCGGAATTTCACTGATAAATATGATATGGTATAGATGATGCTATCGGAGTTTCACTGATAAATATGATATGGAATAGATGATTCTATCGGAGTTTCACTGATAAATATGATATGGAATAGATGATTCTATCGGAGTTTCACTGATAAATATGATATGGAATAGATGATTCTATCGGAGTTTCACTGATAAATATGATATGGAATAGATGATTCTATCGGAGTTTCACTGATAAATATGATATGGAATAGATGATTCTATCGGAGTTTCACTGATAAATATGATATGGAATAGATGATTCTGTCGGAGATTCACTGATAATATGATATGGTATAGATGATTCTATCAGAGTTTCACTGATAATATGAAATGGTATAGATTATTGTATGGAGTTTCACTGATAAATATGATATGGAATAGATGATTCTATCGGAATTTCACTGATAAATATGAAATGGTATAGATTATTGTATGGAGTTTCACTGATAAATATGATATGGAATAGATGATTCTGTCGGAGATTCACTGATAAATATGAAATGGTATAGATTATTGTATGGAGTTTCACTGATAAATATGATATGGAATAGATGATTCTATCGGAATTTCACTGATAATATGATATGGTATAGATGATGCTATCGGAGTTTCACTGATAAATATAGCATGGTATAGATGATTCTATCGGAATTTCACCGCTACATATGATATGGTATAGATTATTGTATGGAGTTTCACTGATAAATATGATATGGAATAGATGATTCTATCGGAATTTCACTGATAATATGATATGGTATAGATGATGCTATCGGAGTTTCACTGATAAATATAGCATGGTATAGATGATTCTATCGGAATTTCACCGCTACATATGATATGGTATAGATTATTGTATGGAGTTTCACTGATAAATATGATATGGAATAGATAATTCTATCGGAATTTCACTGATAATATGATATGGTATAGATGATGCTATCGGAGTTTCACTGATAAATATAGCATGGTATAGATGATTCTATCGGAATTTCACCGATACATATGATATGGTATATAGGTCATAGTGTGTTTCACTGATGAGTATACATTGTATATTGACTAGTTTGAACAAACTTTTGTTTCTGTTCCAAGGAGATGATCTATGTGTAATTAATGGTGTTGCTTCATTTCACGTAATGTGGATTGATGTTGAGTTCTCTTCAAACTCGATTGGCTTCTTGGTGGCAGTTGTTTAGTGCATGCAATTTGAGTGCAGTAAATTAAATTGATAAAATTGATATGAAATATGCAGGTATCAAAGGGACAAGAATGACTGTTATCTTTAGAATAGCATTGAGTTATGTTACATCATTTATAATTTAAATTTGAGGAAATAAGAGTTTAAATTACCATTAGCAAGTTGTAGAGTGAAATCTGATAAATGTAGTTTTTTATTTACATCATCATTAAATGATTGATTGAGTCTTTGATTTGTGTTTCAATGGCACATGATCACTTGAAGGACAGTTTAGTGCCAGGGCATTAGTGGAGTAAGAAGCCTTATTCATTTTTTTATATATATTTCTGGTAAGATTGGATTATACATGTAGATAGCAATCACATCAGATTATAGTGAAAACTGTCTATAAAGGACACACAAGGAACAACAATATTTTGTCCTTTATGGACAAGTGTCTTTTATATAAAGAAGTGAATTTTATAGGGACACTTCAAAAAGTTTTTTTTTCTTATGTGCTGCCTTTTATATGAAAGTAAAATTTGTTGACACTTTAACAAATTTTTAATTTTTTTTTAAAAATGCTGTTATTTTATATCGAGGTAAAATGTTTAGGGACACATTTTTGTATGCTGTCATTTTTATTCAGGTGAAATTTATGGGGACACTTGAAACGGCTTTTTTAAACACAATGCTGTTCTTTTTATTTATGTGTAATTTATAGGGTCACAAAAATATATATATTTTTTTGAATTACTGTCATTTATATTTAGGTGAAATATATGGGGACATTTTAAAAAAGGGGGCAGGGGTATTGATTTTCTTTATAAGCAGACGCCCTTGAGATGTCTGCTAAGTTACAATTCAGTTTAACTGAGGAACAAAAATCAGTCATGCATATGAAATGAAAGTATCAACATTTTTAAGAAATATTTAGCATCATGGTTTTAGTTTTTGTAAATTGCCAGAAGAGCAGCAAAAGGCAGTTATTTATTTATATTTATGGAATATTACCATATTTGAGTGTATTCCTAATATTTTGTGAAAACATAAGTATTGTGCATATTCAGGAATAGAAATTGCAATAAAATTAAAGATGTTTGCATCAGCACTTGAAGCATTATTTGGTCAGTGGTCAGATGTGTTATTATTATTTTTAGCACAAGATTCTACTGTTTGGAAGCACACCCTCATTCTGGTCTTACAATTCAATGATGACCACATTTATTCTCATGTCTGATTATACTGTGATATTATCTTGTGCATGAAATAACATTTCTCTGGAAAAGCATGGAGATTTAACCCAAAAGCTAAGGTAAGCACATAGCTAAGGAGTTGTAAACCTTCATGATTGTCCAGTGCCTTCTGATACCAATGTCAGCTATTTACAGCTCTCCCCCCCCCCCATTATAATGTTCCTCGTTATAACCTGATTTGGGATATAATGCGGTTTTACTATGGACCCTATGACCAAAATCACACCAATGTATAACAATAATGGTTGAAAGAAAAGAAGGTGAAACTTAGTCTTATATCTTCATTTCCTTTTAAAAACACCATTATTTAAAAACAATTTGATAGTGCCCACTATACCACTGTTCGTTATATTATGCTATTCTCAATATATCGCTGTTCCATACATATCACGGTTCTCAATATAACGTGGTTCAGTACATAATATGGTATGCTGTTTTGGACCCTGACTACTGCGTTATAACTAGGGAGACCTGTACATGGAAACAAAAATCCTTGTCCACAGATACGGAAAAAAAGATTATTTCCCTCGGATGCCAATGGATCGTGCAGCTCCAGTCACTCTCTTGTGTTGCTGAAATTAATCTCTTGGCAAAAATATGGAAATGGAAGTAAATTAATATTTGGCTGAATTCTTTGAAGATGCATGTCATATAGTATTGCAGTGTTCCGAGTGCAATCAAGAAATTAATTTTCTTTGGTTTTTATTGATGACAAAAATACAAAAATACACAGGAAAAAAATGCTGTACATGAAGATATATATCTGTTTTGGAGATGAAAGAATTTAGAAAATAGCTTAATTGAGTGTAACAACAACAAATACTTCCGCAAGTCGGAGATAAAAAATAAAAAAATCGGTCGGCACCTCATTAGGTTCTTATGGAAACACTTGCGGACATAGCTATGATGGTTGAATGATATTTTTCATGTTTTAATATAAGAGGGCATATTGCATTTATGATGCTTACACTGAAACCAAATTAAAAGATAGAACTAAAACACAAATTTCATTTGATAAAACTTATTTATTTGGTATTTATTTTTTAAAGTGTTGCCACCAGTAGGTATTAGTGACAGTTTCATTGATCGAATTTTCATCGAATATTGTTATTTACAGTGTACTGAGAATGTTGTTTGGAAAGAAAATTGAACAAAATATATGACTTCTTATTAAAAGTTGAGAATTTTAGGATGTTGATTCAAATTTCCGGGTACTAACCACTGTTTTTGACGATAAAACGAGCTATATATCAAGGTTGCATTTACAAATTTTAATCAAGATTTTTTTCACATTGAACAAATAAGGGCCAATGTTTTTGGCATTTTCTAGTATAAAAAAAAATGGGATCCACACCTGACCCCGCATTATAAGCAGGTTTGCGAGTTATCAAGGGAGTGGTGTATTTTGAACCACTATAGTGTATCTGAGTCACTAGTTTATTAATATTTGAGCCACTACAGTATATAGTTGTAAATACTTGAGCCACTAGAGTTTAAATGCAAGAGCCACTAGAGTTATAAATACTTGAGCCACTAGTGTGTATAGCTGTAAAACTAGTGTATAAAAACTAGAGCCACTAGAGGCTACAGGTATTTTAGGCACTAGTTTATTAATACTTGATCCACTACAATGCATAATTGTAAATAGTTGAACCACTTGAGTGTATAAATACTTGAGCCACTAGAGTGTATATTTACTAGATTTATGAGAGAGTATATATATGTATATATATATATATGGCATGACATGACAGATCTGGTTCTATGGTTCTTACTGTTGGATGCCATTGCAAACTTGGTTCTACAATGCTTACTGTTGGATCGCATAACATCTGGTTCTGCAATACTTACTGTTGGATGCTATGGCAGATCTTGTGCTACAGTGCTTACTGTTGAATGCCATAACAGATCTGGTTCTACAGTGTGTACTGTTGGATGTCATGGCATATGTGGTTCTAATTTGCTTACTGTTTGATGTCATGGCAGATCTGGTTCTACAGTGCTTACCATTGGATGCCATAACAGATCTGGTTCTTCAGTGCTTACTTTTGGATGCCAATACAGATCTGGTTTTACAATACTTACTGTTGGACACCATAACAGATCTGGTTCTACATTACAATAAATTGGACACCATAACAGATCTGGTTCTACAGTACTTATAGTTGGACACCATAACGGATCTTGTTCTACAGTATTTATTGTTGGACACCATAACAGATCTGGTTCTGCAGTACTTATTGTTGGACACCATAACAGATCTGTTTCTACAGTACTTATTGTTGGACACAATAACAGATCTGTTTCTACAGTACTTATTGTTGGACACCATAACAAAACTGGTTTTGCAGTACTTATTGTTGGACACAATAACGGATCTGGTTGTACAGTTCTTATTGTTGGACACCATAACAGATCTGGTTTTACAGTACTTATTGCTGGGCACCATAACAGATCTGGTTCTACAGTACTTATTGTTGGACACCATAACAGATCTGGTTCTACAGTACTTATTGTTGGACACCATAACGGATCTGGTTCTACAGTACTTATTGTTGGACACCATAACAAATCTGTTTCTACAGTACTTATTGTTGGACACAATAACAGATCTGTTTCTACAGTACTTATTGTTGGACACCATAACAAAACTGGTTTTGCAGTACTTATTGTTGGACACAATAACGGATCTGGTTGTACAGTTCTTATTGTTGGACACCATAACAGATCTGGTTTTACAGTACTTATTGCTGGGCACCATAACAGATCTGGTTCTACAGTACTTATTGTTGGACACCATAACAGATCTGGTCTACAGTACTTATTGTTGGACACCATAACGAATCTGGTTCTACAGTACTTATTGTTGGACACAATCACAGATCTGGTTCTACAGTACTTATTGTTGGACACAATAAAAGATCTGGATCTACAGTACTTACAGTTAGATGCTACAGCAGATCAGGTTCTACGGTACTTACTGTTGGATATCATGGCAGATGTGATTCTAATTTGCTTACTGTTTGATGCCATGGCACATCTAGTTCTACTCTGCTTACTCATGAATGCTGAATCTGCTTCTACATGCTTACTCTTGGATGCAATAACAAATCTGTTTTCTACTCTGCTTACTGTTGGATACCATGACACAACTGGTTCTACTCTGCTAACTGTTGGATGCATTAGTAGATCAGGTTCTACAGTTCTTATTGTTTGATTCCATGGCAGATCTGGTTCTATGGTGATTATTGTGTGATGTATATTATGCACAAGGAAATAGGATGTGCCTCCAGCATTTTCAATTAATTTGCATGGGGCACTCCTCTTGGAGAGGGAAAATTTCCAGCAATATAGTTGATAGATAATTATATAACATTGGTTATATTTAAATAGGTGACATACATTTATTTGACTTACTGCTTGTCTGTTTAGACAGTACTTTTCATTTTAACACTTCATTATAGTCTTTAGTTTTTCATGCCCTCTAAAGTTTTGTATACCATCAATTTAAAAAAATCTAACAAAAAATTCCTCCACTTTTTATACAGAGAACTTTGTGTTCTTGTTCGAATCTTATTGATATTTATACTTTAAAATCAGCTTCATAACATAATTACAAATTTTTTTCCTATGATTATCGGCACATTCAAGGAAATAATTAATAATACTGAACATACAAAAAATGTCTAACAAAACAGTATCCATTCTTTTTTAATTGTTTTTCATCAAGTAAATACTTACAGATGTAGAACTTTACTTTTAGTCGGCATCATATGGCCATTATTGTGCTGAAGTGTCATTAAATGCTGATACATACATACATGCTGAAGATGACATAGCAGTGGCATAGGAAGAAATTTGGCCCCCCCCCCCCAACACCAAAAAAAACTTAATTCTGGGGTACCCTCCCAGTAAATAAAAGTTGTTTGATGGGAATTTTGGGCCCCCACTGAGCCTGGGCCAATTCTTAAGCATTTCTTACTTTATTTTTTCAGTTTCCATCATTTTTAAGACCTTGTCCCTCTGTCATAAAACTTCACTTGATTCTAAATCTTACTTGAAAACTATTCTGACCAATCAAAAGTTGTAAATTCTGAGTAATATTTCCAAGTCTAGAGTAACATTTTGTTACTGTATATACTTGCGTACAAGCTGATACTAACTGCAAACTGCACAGACCCAGATCTGCCGGTGCATAATGTACCAATAGATCTGGGTCTGTGAAGTATGTTAGGAGTAATCAGTAGAACAAATAACATAGACGCTGATCTACTGGCGCATTATGCAACAACAGATTAGGGTCTATGTTGTTTGTTATCTGACTTGAATTATAAGAGAGTATATATGATACTTGAAATGCTGTGTAAAGTTTCATGATGGAGGAGCCTGATTTCCAACAATTTGCTTTAGCAGCAATTATAATAGTTATGCAAAAAACTGATGTTTTACATTAACAAATCTCTGACTAAAAAGCTTTTTTCTTTGCAACAACTTAAACAAAAGCAACAAAACTTGAACAGTACAAGCTCAAGGTCATTTCTTAGTCAGAGAAAGTACCGTATATACTCATGTATAAGCCGGGTACAAATGCAAACAACATAGACCCTGATCTGCCATCGCATAATGTGCCGGCAGATCAGGGTCTATATTATTTGTTCTACTGATCAGTCCTTACATGCTGCACAGACCCAGATCTGCCGGCACATTATGCGACAGCAGATCTGGGTCTCTGCAGTTTGCAGTTGGTATTTGCTTATATGCGAGTATATATGGTAGATGGCATTTATTAAAGTATGGAACTTTTCCTCATCATTGGCCAGTAAAGGGTGTTTATGTGAAATGGTCATAACCCAGTGGTCTTCTTCAGAAAATTAGTGTATTAATATATGAATAATGTTTCTTGTCAAAATTCTTATGTTAGTCTAGACTTTGGAGAAACATTATCACTTGTGAATAAGGGCTAGCATGGTCCAATGCTATTAAGAGGAAGTATTCATGTGGTTTTATGACCATCAAAATTGGCCTCTGGCATTTTGAAATTTCCTCTTTTAAAGGGCCTTTCCAAGCCATGATGTATCTAATATTTGGCTTGTGGACAGATTTATGTAGGAAATGGTTATAAGGCTTGATCATACATCAAACTGCATCATACAATATTTTATTCCCTGAGTGTAATTTTTTCCTGCAACCATTAGGTTGCCCTTTCATGAATTACAGAGCATGTAGGGAGTCCTCTGATTTACTGCGATTATCAGAGTAATGTCTTGGGCATTTTTCTTGGATATCCAATTCAATCTACAAGTCATTTTGTAACATAATCAAGTGGTTTTGTGAAGGAAAAAATGTTCATGAAAGAGTGGTTCATAAAGGAACCATGACCAGAAATCAAATATTTAAAGATTTATTATTTATCTACTTACCAGACTAGAAAGTGCTTTGAAAGGTAAGTTGTGCTATTTTGAGTCAGTACCTTTCATATTTCCTTGTAATTCAGTAGACCTACAGACAGTTATAAGAATTGCTAATATGCTTTCGATTTACTTGTTAATTTGCTTTAACTAAAACCTTAACTTTTTTTTCATCTTCTACGATGAATTCTCTACTCTATGGATTTCTGCTCTCAGTGCCTAAGGCAACCAAATTATTAGGGCTTGGCAACCTAAAATTTGGAATGGACATTTAAATTTTCAAGTCGTTTGCCCTATGGCTACTAAATTTGTGGAGCTGTGTATTAATTTAAACAGTACTCGCTATCTGTCTGTCTGTCTGTCTTTTTCACTCTTAGTTGAGCATTGAAAATGGAGTAAACTGTGCACTGTAATTGTGGGTGCTCCAATTGTGCAGATCTTTGTAACAGAAGGACAAAGAGGTGACTGTTATGGGATTTTTCAAACCCAGGGGCTATAGACTTCAGTAATTGGTGCAGAGTCTAGACTATTAGACACTATCTTGTGCTGAAAAACTGTTACTAATTAATTCTGTTAGGGCAAAATATCATCTTATGGAGCCCTACAGTGTCATGCCTTGGTATGGAAACTACCTAAGAACTTGTCAGAACTTAAATGATACAGTTGCTCTTCAGCAAAATAATTCCACTAATGAGTATAATCATCTGTCTCTAGTTGTCTCCCTTACTTTTATTTATTTCGTTTTATTCCAGCCAGGCTGACTACAGTTCCATTTAGCTCCAGGGAATTTTAAATTCGCAAGAAATGTTTGTCTCTTTTTTTTTTGTTTCATAATGGATGTTTATTTTTTTTTAAATAGAGTGAAATAATTCACTGCAATACACTTGTATTTCATCTTTTCCATCTTATGCTAATTTTAACTAATTTTAAATATTTTTCCAATATCCAAATTTTGAATGAAAAAATCGAAAAGCTTTAGAAGGACAAAAGTTGTAATTATGGAAATGCATTTGGCTTTAAGTATTTGAATCGAACATTATCTTATGCATTATTCATGTTTACTAGGTAGAATGTACTAATTGCATTTAATGGTAAAAATGAAGAGATACCATCCTAGTTAAAAATTTATAGTATTTGATTTCTGCTGCAACTTTGCATTTATACCTGTTCAAAAAATATTTAAAAAATATATAATACCCCCTCACAATGTGGAAATGAAGTTTGGGTGGTATACTGGAGTCAGCTTGTCTCTCTGTCCAGCCCTCACACTTTTGTTTACTTAATATCTCCTTAACACTTTTACCATATATACATGTACTCGCGGATAAGCTGGGTCCAAATGCAAACAACATAGACTCTGATCTGCCATTGTGATGGCAGATCTGGGTCTATGCAGTTTGCAGTTGGTATGGGCTTATATGTGAGTAAATAGGGTATGTATTTTGATGAGTCTGAGTCCCATATAAGATTATTTTTTGGTCAGATTAGTACAGCTCTTCCTCGTTATAACGCGTTAGTTGGGGTCCATTACTGCCAACCGCATTATGTACCAAACCACGTTATACTGAGAACTGTGATATCTACAGATTTGCAATATATTGAGAATAGCATGATATACCAAACCATGGTACAGCAGACACTATCACATTTTTTTAAATAATGATGTTTTGAAAAGGAAATCAGGATACAAGGCTAAGGTTCACTTTGTTTTCTTTCAACCCTTATTGTTATACATTGATATGATTTTGGTCATGGGGTCCATAGTAATACCACGTTATATCCGGAATTGTGTTACAACAAGGCACATTATAATGGGGGAGAGCTGTTCTTTTATTGGAGTTATTTCTTCATTATGTGAAAATTGTGTTTATACTTCATATCTTGATCAGGGGATGGGGGCATTCCATAAACAATCACTTACTGGCAGATCTAGTTGTAAATAACCAATAAACAGGATTGACAATTAATGGTTTGATCTGGTATCTTTGTATATTGGTTCACCAATTAAAGCTTGTCACAGTTATGTACTAATGTAAAATCCATGGAGTGTTAGAAGGGTAGTCTTAACTATTGTATCTCACTTCCCTCACATAGCAAAGAAGCTTGTGGTAAGTTATTAAAATGGTAATGAAACTGATAACGTCTCCCATACATTGTGTATTTCATAGCATTATGAACAGATTTAATTATGCTCAGTATGGAATTATTTTGAATCTCTAAATAGGTTTTATTTTATCAGTATGATTGGCTTTTGATGCACCCACCTTTACGTCTCTACATGTAAAAAGGACATCGTTATAGAATAGCAGACGACATCATAATGTAATATTGATCTCTGCATTACAAAATTGAAATTGTCCATCGATCATCTATGATGTGAAACAAAGATTAATCATAAATCTAGATGTCAGTAGTTCTCCACATAAAGATGAACATACCATATATACTCACTTATAATCCGGGTCCAAATGCAAATAACATAAACCCTGATCTGCTGTTGCATAATGTGCCGGCAGATCAGGGTCTATGCTGTTTGTTCTACTGATTAGTCCTTACAAACTGCATAGACCCAGATCTGCTGGCACATTATGTGATGGCAGATCTGGGTCTATGCAGTTTGCAGTTGGTATGGGGTTATATGCGAGTATATACGGTAATATTTGTCAAGTTTTGACCTATAGAAATTTTTTATAAACTTTCCTGATTTGAAATAGAGAACTTGACAATGCATGACAAAAAGTGTTTTAGCAACCAGTCTGTTAATATCCTTACCTGCCATTGTAAAGGATATAAATGGCCATGCATTTAAATTTATTGCACAAAACCTGTGGTGAATTTTCAACAAACAAGTAAAAATTCTGGTTCTAGTAGTGTAGTATTACAAAAAATTCAATTGTCTCTTGATTTATCAGATGAAGTTAAAGTCTAGAAATTGTTTTGAAGTTCATGCCATTTTAAACTGGAAAGAATTATACATAAAAAATACATGTGTATCAGATGTATTTCTTCTCCAACAGCGGGATTTAAGGTAGCAGTCAGCACAGTGTTGATGACATTGTTTTCTTCTTATTGCCATATTATGACCATTTGCAAAGTATGTTTGGATTAAGATGACAATGGTTAAAAATTGGTCATTGTGACATACTATGTTTGCTATAAAAAACAAGGTTTAATACTAGCTTTTCATCTAAATTTTTGTTGCACACATCAAGCATGAAAATGGGACATTTTCGCTTGTATTAAACAAAATAGTACCATATTTAACATGATATTCACATTTGCCTTAATAAGAACATGCTCCTTTTTTTAAATCAAAATTTGCATAAAAATATCTGTAATAAGTTCTTGTGTCTCAGTCCAAGCATGCAGCTCTCCCTCATTATAATGTGCTTTGTTATAACGTTATTGTGGATATAATGCAGTAGTGCTATGGATTCCATGCCCCAAAATGAAACCATTTTTTTAAAAACTTTTTTCTCAGCATAGAAAATTATATTTCTGCAATTACATGGATGTGAGAGAGTGTCAAACAAGCAGTGGCCACACTAGGTAGAATGTCAAATCTTGGTTTTCCTGAAGGATGGCATTGCCTATGTCAATACATGTATGCTGTTTGCAGAATGTGCAAAGAATAAAATGCTCCCTCTTGCTCCTGCGCTTCACAAAGTCAAACTCCTTCAACCAGGAGTTCTGAAATTTAGTTTCAATGGGCTTTGCAGATGGCTCATTCTTCCCTGAATTACAGCTGCATATCAACATTTCGCATTCAAAACTTAATCACGCTTCCCCACTATTTCCACTACCAAAATAATCATGTTTTGCATTTTATATATGGAGTGGAATCTGACTTCAAAGAAATGTTGCTACAGATCAACAACTAGCCAATAATCTTTAATAAAGATGGCTTAAACATTCTCATTCAAGGCAATGAAGTGCAGTGACTTATGTTTTTATTGTCTATTATCAGTCAGTTAAGTAAGCTGTGGAGTGGTGGTTGTTTATCTCTTTATTGTTTAATTGCTTCTATGATAATTAACTGTATAAACTGCCCCTTGGTGATAGTTTTCCATCAGCATTAACAGAGAGATCTAAATTGTGTTATATAATCTGTGTGTTATAGATGCCTCTGGCATTAAGCATGACTGTTTACTATTTATACAGGCCTCGGGCTATGGGCATACATTGTTTTGTCACCAACAGTCTCACTATCTCTCTTTTCTTTTTCATAAGATTTGCTGGAAATCGTGTTTTTATAAACATGACCATGTTGAGGGGTTTGGGAGTCAACAGTTGTGTTTTTCGTGTGACATGTCATGTTCTGGCAAGTATGGATATCTTGATGGGTATTTCTACAAATCGCTTGGAATGAAGCAAATTATCATAATGAACTTTACAGCTGCACTCTACAAGTAACCTGCCTGAGCCAAGCTTTTTAACACTCTTTGACTCTCCAGCAAGATCCTGGAGTGCTTTTGCAATCATTAATTGTGAGAACTTTATCAGCTTCTGATTTTCTTCAGTTGATTCAACGATGAGAAATCATGGCCAATTACCTTGACTTCGAAGAGTTTTTCTTCCAAAAGAGTTTTCTTTTCCAAGTCACTGGTTGAATTGTTCCTGGTCCTTTTGAGATCATGTTTCACACAGTTGGTTATAGTTTTGTTATGTTTTCTCAATACTGAAGACAATAACTTCCTCCTCCATGCTTCCTACCCGTCTTGGAGCCTAACAAAGGGACAGCAATTAATGATGATTTATCGAGTTCTCATGTCAGGGCTACACAAGGTACTATACTTGAGTAAAGCACAATCCTCACTCGATTAACCCTTGCCACTGCCCTCAGAAGCCATGACTCTAAATTTGCACAACATAGCAGTATACATTTTGTTAGACTTTTATACTCTTGGAGACAGTGGAAGCTGAATCAATTTATCTTGCTCATGACATCGGGCATGAATAGCTGATTGATCAGACCAGACGTGCTGGTTGATCAGACCAGACTTGCTGGTTAATCAGACCAGATTTGCTAATTGATCAGACCAGACCCTTTTGACCGCCCGTCTAGAGTAAAGTGGAAGCTAAAGTAGTGTGTTGCATCAGAGATGAAACAATCTGGCATCTGGTTTCTCTGCACTTACTTACCAGGATCCTCTCTTCCAATGACACATGATGCAGCTGAAAACAAACAGCTTGTCTCCATCAGCCACCGCTTATGTGACATGCAGGAGGGCATAATGGACCTATTCTACATCCTTCAGCTCACGGGGGGGGGGGGGGGGGGGGGGGGGGGGATGATATTATATTATTGTATAACTTTAAAATTACAAGTCTTTGATAATGACTGGAACAATTATTTATAGACATAATACCTTCTAGTGCTGTTTTCATTTATATTAACTCCCATCAAACTGCATTCATTGTAAACTTGGATCTGTCCTCACATAATGCAATGACAGATCAGGGTGTATGCTGTCCACTTGAACTCATAAATAGAACAAAATACATTGACTCTGATCTGGTGGCACATTTTGCAGTGGCAGCTCTTTGTCTGTGTTGTTCACAGTCAGGTGAGTATAAATATGCCTGAGACAATACAGTAACATGTTTTCTTTCGTAACGTTACTTGTCCTGTAATAATTCCAGCAGAACTTTGGTATGTTATATTTTGAGATATCAGCTATTGGGATTCAAGTCTATATTGATCATGGACTAAATTAATAATCTCTTTTATGGATGGAAATCAACTGTTCCAGGTACTGAAACACTTCAACATCCAAGTGCAAATAATTATGTTTTTCTTCCTCATTTACCGTATATACTAGCTTACAAGTCGAATCCAACTGCAAACTAAACAGACCCATATCTGCCATTGCATAATGCGCTGGCAGATCTGGGTTTGTGCAGCTTGTTAGGAGTAATCAGTAGAACAAACAACATAGACCCTGATCTGCTGGTGCATTATGCAATGGCAGATCAGGGTCTATATTTTTTGCAGTTGGACTCCACTTATACACGAGTATAAATAACAGCCAGTGTTGTGTTGACATGAGATTAAACCCTATACATGCATACATACATACATTATAAAGTACCGTATATACTCGCGTATAAGCTGATAACGACTGCAAACTGCATAGACCCAGATCTGCCATTGCATAATGTGCTGGCAGATCTGGGTCTTTGCAGTTTGTAAGGACTAATCAGTAGAACAAACAACATAGACCCTGATTTGCATGCGCATTATGTGACGGCAGATCAGAGTCTATGTTGTTTCGATTTGGACCCAGTTTATACGCGAGTATAGACGATACTTCTTTGACTTAAAATAAATCTAATTTTAGGGTAAATCTATTGGCTGCACTGCAGTATCATGGTCCTCATTTTTCAGGAAGTTGTATTCCTGAATTCATACTTTGTCATATACTGTATATATATTTTATTGTCAACACTGGCTTTGAGGCGATGCCACATTAGTAAATGACTTTTGTATGAGATCAGCTTGTTGCGGTCACAAATACATAATTTAAGGTCTTT
Organism: Margaritifera margaritifera; assembly: GCA_029931535.1. Lineage (NCBI taxonomy): Eukaryota > Metazoa > Mollusca > Bivalvia > Unionida > Margaritiferidae > Margaritifera > Margaritifera margaritifera. Next base: position 4,847,988 of record JAQPZY010001636.1, on the reverse strand, counting down.
TTCTGGCAACTATTTTCTTGTTCCAAAACTGAACAAAGAGCTATATATTCAAAAAGTTTTAATACTTACGTTCATTTATTTGGAACAGCATTCCAAAGGAAATATTTTAAAGGTCAACAAGAAATTAATTTCACTATTATCTGATAAATTGGATGAAAAATTAAACTCCCTGGTTAGTGGTGACTTGTACCCCCCTTTAGGTATGAACACCTCCACCTTCATTGCTGATACCTAAATATATTGTTTAAATAATGTTGTACATAACCCAATTTTAGCATGGTCTTGTATATGCTTCTTAACATATTGTGGTCACTTACAAATATAATGGGTAGGATTTTATTTTGTTTACTACCATGTGAAGAAAAAAAAAAAAAAATTCATTGTATGCTAGGAAATATGCGAGAGATAGAGACAGGTGTTTAATGTATCAGTGAACATTCATCTAAATATGTCAATAATAGAGGGCCACAAGGTAGATTAATTCCACAAAACTGTTTCACCCTCTATAAATAAAGCTGTTATTATTACTATTATTATTATTATTATTATTATTATTATTATTGTTCATTCACAGTGCATTGGTTATTTATCTTGCCCGTAAGTAGCCATGTTTGTGTCATGTGACTTGCTCGTGATGTCACTCATGATGTAGAGGGCAATCCCAGCCCTGGAACAGCTGATTGTAATGGCTGCTCTACAACAGGCTCAACCTTGGTGTCACCAACGATATATCTATGCTTGATATGGGCAGTTGTGGTGGGTTTCCTCCAAAACTTTCTTCATTTGTAATGTTGCAGAGTTGGCCATAATTTCATGCAAAAGTCCCTGTGCAACAGAAGGCTGGCTTTTGGTTTTGTTCTCAAGCTACGTATCCTTCGCCATTATGGCTGCAGCAATGGTCCCTGACAATTGCTCTAAAAAATTGCTATAGGAAGGAATCACAGAAAATTCAGTCCAATAAAATGAAACATTTAATAATCACAGTCCTGTTGTCTTTACAGTAGTCTTTAAAATGTGAGAAAAACATTTAAACACCAGGAAAAACTACAAAAATGTTGTTGGTAGCAAAAACACGAACTGACCATCACTTTTGACTAGTGTACTAACCTGTCTTGTGACCTATGCATCATCTCATGGGATCCCTTCGGGTGCAAAAGGTTTGAGAAATGTATAATTTTCCAATAAAAGCTCTTGGAACTTAAGAACAGTGTCTCAGATTTCTCCCCTTAAACTTCTAAACATGCAGTTTTTAACTAAATCACCTTCTTGTAACAAGCATCTTGGTATATCAAATAATATCAGACTTCTGTAAAAAAATGACCAAACAGTTTTGGTCCCAACACTGTCCAGTTAATGGATGTTTACCTGTACATATTGTATTTTTATTGTCAAGCTCACCTTGGTGTAAGCTAAACATAGCGATCACTTTGGCGTCCGTGTGAGTGTCGATCCATCCATACATCCATTAAGGTCAGTGTTAACGATATTAAAGTAACCTCAATGTTAACATTTTTGACATTAATGTTTCTGTATATGCAGTAACCAGGACTAAAGTCTGGTTTAATCAGCACTCGGAATACAGGTTTAAAATACCAACTGTGCTGATTGGCAAAATAGAAGAAAAGAAAACAATACATGTACATGTACTATTATTGCAATTTACAGTTTGTATTTTTGTTAGAATTTTTAAGTCTTTCTTAAAAAATAAAAATAAAATCTGCTAGAGGAATGGGCACAGTGACAATCGAGTTTTCACACTCCTTCAAGATCTTAGATTCTGGTCCCAAAGTAACAAGTTAAAAAATTATCAAATTATGAAAATAAACAATAAACAAAAAACATTTTTGTTTATGTTAAAGACAAAAATATTACTTGATTGTGGCTTTAATATATCAATAGAAATAATTGGGGTTAATATAAAGATATGCCTCTGAGATCAGGAATGCTTCAATTTAACCAAAAGAAATAATGAAATTTAATTGAAGATTCTTTCTGAACCAAGAAAATATATAAAATCCGGTCAAAGAAGATCTGTACTGTATATACTCACTTATATAGTCCAACTTCAAAACAACATAAACCCTGATCTGCCATTCCATCATGTACCGGCATATCAGGATTTATGTTGTTCGTTCTACTGATTCCTCTCAACAAACTGCATAGACCCAGATCTGCTGGTACATTATGTGACAGCAGATCTGGGTCTGTACAGTTTGCAGTTGCAGTTCGACTCCACTTACGAGCGAGTATATACAAATTCAAGATAGCAGTCATGTTGTCACCTAATTAGCAATAACTACCTGTACATGATGTAATGATGTGTAATAGGTCCATAGGGTCTTTAATAATTGATTATATTTCCATCCAGGGCCTCGGGCTTATTAAATGTAGGGCACAAATGCATTAACTTGGATAAGAAATAATTCTCTTCTACATTTGGGCAAGAGGAAAACCTGGTTCACGACTTTAAAAATGAGTTATCAATAATGGTAAACATAAGTATTAAATCCACCCCCACCCAACTGTGGAGCCATGATGGTTCTGTGGTTAGCATGTCAGACTCGTGTCCAAAAGGGTATAGGTTCAAATACTACCATCATATCAGGCCTGGTTGGCTACCGTGGCGTGTCCTTGGGCGTGGTACTTTATTCTAATTGAATTAACACTAAAATACCTACTGTATATACTTGTGTATAAGCCCGTACTAACTGCAAACTGCATAGACCCAGATCTGCCGTTGCATAATGCGCCGGCAGACCTGGGTCTATGCAGTTTGTAAGGACCAATCAGTAGAACAAACAACATAGACCCTGATCTGCCGGCGCATTTTGCTTCGGCAGATCAGGGTCTATGTTGTTTGCATTTGGACTCGGCTTATATGTGAGTATATACGGTACTTGTGTTGCTGTGCTGCAAAATGCCAAATCAAACTATAAATGACTTATTTCCTTTCAATATTAGCGTCATATTCCCTGAATACAGCAGCATCAGTAGTTCCACAGTTTTTACCACACAAAGAATAATTTGTAATTTTTAAAAAAACATCACTTCAATTGTATTTTTGGGGCACTTACCCTTGTTTGATGCATATGCAACTACAAAAAATATACATGTACTCCCAGATCTGTCATCACATACATTCTCTCTCCCAACCACACTTTAATGAGGGATACTGTGATATCCAGTTTGAACTATCTGTCCATAATTATCTCTTCCTTAACAATTTGGTTGAAAATTCACCAAACTTGGTATGTAGGGTTGTCCATGTGGTAACCACCTGCAAAAAAGGGGTATCATTTTGAGGGACCCTTTGTTGTTTTATTTTTATTTCCAGCAAATGGTGATTTACCTACTGTACATAGTATGTGATGACAGATCTGGGAGTACATGTATATTTTTTGTAGTTGCATATGCATCAAACAAGGGTAAGTGCCCCAAAATACAATTGAAGTGATGTTTTTTTAAAAATTACAAATTTTAACCAAGCCATTGTAGCAAGGATTAAGATTCAAACATGCACTCTTTCAGTCATGAGTCTAGCATGCTAACCACTGAGTCGCTGTGGCTCCAGTCATTTATGGAACTTTTATCTTGTAGAAGCATACATGTTTATATTTATTTGGAAAGGTTTATCTTACTATTTTAGCAACCTTCGATCTTTGCATTTTTAGAATTTAACTTTTAATCAGCACTATATAGCCTGTATTGTGCTGATGTGTTGTTACCTAAATAGGGATATTCACGGAAGGGGGGTTGTTTATTATTATTATTATTATTATTATTATTACTATTATTAGAATCTTCAAGTGATCCACAATTTCTAGGTTATTACATTGGTTAATCCATTCATAGGTCACTTTGTGTTTACCTTAATTTTGCAGATGAAAGTATCTTTATACGACTGGAACTGGACCATTTGTGATCACTAAGTTGGTGCTTCATTTTGGGAAATACCATATTTGACATAATATCCTCCCAGTGTGCATAACAAATTATTATTTGGGTACTTTTCATTAGGCTAGCTCACCATAATAAGTGTACACTGATGAAATCATAACTGTGTTCCCATCTCATGCTAGATGAGACAACTCCCTTGGCTCTGTTGTGAGCTCTTCATATTTGAGGTACATTCTCTCTCCCAACATGGTTGTGCTGTATAAAACAAGATGTATGATCCATTTTTATATGCCCCCTATAAGGCGGAGCATATTATGTTGTGATGTTATTCATGTGTCCATCCATCGGTTACCAGTTTGGTTTCCACATAATAACTTTAGTTGTCCACTATCTACAGTTACCAAACTTTCTGCATGGCTTGCACATGGGATAAGGAAGAACCTTTTTGATTTCGGGTTCAACAGCTCAACAGGTCAAGAGCAGTGTGACTCAAAAAAGAAAAATGGTTTCCACACAGCAACTTGAGTTCTCCACCTTCTTGTTACCAAACTTTGTGGATGGCATGTACTTGGGGTATGGTAGAACCCCATCAACATTGAGCTCAAAATGTCAAGGGCCAAGGTCACTTTTACTGAAAGAAGAAAAATTGTTTTTGCACAGTAACTTCAGCTCTCCATCATCAACGCTTACCAAACTTTGTGGGTGGCTTGCATGTGGTGTAAGGAAGAATCCTATTGATTTTGGAGTCAAAAGGTCAAAGTCAAGGTTACTGACTGAAACAAGAAAAATGGTTTCCACACAATAACATTAGTTCTACATCACAGACCTGGCCTAAACTTTGTGGCTGGCATGCACTTAGGGTAAGGAAGAAGCCTATTGGTTTAGGGGTCAATATATCGATGGTCAAGGTAAATCTGACTGAAAGAAGAAAAATGGTTTCTGCACACAAAATTTGCTTTTCAACATAGAGAACTATTAAACAAGTGGCAGGCTTATAATGTTTGCTTCACTGTACTCTTGTTGAGATAGAATTAACCTTGAAAATTAAAGTGCAAGGAATCCCCAGAAATGCATGGTGTAAAAGTTAAAAGAAAATGACAATAATTGAGGCAAACTTTAGTAGCCACTTCCCTCCCACATAGTCTGCTGGAACTGAGACACATGGATATATTTTTATGAGAGTTTAGACCAAAAAAAGGGATGTGCAGGACCTTGCTCATTGAATAATTAATTATGAGAAATAGTAAAGTGGAATCATTTTCTATATAGTAGTGGAATACAGTATGTAGACCAAAGCATTGTTATATTATTAATGAAATAAAATAATATTGAATAGACTTTTAAATGAGGAAACTTTTGCAAAGAAATGGGTATTGGATGCATATGGGTCCAGCAACTTATGCATTATCGTATATAATTGCGTATAATCTAGGTCTAAATGCAAACAACATAGACCCTGATCTGCCATTGCATAATGCGCCAGCAGATCAGGGTCTGTGTTGTTTATTCTACTCATTAATCCTTACAAACTGGATAGACCTAGATCTGCCAGCGCATTATGCGACGGCAGATCTGGGTCTATGCAGTTTGCAGTTGGTATCGGCTTATACATGAGTATGTATGGTATGCATCAATAATAACCTGTAGAAAATGTAGGAGACGATGAATTGGATGTGTCCAGTGTAAAAATAAACAAGTTCCTTAATTAATAATATGGAATTATATGAAAATATATAGATATAGACACAAATTATATACAGTATAGATATAGACCCAGATAGACATACATACATGCAGATAGACAGAGAGACAGATAGATTGATAGATAGATGGATAGATAGGTAGGTAGGTAGGTAGATAGATAGATAGATAGATCGATCTTGCAATAAGAGAAGCATTTAAGCATGAATCCACAGGCACCCTGTGTCAAATTAGCCTCATCTTGCATTCATCAGAGCAGATTAGCATGTTAACAAGATTCTGAACTGAATTGTCCACAGCAGGTGTGCAGAGCTCTGTTCTAATATTTCAGTAGGGGACTTAACCCCTCCTGTGTTTAGGTCAAAATTATCAGGATCACATAATTCATAATGTGATGCAAGCCACGTATATACTCGCTTATAAGAATCAAGTTCAAGTGAAACAATGTAGACCCTGATCTGCTGTCGCATAATGCGCTAGCAGATCAGGGTCTGTGTTTGTTCTAATGATTAGTCCTTACAAACTGCGTAGACTGGATCTGCTGGCACATTATGAAATGGCAGATCTGGTTCTGTGTAGTTTGCAATTGGGCTTGACTTGTAAGCGAGTACATATGGTATGTCTGCCAGCATTCACTATTTTTCTGCTTCACTCACCCTTAATGATCAATTTATTTCCACTAGCATTTTCCCCAGAGGCCATTTGTGTCTGCCCTAGCAATTGCTACCTTTTAGACAGTTAACTGTTTTTTCAATGCTCTACCATTCTAGAAAAACCATCCATTTTCTCCTATATTGTTCACCTTGCTCCAGGCTGAAGGGTTTAAAAATAAATAAATAATGAGGTAAATTTCTATTTTTCTTTTGTAATGAGTCGTAAAGACAAGCTGAAGTAGAGGATATGAAAAGAGACACAATAACTCCTCCCCCTCCCCCCTTGCTCTTAATGAATCCTACTCCAAACTGAGTAATACTGTGTTTTGTTATTCACTTTTAATTTCTTATTCTAGGATGAAATTGTGTCCTGTGTCGTACATCATTTTCCATTTGCTAATTGTGTAAATGGAAGAAATTGCTTTAGTGCCCTAGAGTTTAAATCGTACAATGGCAGTTTTATCCCTCTGATGGCACTGTTGGCTTTTGTTCGCATGTCCAATAGCTGTCCAAGAAATTTAGTGCCAAACACAGTGGAATAGCTACCAGAGGAATTCGATCATTTGTAGGTCGAGCGTCTGACATACAGACATAGCTCACTAGGATATCTTAGCATTGATTTTATGTCATCGCTGTAACCAAGTGAAACACTTTTGGTAAAACTAGAATCTTATTTATGAAGAGATGAGTGAAGCCCTTTAAGTGCTTGCCACTTAATTTCTGTCAATTAGTCATGTAATTGTGGATCATACAGGAAGGGTTACTGGATATTCTTTCCTCTTTGAATGAAGATAGATCAGTTCAGTGACATTGTTGGAGAATATTGTTACTTGTTATTGTGTTGGATTGTAGTTTTATACTTTCTCATTTTTCCTATAACAGGAAATAGTGGTTGCAGATAGTAAAAAGAGTTAAAATATTTGAAATCAAGTTTAAGTAGTTATTACGGATAAAGCTTTTTAGTAACATGTGGTGATTGTTTTCAGATTGCTGCATTGAAAGAAAGAAGTTACAGTTTTGACAGGTCCTTCAGTAAACAGAGTGACAATACCATAGTACTGTATAACTGGATTAAAACAGAGGACCAGGTAACAACTTTACCGAGACAATTGGATTGTAACTGGGTTTTTAGGAGCTTGCTAGATCTATAAAAGATCAAAAGTGTGACATACACCACCAGGTAAGTATTGTTTTATCTTTTTTAATAATAGCAGTTGTAACACTTACTTCGTACCTCTGTATTCGATTCAGTTTTGGGCATGAACCCATTTCAAGGGTAGTGGCTGTCCATTCAAGATAGTTCCTTTTTTCCCAGTGTTTGGGGTTTCCTCCACATCAGATTGTCTTGTGTCAAAATTTGAACCATCAAGAATTTGTATTATAAACACTTTTCAATAAACACTCTTCAGATGTCATAAGTGTCCATATTGGAGACATCAGAAAGACATAATGTTAATTATTCCGGGTGTATGATAATTGAAATAAATTCATTTAATTTTAAAAAGATGCAGAACACATCAACAGAAAGAGATGGAAACATGCCTTTTGTCATTATATATATATTAGCTATTTGCCTGCATATTTTGTGCAGTATGAATTGTTGAATATTTGCTTATTTTGATTGACTTAAATGCAACCATCTGTCAGCGCGCCCTCCACACAGATAAATTTGTGACCATTTAGGTCTAAAGTTGTCTCCTAGAGACCTCATTAAAAAGGATATGTCATTTTTAAAAAAATTATTGTCAAACTAGTAATGAAAAAATAAAGTTAAAGATCTGTAAAATGCACAGTACAATATAACCAAGTATTTCTAAAATAGATTTAAACACAGTTTTTTACTATAAGGTCAAGTCTTACACACCCAATGATGCCAGGTTAGATATACACAGGGGAGGGGGTCAATATTTGCCAGACATGGTGAATAATAATAATATTAATAATAATAATAATAATAGTAAGTTCCACATCTTATTCATAACACAACATGGTACTTTAATGATAACAACAACAACATTATTATTATTATTATTATTATTATTATTATTATTATTTTCATTGTAAATGGATTTTTTTTGTCAGTGTGCAGGAGTAAAAGACTTTTTGTTGCTGTATCAGCAACTCAGATTTCTTGTGAGATCAGGGTTTTGTATTTCTGTATTTCAGTGCATAACAAAAGAATTGGGATAATGTTATATTTGTGAATTCATTGCATGTAATTTTCATCACAAAAAGCCCATGTTCTGCTTATGATGGAAAAGCTGACTTGTTCTAAACTGAGCTACCTTATATACTAGTATATAATTCAATACCAACTGCAAACTGCATAGACCCAGATCTGCCATTGCATTATGCGCCGGCAGATCTGGGTCTATGCAGTTTGTAAGGACTAATCAGTAGAAGAAACAACATAGACCCTGATCTGCTGGTGCATAATGTGATGGCAGATCAGGGTCTATGTTGTTTGCATTTAGACCTAGCTTATACGCGAGTATATACAATAATATTCTTAGTGGGTTAGTAGAATTGGACAGAGCTAACAGCAATGCCATCCACTACTATATATACTCACTTATAAGTTGAGTCCAACTGCAAACAGCATAGACCCTGATCTGCCGTTGCACAATGCACAGGTAGATCAGGCTCTATGTTGTTTGTTCTACTGATTAATCCTAACAAACTGCATAGGCCAGGATCTGCTGTTGCAATATGCAATGGCAGATCTGGGTCTGTGTAGTTTGTGGGAACTCTTTAAACTTTGAGTTTATCGATAAAAAAAAATAATTCATTGCTTATTAAAATTTATTGATTTAAAATCAGTTTCAAAAAGTTTTTGTTTTACAATTTCCTAGTACTTGTAAAAATAGGCTGAGTCTTTGCCTTGAATCATGAACAGCTTAAATTATAGAGATTTCCTATCATGAACATGTTAAATCATGGAACAGCTGAAATTATGAATGTCTTAAATTATAGACATTTCCTATCATGAACAGCTTAAATTATAGACATTTCCTATCATGAACATCTTAAATCATGAACAGCTCAAATTATGAATGTCATAAATTATAGACATTTCCTATCATGAACAGCTTAAATTATAGACATTTCCTATCACGAACAGCTTAAACTATGAATATCTCAAATCATGAACATCTCAGATCACAAACATCCCAAATTATGAACATCTCAAGGTATGAACCTCTTTGATTGTTTTGAAATAATTGCAGTTGTATTTATGAGTTTGCTGTACAGCAAGTCACTCATGGTGGGCTCATGGTTGGGGTGGGGGATGTAGAACAGGCCCATTGTGCTCAACTGCATGTTGTAAGAGGCAGCTAACGGGGGAAGGAGGCACTGTAGTTCAGTGTTTAGCGTGTTGGACTCGGGTTTGAATCCTACCATTGGATTAGCTCAGGTTGGCTTCCAGAATGTGTTCTTCGGCCGGGGACATTACTCCAATTGCCATGGCACTAAATAACCTACTTGTGTTGCTGTACCATAAAACACAAAAGCAAACCAAGCCAATCTACCATCTAGACTTGCGTATAAGCTTGGTCCAAATGCAAACAACATAGACCCTGATCTGCCATCACATAATGTGCTGGCAGATCAGGGTCTATGTTGTTTGTTCTACTGATTAGTCCTTACAAACTGCATAGACCCAGATCTGCCGGTGTATTATGTGACGGCAGATCTGGGTCTATGCAGTTTGCAGTTGGTATAGGCTTATATGCGAGTATATATGGTACTCTTTAAACAAGTCAGTGTGTGCAATTTTTGTCCTTCAGTTCAGGTTTGATGCAGCATAGTTACTGTAAATACACCAATAATTGTTAACATTGTATGCTACATTGCTAAATTTTGTGGCTACAATAGCTGCCATAAAGTGTAGTCGTGCCTTGACAAAATTTACCTATGAGTTATAAGCTAGCATAAATTGTAGTCTTGCCTTGACAAATTTTACCCATGGGTAGCTACCATAAATTGTAGTCTTGCCTTGACAAAGTTTACTCATGAATATACGCTGATAATAGTGCTGGATTGTAATAAGGAAAATAATTGATCTGATGAATGTACATCAGCATAAATCATGTTGGATTTGGTTTGGTGTTTTAGAGCTCAGCAACACAAGTAGGTTATTTAGTGCTGGGGCAATTGAAATAAAGTGCCTTGCTTGAGGCAACCGACCCAGGGGCTAAACCAATTGTAGAATTGGAATCTGCACTCTTTTCAGTCGTGAGTCTGGCATGCTAACCACTGAGCTACTGAAGCTCCTGCCTCCATTAGTCGCCTTATAGGATGTACAGCAGGGCGGATCAGGCTTTTAGAGCCTTTCCATACATGTAACAGTTCGGTCTAACACATTTCTGGTAGTTATAAAAATAGCTGACACACAGATTTGCTCTTTCTGTCCTGTTTGTCTCTATTCACACATGCTATTCAGGATTTGCTCACAGTATATGGTCCCATTTTGTCATAGTGTATTAAATTGCCTGAAAACCATACAGGCAGTGAGAATTAAACCTGTGGAAAAGTCATCTATCTTATCACTGGAATAATGCAGTTCTGATCACATGTGGTGCATCGTGTAATACTATAGTGTTTTTATGAACTGATCGGTATTGTTAAAAGGTTTTGCTGATGATATTTACTTATGGTAGTTAACTTTAAGTGTGACATTTAAACTGTTCATTGTCAGAGGTATGCTATCTACTGTTTATAGTTGCTTACAAGTCGAGTCCAACTTCAAACTGTACAGGCCCAGATCTGCCGTCATGTAGTGTGCCAGCAGATCTGGTCTATGCAGTGTGTTAGGAGTAATTAGTAGAACAAACAGCATAGATCCTGATCTGCCAGTGCTTTATATGACAGCAGATCAGGGTCAATGTTGTTTGAAGTTAGGCTTGACTTATAAGTGAGTATATATGGTACTAGTAGATTGCAAATGATACGCATATTTGTAATGCTATATGCATATCTGGCGTGCAGTAGTTTGTTTTGGAATTTTTAAAAATGCTGAAAGTTGGTTGTAATCTTGGGATCTTGTATCGGCAGGCCTTGAAAATGTTAAATTGCTACTCATCCTTCATTGACATCAGACAAATATTACTTTAATTTTGTTTTGTTTTGTTTGTTTGTTCAGGAGAAACCACCACAAACATATGTCAGTATGAGCAAATGAATCGATTGTTTGAGCCCTTTTTAGAATTTTGTTCTTGTCAAGTAATATTGGATTACAGGACATCAAAAGAAAAATACTAGGTATTGGATGGTTGTACACTACTCCCTCATTATAACACTGTTCCTGGGAGCTGTAAAGTAAACAGTCTTATAGTGAGACCACCCATAATGACACGATATATATAATTTGGCTATCATTTAATGAAATGGGATCCATGACCATACTCGCATTATATCAGGAACTGCTATAGTGAAGGGCCTTATAGTGAGGGAGTGCAGTATATAGTCACAGTCTTATACCAAGAACTGTGTTTTAATGCAGGCCTAGAATATAACAAATTTCTTTGTAGCCAGAAGGATTAGTAGATTGAGAAATGTACTAGTCCTGCTGAATATTCACTAGTCCGTCTTCACTAGCTTACTGGTGGCAACTGAAACTTTACCACCGATCAGAGTATGGAAATTATGAAAACTACTACCGTCTATACTCGTTTATAAGCCAGATCCAAATGCAAACAACTTAGGCCCATCATGTACCAGCAGATCAGGGTCTATGTTGTTTGTTCTTCTGTTCTTCTGATTAGTCCTAAGGAAGGTAATCTGCTTATTGCTTACTACAGAGCTTGAAATGTCATGGTTAGATTATGACATCATTGATATTATGTCACTTTTTACCTAGGTATATCATAGCTCTATGAACTCGGGGAGAAATTGGCTGTCAAATTATGTGGTTGCAACTTCAGTCTTGTAATAAATAATGAAAATGAAACTACTTTTACAATTTTAATAATCACAATAACAGTCTGTTTAAAGAAAATTATGAAGTCAATGACAGTATAGGAGACCTTTGGAAATCTTTAGCAATTTACGACCTGCCATAAATCGTCCGTGCAGGTTTTTGTTATCGAAACCAATGTGATCTCAACAATTGAGTCATACTGAGAAGAAAAAAAAATCACTCATCAGCAAACCCTTTTCTTGTGTATTTGATAAAAAAAAGTCTGTGATCTACAACCAGTGCAAATTTGATGAATTTTTCAATACTCATTCAGCTACATGTATTATATTTTGGGTAATTAGTGACAGGGTACTTTTTCCCATACTTTTCAGTGTAATGACTCTTACTTGAGGGTAGCTTTTCAGCAAAGAGTTGCATTGCACACTAACCTATACATCTTTTTATGTGATTTTGGATTGCCAGGGCCCTTATCTGTAAAAAAAATTAAAAAATTTAAAAAAGTTAAATACATGTACTCCATTTCACAAGTGATCATCTTAAATATTACCATGTCTGCAAAGAGATTATTCTGTTTAATGTGTGCATGCCATATTCATGTGTGTGTGTGTGAGAGAGAGAGAGGACAGTTTGAAGATGTACGGCAAAGAAACGAAAAAAAATCAACTTGGATATGTACATCATGTTAACATTGAAAACAACTAGACGAAACTGACCTTTATTCCCAGATACCTTGACAATATTCCGTGAAGCATTTAATAAAAGACACAAACCATTTTTGAGAAGCAATCATTCATTGTTTATAGTTAGTGGTCCCTTGTTTTTCGATTGATATGAACAACTAATCGATTACAATGAAGGGGTGGAAAGACTGATAGTGTCACTTGAAGTGTACTCAAAATCTCAAATATAATGACCGGTAGTTGTTGAGGAAAACAAATATTTATGATTGCAAAGAATTTTCTTCCTTTTTAAAGTTAACTATCATAACACTACCATTGATCCTGGATAATTTGTAAGATGTCATCTCTATAATTTTGGTATGTTGTTACCCTGACTCAGTGGCAATGATTGAAATGCTATTTAAAATCTCAGAACAATCTCTCTTGCTGTCTCTCTGTAATACACAGAGCCAACAAAGTTGCTTAAAAAGTTACCAATAGATTTTGTTTTTATATTTTCATTGATGAAAATCCTTTATATAAAGATATATCCAGGAGATATTTTACGCTTGAATTCTGACCAGAGTGGACCTTTCTAAAGATTTGGATCGATTTGAGAAGCACCCCTTTCGAGAAACTATCTCACATTTAAACTTTAAAAGAACAGCTGATAGTGAAAATCATCTTCATTTTTGTGTGAATGTTGTTGCTGGATTTAACAGTACCTTTTAACACATTATTGGCTATTTGATGCCAAGGAAATGGGAGCTACCGTATATACTTGTGTATAAGCAGATACCAACTGCAAACTGCATAGACCCAGATCTGCCGGCACATAATGCGCCAGCAGATCTGGGTCGATGCAGTTTGTAAGGACAAATAAGTAGGACAAACAACATAGACCCTGATCTGCAAGTGCATTATGCAATGGCAGATCAGGGTATAAGTTGTTTGCATTTGGACTCGAATGTGTCCTTATCACAAGTCCTAAATATAGAATGCTCTGAATGAATTTCAGTAGCCTTGAATGTCCTGATGTGCCAGTAGTCTTGAATGTCGTGATATGCCTGAATGATGTAACCCAGAATATCTTTGAATAAATTCACATAAATCCCAAAGTCAAGTATTAATCCAAAATGAGAATGAGCACTTGTAGTAAATCCAATGAATATTTCAAATAAATAATTCCTGTCTCTGAATTTGCTCTGATTTTCACAACTGTAACATCTGATTACTAAAATAAATTCCTTAATAGACTGTTGTTAATAATATGAAGTTTAGTATAGGAAAGGAATCTTGTTGACCAAATGCTGTATAAATATAAGACAAAACATGACAGAATATTCTAGAATATGAGTAACTCTAAATGGAATTTTACTTGTGCACCTGATTTTTCTCATGTCAAGATATGGAAAATTCCAATCTAAGTGCTAAATGCTAGGTAAACAAGTCTAACCTTGAACTCAAATGCAGTAAACATGTTGTTTACACAATGACCACTAAACAACAACTTACCTCGTGGGCACATATTGCAAATTCAATATACATAACAACATTATTTCAATGAATACTGCTTATAAATAGCAAAATAGGTTGTAGTGAACAACTTTTCATATGCCAGTGGTTAACTTCAATTATTTCCTTAGGCATCTTTTGTTTGGACACTACTGCTTGTAAAGTCATGAATCCTAACATGAGAATTCATTGTAACTTTTTAAGGTCTAATATTCACACCCATAAAAAATTGGTCATATTGACCTACTTTTCTTGCTATATTGAATACGCTAGGTTTTTGGATTATGTACCATTGGAGCTTGTGAGATACAGCATTCTGCAGAATTCTTGTTTTTCTCAATTTTTTCTGTTGTAATATTTCATTAATAAATATCAATCCAATAAATAGTTGTTATATTATTGGTCCCAGCTGCATGCTGTGAGAATGTTGATTGTCAGTACAGATATAATCTCTTGGTGTTTAACGAGGTATCCATGGTTATGTGTCAAGGTGGGGGGGTATATCATGTGTGACGGAAAACGGAAGACAGCTATTCATGTGAATGTCATCAAGATGGCAGCTACAACACTTTCCAATTAGGGTCTTAATCAGCTGTTCAGAGACTAGATGCAGATCTTCCTGAATTGGAAAATTTGAACATGGTTATTGTATGTTTAACATAAATTATTGTTTGTGAATCTGCACAGGGGTCCCTCCTTTTTGTTTAAATCAATTATTATTTAAATGGTTATTGAGTTATAGACCACAATTGACATGACAGTTGACCACACTCCTTTGTTACAGTGCAGGATCCATAATGTGTACATTTTGCATCAGCAATTGATCCACATAAATGCTACATGCTAAAAATAGATTACTGAACTCACTGTTACTTTAAATAGCTGCAAGCATTTGAAAAGTTATGGCCCTGCATCGAGATGTGGGAACCCTATTGTAATCACCATTTCTGTCCATCCGTCTGTTCACACTTCTTGTAACCATCAAAGCTCTGCAACCCTTACACAGTATTGGAAGCCGTTTGGAGGTGAATTGCCTATTGTAGATGTGTCTTTTTAAAGTTTTGTCTTTTCATGTCCAGTTTTGACTGTGGTGTTGCGCCTTTTTCATCAGTTTTATATCTCCAAGAAAGCTGATTCTTGTAACAAACATAGCTTAGGAATCATTTGACATATTTTGATGCAATTTGGAGTGTACATTGTATCATAGACCTAGATTTGCTTTTATGGGTTTTGTCTGGTCAACTCCATTTTATAGAGTTGTGGCCCTTGGCAAGAATCTTAATATCTTCGCATGGGATTTTGCTTGTAACCAGTACAGCTCAAGAACCATTCAACATATTCTGATACAAATTCACTGTGCACATTGTCTCGTTGACCTAGATATGCTTTTTATGGGTTTTGTCTCTTCAACGTCTTATTTTTGTAAGTTACGGCCTGGACAAATAACTTCATATCTTCACATGGGATGTTGCTTGTAACTCGTATAGCTCAAGAACCATTCAACATGTTTCAATGCAATTTGGTATGAACATTACCTCATAGAATTAAATGTGCCTTTTATGGGTGTAGTCTCATCTAGTCTTTTGGACAGAGTTATGCCCCTTTGTCAGTCAAATTCATGTTTTCACAGGGAAATGTGGAATGTTACTTGCAGTCAGCATAGCTCAAGAACCATTCAAGATATTCTGATGCAATTTGATAAGAACATTGTATACCTAGATATACCTTTAGTGGGTTTTTTCTCATCTACACCATTTTGAACTGAGTATTATATATCTCTCCATCTGCTGCTGTATCCCCTCAAAGGGATTTGTTACAGTTTGCGCATTTTGATGTTAACATTGTTCCATATACATATTTGTTTTGCATGGGCTTGGTCTTGTTTACTCCGTTTTGGATAGAGTTATGTCCCTTGTCAATCAACTTCATGTCTTTACATGGGATGTTGCTTGTATTGATGAGACCTTAAAGGAGTTGGATTTCAAGCATTCCTCATCATCATTTACAGGAGCCATGGCCCCAGAATGCCCATCTTTTCCTAACTGTGGTTTCAAAAAAACACCAGTTCCAAGTTGTCAACCCATATAACCACTATTGTGATGAGGTGCCATTAAAGACAACTGCATACATATGTGTTCTGTTTAAGGCCATACAGAGCAAGTGGTAGTGAGCAGAGCCCTTTATGATGCATCCATCGCTAATAACTCTAGTTTAAATCTTTATCCACAAGGAAAGCTATTATTATTTGAAGTCAGTATTGTAATTTGATAGTGTAAGAGCCTGCAGTTTCTCTTTCTGATCGAGAAGCAATGCAAATGATTATTTTTTCTTCTATGTGAAATAAATGACGATTAAATCATGAACATAAACAACTGTCTTGTGTCAGTACTGTTGGTTTTTCGTCTTGTGCCTTTTCCAGGGAATCAAAAGTTAAATGAGTTTTTACATGATGCTTGACAAATCTGTCTATCAATATCTACCATATATTCTTGCTTTTAAGTCAGGTCCAACTCAGCATAGACCCTCATCTGCCAATGCGCTGGCAGATCTTGTTCTGTTCAGTTTGCAGTTGGATCCGACTCCTTAGCAAGTATATAGAGTATCTATCTTTATCTATGTATTTATCTATCTCTCTGACTTATAACTCTCCGAGATGACTGTTGCTCCACAACTGCAACTTTTAAATAATTTTTTGTATAATATGATAAAACATCCCCATTTTCAATTGAAAATTTTAAGAAACTATGAGCATACATTTTCTCTGAGTTCAGAGAAGGCCTTTCTCTGCTTTTCTTTAAAAATGCATTTGACCATAAGAACATTTTGTGCACTACAGGATATTTGACCACAAGAACATTTTATGCAGTACAGGATATTTGACCAGAAGAACATTTTTATGCACTACAGGATATTTGACCATAAGAACATTTTATGCAGTACAGGATATTTGACCATAAGAACATTTTATGCAGTACATGATATTTGACCATAGAACATTTTATGTAGTACAGGATATTTGACCATAAGAACATCTTATGCAGTACAGGATTTTTGACCATAAGAACATTTTATGCAGTACAGGATTTTTGACCATATTAACATTTTATGCAGTACAGGATTTTTGACCATAAGAACATTTTATGCAGTACAGGATTTTTGACCATAAGAACATTTTATGTAGTACAGGATATTTGACCATAAGAACATTTTATGCAGTACAGGATTTTTGACCATAAGAACATTTTATGCAGTACAGGATTTTTGACCATAGAACATTTTATGTAGTACAGGATATTTGACCATAAGAACATTTTATGCAGTACAGGATATTTGACCATACGAACATTTTATGCAGTACAGGATTTTTGACCGTAAGAACATTTTATGCAGTACAGGATTTTTAACCATAAGAACATTTTGTGCAGTACAGGACATTTCTTTCAACAAATCCATGTTGTAAATACTGCCTGCTCAAATAGTCATATAAAGGGACACAACTGCTCCATTACTTTTGCACTAGATTAAAATTTTCAAAGGTAAAAGCCATTTTATCATGTTTGTGAAATGCAATAAAACTGCATTATGGAGAAAATACTTTTTCTTTTATGAAGAGAAACAACATCTACTACAGAGTCAAAATTAGCAACCCTGATGCAGTCATAAAATACTGCACATCTGCGCTGAGGAATTCATTAAACCTTTCTGAAAAGAACTTGAAATCAGGCGATACGTTATTGCAATTTACCACAATAAATCTTTTTCAAAGAAAAATGTTTTTCTGTGTTCTGTTATTTTCACCATTGTCAGAAAGATTTGTTAGATTTTTTATAATGCTATTTTGCTTGAAAGGTTTCATGACTGATTGAATTTTATTACTGGAAGAAATAGATTGTTTGCTTCTTCATTATCTGTTAGCTTTTGTATGTATGTTTTCAGTATTTCTCCTGTTGCAAACCTGTACATTTTTTTGTAAAGGGGGTGGGGGTGTACCATTGTTGGAAAAAATTCTACATGTAATAATAAATTTCATATTTTTAAAAAATCTACACCATACTGTACATTGATATTCAATTATAAATTGCAATAGAGTATGAAGCTTTTAAAAATTGAAGAAAAGTTGGCAGATTTTGTGTCAGTTGTAACACATTATTAGCTATGTCATGCTGAGGAAATGGAAGCTAAGTGCCTTTCCTAAGAACACGCTGAGGCAGCAAATCCTGACTGGCCTGGGTGGGTTTTGAACCTAAGACCTTTGGATTACAAGCAGGATGCTCTACCAGCTGAGTTACCGTGGCTCCCGGGTTTTTAGTTGGCTATAAAGGATGTGCCTTACAATTGCTGTCCTTGAATTACTTGCATTTTTTTTACTTTTAAACCAGTTTTAAAAAAAAATGTAATATTGTTTAAGCTCCTGCATTGAAACTTATGTGTAATTTGTAGTGGGTAGAATGATCAACTGGTTACCGTGATAGTAAATCAGAATAGTGGTGGATTGATTCTCACATTTATAAAGCAATGCTCAGAAGTAACACTTTTTGATGGTTCCCCCACCCCATTTCTAATTGTGAATTCGTGTTCCAGATTAAATTCACATTGTTCAAAAGCATGAAAATGAATACTTAAGTTTTAATTTTTGTGTGAGGTGCCATAACGTGATATTTAGCCTCATTAATATATGTCTTTGGTTTCGCAGAATGAGATGGTGTAACTTCAGTTAGTCATTAGTTTTTCAAATACTTCCTGTGGACTGTTGATCGGTATAATGTACAAGAACTGTTTGAAATGAGTAAAATCTCTAGGTAGGTAAGTTTCTTTCAGCCTACAATCTACATGGATTTTTTTGCAGCAATATCCTGGTCAAGTCATTTTCAGCAGTAGTAATTTTGTCTTTCTTGGTCATGGTAGCAGCCTTGGTGATATTGGCTGTTGTCCCCAAAGGTATTTCTTTGTGATAGTCTTTTTATCCAAGATGTCAGTTTTAAATTTATGAATTCAGGGTACAAATTACACTGTTACTCTGTCAATTCCATTGTAGTTGGAGCTGCAGCTTTCAAAAACAAAGGCCAGATGGTACCATTTTTGGTACTGGGAGTAGTTGCAGTGAAGGGGAAACAAATATGTACTCGCGTATAATCCGATACCAACTGCAAACTGCATAGACCCAGATCTGCCATCGCATAATGCGCCGGCAGATCTGGATCTGTTAAGTTTGCAAGGACTAATTAGTAGAACAAACAACATAGACCCTGATCGGTCAGCGCGTTATGTGACGGCAGATCAGGGTCTATGTTGTTTGCATTTGGACCCAATTTATATGCAAGTATATATGGTAATATGAATTTAATGTTGAATCAAACGATCATTGGATTAATATCAATCTTAAACTTCCAATAATTCATTTCAAGCTTCCATTCAAATCCTATGCCCAATAAGGTCTTGCTGGAAAATAGCAAGATCTGAAAATTTCATGTCATTACTTTTCATAGCTTTGAGATATTTGATTCCTAAGTTTCAAGTCTGTCTTCAGTCTCAAACTTACAGAAATTTAAAGATCGAGGTCAGGGCTTTCGTTGTCATCAAACTCGAAAATGTTTCCAGATACTTCTGTGAATTCATTTATAAAAATTTGTGGATATCAGTTTTCATTCTTTTGCAGAAAGTTACATTATTGTCACTACTTAACTTCCTTGTGTATACTTCAGACAGAGAAGGGGGTTCAGTTGTTTCCACACAAATGGATCACAATGTTTGTTGTCCTTAGAAATTTTTAATTTTTAGCAACCAAGAAATTTAAGAAAATTTTTACACCACATATAAAAATGAATTCATGGTACTTTTGCTTGAAGGGTACATTGATTGAAGTGAATTTCTGTTGAGTGTTTTTTATTCCTATAATTTCTAATTTTCACTTTTCTCAGTACAACAACTGATCTTTGTGAAATTGGAGTCTTGTACTTTTATCAACCCTTGAGCATTACCTCAAATTGAAAATCAATTTGTCAGATTGCTGGAATTCAAGAAAAAGAGTCAACATGAGTTGTGCATTTAGTCAATTAATGGAACTTTATGAAATTACAGCTGTGCTCTAATAGTAAAAAAAAAGTATTGATCTATCAAAACCATCAGCTAAACCAAAACAATGTTTCCTTTATAAGGGGAGATAATTGGCATGCATTTTTTTTCACTATTTGCTAAAATTCCTGAGGGGTCACACTGCAGTTATTCTTTGTTCTATGAAAAGATAATGAAATCTGAAGACTAAGGGTCATGAATGTTCATTTATTTTATGCTCTGCCATGAATGACTGTATTTTCCGAGATAAATAATTGTGATATTTCACTGGAGTGTAAAAATATCATATTTTTTCCACTGGTCGTCAGTAGACATCGATAACATTATGACTACCGGTAACAAATTTCAAGTGCTTTTTACACGCTTGTGTGGTGTAAAGGTAAGTATGCCCACCTTGCATCCAAATGGTCTGGGTTCAAATCCAGCAATAGGCAAATATATTTTTTTCTTCATTCTGTTTTTATCTTCTGTTTTGCCTAGAATTGGGAAGGAGCATTATGTTGCTACTGATATTTTATGTGCGAATATACACAAAAAAGAGCAGAACATAAACAGTAAACCGCTGACATAATCGCGTGGGATATCAGCTACTTCAGTCTGTTGTACAGATTGCTAGACAATACGCTTGAGCATAAAATAAAAAGAATATTTGCTTGTTCCAAGTGAATAACATATATTTCATCTTGTGGGTGAAAAACTGAAGTATTTTCACCCACTCTATGAAATATATCCGTTGTTCACTTGTTTCAAGCAAATATCCTTTCTTTCTTTATTTTTTTCTTTCTTTCTTTCTTTATTTATTCATGGATTCTCTCTACTTTTATTTGCATACATTGGCAGGCAGACTTTTATTGCAGAGAAACATATATGAATGCCTTCAGAATGTTGCTTTTTAATATTTCAACAACCATAATTCCTGTCTAAAATCTTATATGTACAAGTCAAAGAGGACATTTCAGAAAGTTTTTTTTTACATGTCTACTGTCTGTGTTAGACAAATGTACTTTATACAATACTCCCTCAATAATGTGATTTAAAAGGAACTATAAGTGTGTACACTATTATAAGTGAGACCACTTTGGTACTAATGATAGAACTAAATAAAGCCAATTTATCCCCATACAATTTTTTTTCTGGATCCCAGGTGGGATCCTACTGGGATCTCCCCAGGAAAAATGACAGGATGTATGGCATCCTGATGGGATCCCACTTGGTAAACCAATCCTGATTCCATCAGGAACAAATGACAGGATTTTTTGCCATCTCAGAGGGGATCCTACTGGGAAAACAAACCACTACTTTACTGGGAAAAATGATGGGTTTTGGGGGTATCCTGGTGGGATGCCACCAAGAAAACCACCTGGGATCCCACTGGTAAATATGATAGGATTTTAAGATAACCCAGTTGGGGAAAAAAGGATACTGACTGGCATCCCTGCAGGTTCACGCTGAAGTAATTTACTGGTTTTTACTAAAATAACGTACTCTTGATTTCTTATTTATTGGTATGTTTTACATTACAAGTTTCTCAGAAAAACGACTCTGAAAAAGTATTGATTGCAGGTTGCCAAAAAATCTAAACTACTTGAACACAGGAGAATAATAAGAAACAAGGGTTGAGGGAAAATGTTATATCTGAATCACTTTTAAAATTATTTTTATCTTCATTTATTGTGTGTATTGCAACATTTACAATTTTATTCTGCTAAGATTTCAAATTTAAATCTCAACTTTTATGGAACCAGTATCAGTTTGTAAAACTTGCAAATCTGAGAAATACTGCAAGGTCAAAAAGTACTAAAGAAAATAATTTATTCTTCCAAAGTCTTTTGCATTTAAATTTTCATAACAGCAATATATTATGGGGATATTGGTGCAGTAAAATCAAACCTTAGACTGAACTCTGCATTAGTGCATGAGTAATTGCAATCATGATGTTTCATTACCTTCTCTATCCCGCTTAATTTGTGCTGACCGAAAACATGTACTAAAAGCTTCCTCATGTTATTAACTCTACTGGTCAAAGACTAGAATAACTTACATCATGGCCTGTTGTCTGTCCATCTGTCCATCCATTACCTCAAGTTATTGCTTCTCCTCTGAAACTACTTGGAGCAAAGTCATGAAACTTGTGTTGTGATCACACACCAATTTTTTCTGACACCACTTTTTTCTGCAAGTAAACATCATTGTTAACAACACAAAGGACTTTAAAATGAAAAGAATTATTTGAACTCCCACATCTGCATGGAGCTACAGTGGCTCAGTGGTTAGTATGTCAGACTTGTGACCAAAAGGGTCGGGGTTTGAATCCTATCATCAGATCAACCAGGGTCGGCTACTTTTGGGTGCCCTTGGGCAAGGCACTTTACTCCAATTGCCTCAGTACTATAAAAACTACACGAGTTGTTGTGCCGTAAAACACCAAACCAAACCAAAACCAATATTCATGTCGAACTGTAGTCATGAGTGTTTATGAACCTCAACTTTTTCTTATTGAACTATAGTCATGAGTGTTCATGAACCTCAACTTATTCTTGTTGAACTTTAGTCATGAATGTTTATGAACCTCAACTTATTCTTGTTGAACTATAGTCATGAGTGTTTATGAACCTCAACTTATTCTTGTTGAACTATAGTCATGAGTGTTCATGAACATCAACTTATTCTTGTTGAACTATAGTCATGAGTGTTGACGAACATCAACTTATTCTTGTTGAACTTTAGTCATGAGTGTTCATGAACCTCAACTTATTCTTGTTGAACTTTAGTCATGAGTGTTCATGAACCACAACTTATTCTTGTTGAACTATAGTCATGAGTGTTCATGAACCTCAACTTATTCTTGTTGAACTTTAGTCACGAATGTTCATGAACCTCAACTTATTCTTGTTGAACAATAGTCATGAGATACATTGGAGAGATGCATATGAGGCAGGGGCAAATACATGAACTAAAATGCAACTTGTGTACCTAAGTTTAATTGAATGATTTTGATGATAATTTCAGAGGCTTATTTTTCAAACCTTTGACAAATCTTCAAAGAAATTTATCTAATATTGCAATTGAAGAACTCAGTTTAGAACAGACTTGTTATATTTCTGTATAATTTATCTGTTTATGGTTGAAATGTGTTTTATGGCAATTCTGGAGACTAATGAAATTTCAAACATAATATTATGCATAAATAAAAGACTCTTTATACTACTATTACTAAATGACTGTAGTGGTGTTACCTTTACCTCAGTGCAGATCAAAATATATTTCCTAAAAAAAAAACATTCCCCTGAAAATTCAGTGTTGAGCAATTTGTGCAGATACGCCATGTATACTCACTTATAATTCTAGTCCAACAAACTGCACAGATCCAGTAACATAATGCGCTGGCAGATCTGGGTAAGTGCAGTTTGTTACGAGTAATCAGTAGAACAAAACGATATAGACCCTGATGTGCTGGTGCGTTATGCAACGGAAGATCAGGGTCAATGTTGTTTGTAGTTGGACTCTACTTTTAAGCTGGTATATATGGTACAAGTAATTACTTTTAAGCCAAGAGCTTTCAAGTACAGTTAATATTTGTAGTTTTGATGAGACCCCAGAGGCCAGCCAGTGGTAATTGAAGTGACTTAGCCATTTTTTCAAACTATTTCAAAGTGACATCCATTTTGATTCTAGCCAAAAGTCCATGGAAAGAGTCACCGTCAATTAAGGAAAATCTGCTTTTAAAGAGGTAAAACTGTTCTTGGGTTCAGATTTTTAAAAACAATATATATTTACATGCATAGAGCCATTTTTATTGTTATGAAATAGCATATTCAGAGTGCTAAATGATAGACTGGATAATTTCCATTAAATGTTTTCTATCTTCTCCACTCATGCGTGAAGGCATTACCACTTATGCTGCCAACCATATTACAGTAATATAGTTTTGAAATTGAATTTCTACCAGCTTACTGTAGTGAATTGTTTTCAATAGATTATAACATCAGGAGTGTATTTTAAGTGCTAAATATATATATAAATATTTGAACCCCAGCCAGAGAGCTGAAATTAAAGAATCGGCATATTTCTCACAACAATTGGCAGTTTATTTTGCTGTACTTTCGAGTTGTCCCCAGGAGAAATGACATAGTATTTAAGCGTGTATAACATCCACCCCACCTGTGAACTGCGTGGTCCCAGATCTTACACGGCAGAATGCGCTGGCAGATCTGGGTCTTTGATTATGGTCTGGTATCACTAGTAGAACAGCATGGAGCTTGGATGGTTTTGTTATTGGTAAAGGAATTCTGACATGCAAATTTGTTAGAATTTTGAACAAGTAGGGGGCTGTCCATATATGACATCACACACTGAGGGGGGTAGGCGGGCCCAACTTGTGTGATGATGGGGGGTAGGTGGGTTTTGAAAAATGTGACATCGCAAAAACAATTTTATTCTTATTTTTTTCAAGTCTTTTTCCTAACCATAATTTTTCTCCTTTGTATAGGTTTCCAGATATATTTTTATGTAAGTATTAAATAATTCAGAATGCATTGTTGTGTGTTTTTCTAATACAAAGTGACTTCATACCAATTTTTATTTTTGGTAAATTTTTATTTGTGGGGCGTCAAAGCTTTGTGACATCATATATGAGCGGGGTCTGAGTTTTTGTGACAAATTGTGACGAGGGGGTTAGGAGGGGGGTAGAAAATCTGCCAAAATTGTGTGACGTTACATACAGATGGCCCCAAGGTATTATTATGGGAGAATTATGGTAGTTTATACCAATTGCAGATCTGATTGGTTCAATATGGCCTTTAATTAGGTGATAGCCAGGAATCTATTTCTAACTAACTAATCTTAGATCAGCCATGTGTGCAGCCATTCAGCCATGTAGGTCAGTAAATCTATTTCTTAGTAAGTAATTGATTTATAATGGTCATTTCATAATAAACCAAGTCTGGATTTCACCAATATAATTTATGTCTGGACATAAAAAGTAAAGAATGGAACTGAGACCAGATTCCAGGATTCCATTCTTAAGTTTAAATCTCGATGGTTGGGTTAAATCCAGATGGGTGCACAGATCATAACTTTGTCAATTATAGAGTTAAATCTGTTATCAGAATGCACAGAATAAGAAATACCATCTGTACTCGCTTATAAGTCAAGACCAACTGCAAACTACACAGACCCAGATCTGCCATTGCATATTGCACTGGCAGATATGGGTCTCCGTAGTTTGCTAGGAATAATCAGTAGAACAAACAATATAGACACTGATCTGCCTTCACATTATATGATGGCAGATCAGGGTCCATGTTTTTTGCTGTTGGACTTGACTTATACACAAATAAGTTGGTACAGAAGAATTACAAGCAAATGTTGACTGCTGATTAATGGAGACCTATGGCAATTGGACCACTGAAAATGTTTTGGTCAATATTTATATTACTTCTTCCATTTTGTTGATCTCCTGTTCTTATATGGAATGAATCTTCTTTTTGTGCCCCCACTGCAAGCAGTGGGGGGGGGGGGGGGGGGATCATGGTTTGGTCACATCTGTCTGTTGCAAGAAGCTTGCTAGTAAGATGGTGCCAAGACTGCCCAACATGCCGTATGTACTCACTTATAATCCGATACCAACTACAAACTGCAGAGACCCAGATCTGCCATTGCATAATGCACCAGTAGATCTGGGTCTATACAGTTTGTAAGGACTAATCAGTAGAACAAACACCATAGACCCTGACCTGCCAGCACATTAGCAACGGCAGATCAGGGTCTATGTTGTTTGCATTTGGAAACTGATTATACGCGAGTATATACGGTAGATAAATGGAATGTGGCTAACATATTTGTATCTATATATATATTACCTGGTTAGATTTTCAGGCCATTATAACAGTTATTCAGTTTTTTTTCTTTTTACACATTTTTGAACTTTTTTTGGAGTTAGACTTTTTTGTGACAAACTTTGTTAGCATGATTAAGCAGAAACCACTTGAAGTAGATAAATGAAATTTGATAGTCTTATTTGTATTTATATTTGATTTGATTTTCAGGCCATTACATCCATTTTCTTTAATGTTTTACACACTTTTGAACTTGTGGAGATTTTTTTCTAAAAACAAACTTGATACCCAGTAGAACGATTAAGCAAAAACCACTTGAGGTAGCCAAGTTAAATTTGATTGTATTTATATGTAGATGACCTGATTAGATTTTCAGGCCATAATAGCAATTTCTTAAATTTTTTTAAACACATTTTCAAACTTTTTGGAGATAGACATTTTTAACAAAAACCTTGTTGCCATGCAAAAACCACTTGAGGTAGACAATTTAAATTTAATAGGCATTTTTTTTTATTCATATGCAGATTATCTTATTAGATTCTCAGGTCATTATAGGAATTTCAGATTTTATACATTTTTGAACTTTTGGGATTTGACTTTTTGTGACGAAAACCTTGTTTAGCAAAAACCACTTGAGATATATTTGTAGACAAATGCTGATAGCCTAACTAGATTTTCTGGACATTATAGCAATTTTTTAAAAAAATTCTTCAATTTTTTAACTTTTTGGTCTGCTGTGGGGCAAACACAGATCTAGTTCAATATTGTTTACATTTTCTACAGAATAATTATTAATACATCTGTTAAATTTTCAATGTTGCAAATAAAAATATCATTTTCATTAGTGGTAAATGGAATTTTTAAACATGAAACTTATTTATTGCCAAGCAATTATTGTAGATCTACCTAAAGTGGCAGCCCACAATGCACCAGTAAATCAAGGTTCATGCAGGCTCATTTAGAAAATATTACAAGGAACTCGCATAGACCCTACCTGTCAGAATGGAATTTCATATATTATGATTATAGGTGCTCTTGGCAATCATTGGATTGCCAACTGTGCTCACCTGTCAGTCAGACTTTATAGAAACATCATAAATACCAATAATCTGCCAAAAAATACTATCACTAGCAAGATGTGAGTCATTATGTAATAGCAACTACACTTGGAGCTTGTCAGACTTTTATGGCGTTATGGTCTGACACCTAGGTGATTGAAATCTGTTATAAAATGACAATGGAAATAACTGTACAATTTCTCATCCAATTCTCATGAAATTTTCAGTATGTACTTTAAAAAGTACTAATAATGAATTTATATTGGGTGATCCATCGAAGTTTAAATTTGGTTTTGAAATGCTATTCTAATGAGTACATGGAAGGTACAGTTATCTCTCTTCTGGCAGTATGTAAATTTACAAGAGCAACATCATGTCAATGAAAGTTGACAGAAAAGCTGCAGGTAGTACAGCACTCTCTCACTATAAGGCCCTTCCTTATAACACAGTTCCCTTTGTAAGTCGATCCCATTATATTAAGTGGTAGTAAAATTAGATATATTGTGTACTTCATTATAAGGCGGTATACTCTGTGACTCCCATGGACATCATTATAATGAGGGAGTACTGTATTGTGTACTTTGTTATAAGGCAATCTCACTATAAGGCAGTATACTCTGGCTCCCATGGACAGCATTATAATGAGGGAGTACTGTATTACATACTTCATTATAAGGCAGTCACACTATATGGTGATTTACTCAATGGCTCACATGAACAGTGTTGTAATGAGGGAGTACTGTATCATATACTTCATTATAAGATGGTCTCATGCTATGGCAATAGTCTATGGCCCCAATGAACACTGTTATATTGAGGAAGTTCTGGATCATGTACATCATTATAAGGTGGTCTCACTATAATGTGGTATACTATATGACTCCCATGGATAGCATTATAATGAGGGAGTACTTATTGTGTACTTCATTATAAGGGGGTCTCATTATAAGGCAGTATCCCAGACTCATTGACAGCATTATAATGAGGGAAAACTGTATTGTGCACTTCATTATAAGCCACTTCCACTATCAAGCAGTATACTTGATGGCTTCCATTGACAGCATTATAATGAGGAAGTTCTGTATTATGTACTGCATTATAATGCAATCTCACTATAAGGTGGTATACTCTAGCTCTCATAGACAGTTTTTAATGCGGGAGTACTGTATCGTGAACTTCATTATAAGAATGTCTCACTATAAGGTGATATACTTTATGACTCCCATGGACAACATTTTAATGAGGGAGTACTGTATTATGTACTTCATTATAAGGCAGTCTCACTTTATACTCCATGGATCCCATTGAAAGTGTTATAATGAGGGAGTACTGTATAGGGCAGGCATGTGCAACTTCCTCCAGGGCACAGGCCAGATAAGCAATTTTTAAAGCTACACCCTATGATGTCAATAAGCAGATAAAACCAGGTTGCAGGCCAGATCCGGCCTGCAGGCCATAGTTGCACATGTCTAGTATAGGGTGTAGCAATCTGATATGAATAGATTTAACTTTCCACAAAGAAAAAAGGTAGATAACATACAGTCATGGTCATAATGTTGAGATTCGTTTGATATTTCAAATTTTCATCTTTTGATACACTAGATGATTTATTGAAAGTTTTCATCTAGGAAGATAGTATGGGTGAAATACATACACAAAAAGGCTCACAATTGAGAATAAATATGGATTGGTTTCATGTCAATAACGTCACTTTACTATTTTTTACAAACTGAATTAGTTTCTTAAATCATGCACACATCTAAATTGAAGAATTCTTGATTGAATTGGTATTGAAAGGTATTTTGATTTTTTGTTATTAAAAAAAAGAAATCTTATTTAATCATGAAATGTTATATTTGATATAGAGCATGAACGAAATGACTATTGAAAATGAAACTAATTTAGGAACTTTGATTTCAAAACCTGTGATTTAGGAATTTTATATATATTAATATATATATAGCTGTATCCAATTAAGACACAATGAATCGTGTTTCAGTTTCATATATGACATTCTATTATGCTAAATTCTTCATAAAGAGATCTATTTATAAAATAGTATAGAAAATGTGAATGCAGTACTAATGTACCATAAACACAGGTACAGTACGATGTACCATAAACACTGGTCAACTGTTCATTGTGGTCCAACCACAGTACAGCTTGCAAATATTCACCATATAAAATGTATACATTTGCAAACTTTCAAGCATATGTTGATATCTGTTGTAAAATTAGGCATGCATTCTTACTACAGTATTTCTCCCATGATAAGACCATGGTAAAGGGTAAAGTTAGCTTTGGGCTTACATGTTGCAAATATTCACCATATAAAATGTATACATTTGCAAACTTTCAAGCATATGTTGATATGTGTTGTAAAAGTAGGCATGCATTCTTACTACAGTATTTCTCCCATGATAAGACAATGGTAAAGGGTAAAGTTGGGGCAGGGTTTATTATCAGACAATGTATGTATGTATATATTAGGGTTTAATGGCACATCAGCACAATAATGGTTATATGGTGCAGATTTAAGGTAAACTCCTAAAAATGTAAATACAAAGAATTGCACACAAAAAACTTTAGGATGTAAACTCTTCCAGATAATTGTAAATATGAAATACTACAAGATAAAATTTAAAAATGTCAATTCATATAAGATATCCTTGGCAAATATTTGCAGATATTGTGTACAATGCAGATTGGGCTTATCATTAAGTATGGGCTTATCTTTGGATACATATGGCAATGGGCTTATCAAGTATGGTCTTTGGATACACATGATAATAGGCTTATCATCAAGTATGGGTTTATCATTAGATACGTATGGTAGTGGGCTGGTCATTTAGTATGGTTTTATTGTTGGATATATTGTTAATAGGATTATCATCAAGTATGGTCTTTGGAAACACATGATAATGGGCCTATCATCAAGTATGGGCTTATAATTGGATACCATTGGATACAATAGTAATGGGTTTATCATCATGTATGGTCTTATCATTGGATACAATGGTAATAGGCTTATCATCAAGTATGGACTTATCATTGGATACAATGGTAATAGGCTTATCATCAAGTATGGACTTATCATTGGATACAGTAGTAATGGGTTTATCATCACGTATGGACTTATCATTGGATACAATAGTAATGGGTTTATCATCAAGTATGGACTTATCATTGGATACAATAGTAATGGGTTTATCATCAAGTATGGACTTATCATTGGATACAATAGTAATGGGTTTATCATCACGTATGGACTTATCATTGGATACAATAGTAATGGGTTTATCATCATGTATGGACTTATTGGATACAATGGTAATAGGCTTATCATCAAGTATGGACTTATCATTGGATACAATGTTAATAGGCTTATCATCAAGTATGGACTTATCATTGGATACAATAGTAATGGGTTTATCATCAAGTATGGACTTATCATTGGATACAATGGTAATAGGCTTATCATCATGTATGGACTTATCATTGGATACAATGGTAATAGGCTTATCATCAAGTATGGACTTATCATTGGATACAATAGTAATGGGTTTATCATCAAGTATGGACTTATCATTAGATACAATGGTAATAGGCTTATCATCAAGTATGGACTTATCATTGGATACAATGTTAATAGGCTTATCATCAAGTATGGACTTATCATTGGATACAATGGTAATAGGCTTATCATCAAGTATGGACTTATCATTGGATACAATGTTAATAGGCTTATCATCAAGTATGGACTTATCATTGGATACAATGGTAATAGGCTTATCATCAAGTATGGACTTATCATTGGATACAATGTTAATAGGCTTATCATCAAGTATGGTCTTATCATTGGATACAGTATGGTAATACTTTTATTGACCTTTTGCCCCCCAGTTTCATTTTCAAATCTTTAAGGGTTGTAATAGTTCATTCAGTTATTGATGAAGGCAGCAGATGTTTGTTTGGGAACCATTATATGATCATCACACAAATAATTAATAAAGTATGCATGCTATTTGATCTACAGTACTTTTCAATAATTGTGGAATCAAGACTCCCCAGATGGGTTAACAAAGGGTATATACTTCTGTTTGCATCAGATCAATTGAACTTGGTGTGGTACAACTTCAGTGTTGGTATTTTGCATGATTTATATGTGTATTTACTGATAGGATCACTGAATTCAGAAAATACAAGGCTTCATTTGTTGCATTGCTCCCACCATTATGCAAAATTCAAAGCCCCAGGGCAACATTTTAGGAAGAAGAAAACAGATCAATGAAGATTTTATTGAGATCACTTTGATAATGCTTATAAATGGTGGCAGTGGTTCTTTACTTGGTGGTGGAGCATGACACATACAAAAGGAGGCTGTGTGAATGAGTCAGCCCAGAGATGACGCCGTCTCATAGTTCTCCATGTCACCACCACAAAGGACACGCGTTGGGGTCATCATTTGGCTTAGAGGGATAATTGTCAGTGCCAACTAGTGTGGAATAAATTGCCAGGAAGTTGATACCATGCATGTAGAGTTTCCCTGGATACACAGATGACCTTGTATGGTATCTCTTAGTAATTGGATTCTACACAAAATTAGAGGTATTGTAAAATTCATGTTCACATTATTCAAATTAATGCCTTTTTTTAAAACATTTCTTTTTTTGTTTTGAGAAGAAAGAGCTGTATGGCACCAGAGTGTAAATATGATGGCAGATGGCCATTGCTTGGTTTGAAACATGTTGTTATCTGCAACAGTATTCCAAGATCAATTAGTACAAATGTAGGGATTTTTTGTCATTGTTCCAGTGATACTGATACTATTGTTGCATTTGACTATGGCAATTATTGTCTGGTATTGTATGTTTTTTTTGGGCTAACCATCCTGCTGTCAGTTCATCAGACAATTGATAAACTGTGAAATTTGATCAGTAACACAGTCTGGATTTTTCATTTGTTATCCTCTCTGCAGAACATCATGTAAATATTGTGTATGTTTGATTGGATACGCTTTCTAATATTATTGTGAATATTATGTTCGTATCTGCATACAGATGTTTGAGTATACTTAATTAACGTATCAGTACATCTAATTGCAATATGCTGTGTGAGAAAAATATATCAGATTATTTTCTTTCTTTAGCAGGTATCTAGTACATTTCTAATCAAACATTAAATTATAAGGTCTACTTCTAAAATATTTTTAAACCGGACATCGGTGGCATGCTTTGCAAAGTATCTTTGTTATCATTTTGAAATTAGTAGATCACTCATTATAATACTGCCTATGGGAGTCATTGAGTATACCGCCTTGTAGTGAGAAGGCCTTTTAATGAAGTACATTATACCTATAATTTTACATCCACTTAATGAAATGGGATCTATGACCATACCCAACTTATAACAGGAACCGTGTTCTAATGAAGGGTGTTATAGTGGGGGAGTGCTGTATATGTAGTAGTTTTATGACCTCTGAAAATGACAGTGTCATTAAAATTGACGGAAATTATGTACGATTTTTGGGATAAAGAAGAATTTGATTAATTTATACATGAAGCCATTATAAATATGCTCGCTTACAATTAGGGGTCTTGAAGTAGTTCAGAGATATGTAACATGAAATAATTTATTACAAAATAAAAATGCAATAAAAATATGTATATAGGTATATAAAAAAATGTAAAGCAGGCATGTGCAACTTCCTCAAAGGCGTAGGTGATTTTTAAATGTACCCATGAGCCACACCGTATGGTGGATAAAACCAGGTTGCAGGCCGTATGTTGCACATGTCAGATGTAAAGATATATGTAAATTTGTGAAAATTACACATCACTTCATCAAAGTTTAGTATTGCTACCTATGTAAGCAGATACGATATGTTCTGGATGTTTATTGCAATTGTGCAAATTCACACCTTAATTTATTTATTTTTTGTATTAAAAAAAAAAACAACAAAAGAAAATAATTTTAAATAAAATAACAAAAGAATAATTTAAACCTTGAGTATCAGTTTAATAGTTACTGAGGTTTTTGGCAACAACAAAAAAAGATAGGGATTACAAAAAGAATGTATATAAAAAGATATTTTCCATTGATTTTCAGTGCTAATTTTGAGAAATCAGTGTGAATCTCGCAATCGTCCACCCAATAATAGATCCTGATTCAGGGGTTCTTAAATGTAGCATTGCAAAGCATTAGTTATAAGAACATCACTAAAAAAACCAAGTAATTTACTTTATTTAATACAAAGCAAGTAAATACAAATAAAAACAAATTAATTTAATGCACAGCAATTAGAAATTTGATTGAAAATAATTTTAAAATACAGAAAATCATTAACTTTTTTAATAAAGAGGTAAAACATAATAACATAAGTAAATAACTAAATGGAATAGTCATCGGTAAAAGTAAAGAGATTATTAGACAAGTACTCAAGGTTGTCTGTAGTTTTTGATGAACATTTTAATATTTTTTTCCTCCGGTAAAAGTAGAGCTAGAAAAAAAATCTTTTATTATGATATGTTTTTGACACTTAGATATTTTCTGTTGATTGTCCCCTGATTTCATTTAGGCGCATTGCCTTCAGTTTAAAGATCAGATAAAAAATTATGATACCCATTTTTTTAAATGGCAAAACGTTGAAATGGCAGTTGAGTTTGACATCTAGTTTGTCATCAGCTGTTGAAACCACAGGTCACAGAATGGAATTCCATGAAATTATGATTGAAATGACAAGTCAGTATCTGTGTGCAGAGAAATGTTTCTAATTACATTGTGAGCTACAGAACCCAGCAAAATGAGGCAGGCAGCTACTACTGACAAAGAAGCCATGTCACAAAGAAAATAAAATTATGCTGGCAAAAAGCATTACCATGTGCACCCACTTCCACAAAAAGTCATTTATTCTTGATTTTGTAATTCAGTTCGATTAAAAAATGCATCACTAGTGAAAACTCATGAATTGCATCAGACAAACATTACAGCATAACAATGAAAATTGTTCCTAGAGTTTTCCAACTTTGTTTATAATCTGATTAACAAGAAGGATTTTGATCATTGATGCAAATCTATAAAAGGTTTAGATGCAAGCCAAATATTTTTGAGGTTAAACTGTTGAAAAGCACAGGGATCAAAACCAATTTATAATAATTTGTCACGCCATTTTTATCCCACTGGCAGAATCAGCAGTAGTAATGTCCATCTGTCAGTCATTCAGTCTGTCTGCCTTTAGATCAGGTGGTTTCCACAATATAGTTTGCTGTTGACTCTTTTTCTCAAGCCTTATATGAGCCTTACCCAAGGGTGGAGGCAGAAGCCAATCAATTTTGGAACTGCTAGGTCAAAGGTCATGGTCACTAGAGCTAAAAATTTAACTTCCTTTCAGCATGATAAGTTAAGTTTCTTGGGCGTAATTTTTATAGGTAGACTACTCCTAGGCAGGGGTAGCTTTCTATTTATTGTGAGACCGAGAGGTGAAAGGTCAAGGTCACTGGAGCTGACATTTAATTTTGGGGGGGTTTATGCTTGATAATTCATTTCTTGGATCCAGTTTTCATCATAATTCATATGTACCATGTATACTCGCATATAACCCGAGTCCAAATGCAAACAACATAGACCCTGATCTGCCGTCGCATAATGCGCTGGCAGATCAAGGTCTATGTTTGTTCTAATGAGTAGTCTTTACAAACTGCATAGACCCAGCAGATCTGGGTCTATGCAGTTTGCAGTTAGTATCGAATTATACGCAAGTATATACGGTAGTCTACACTTGGGCAGAGGTACCTCCCTATTAATTGTTGAGTGTAGAAGTCAAAGATCATAGGGTCTTAAATGTATCATTCTGGGTTTCCAATGATAGTCAACTTTCCTCTAGTTTCCTGCACCCAGTTGTTATCAATTTCATAACTGCATTACATTTAACAAGGGCAGTTGGTTGACATGACAGGGTTGTTGGAATGTCAATATTTCCTCCAAAAAGTTGTCATGTTAACCAACCTCATGACCTGGACCATTGACCTTTCTGCCATTCAGTCAATTTCAGCTTCAGCAAGACTACTGTATATAATCGTGTATAAGCTTGGTCCAAATGCAAACAACATAGACCTTGATCTGCCATCGCATAATGTGCTGGCAGATCAGGGTCTGTTATTTGTTCTACTGATTAGTCCTTACAAACAGCGACAACAGATCTGGGTCTATGCAGTTTGCAGTTGGTATCGGCTTATATGCGAGTATATACAGTACTGTCTCACTCTTGGTGACATTTTGTTGCAGTTAAAGCAACAAGATATTCCATATGCTGCTAAGAATGAGCAGCACTTGTCTAAATTTTACCAAGATGTCTTAAAATTTAAGTCTAGACTTACATGCATGAAGTTGTTGGAATGTCATTATTTCCTCATGTGTTTTAAGGATTTTAAATTTCTTACCTTTCCTCTCATATGTTTTAAGGATTTTACATTTGTTACCTTTCCTCTCATATGTTTTAAGGATTTTACATTTGTTACCTTTCCTCTCATATGTTTTAAGGATTTTACATTTGTTCCTCTTATATGTTTTAAGGATTTTATATTTGTTACCTTTCCTCTTATATGTTTTAAGGATTTTACATTTGTTACCTTTCCTCTCATATGTTTTAAGGATTTTAAATTTCTTACCTTTCCTCTCATGTGTTTTAAGGATTTTAAATTTCTTACCTTTCCTCTCATATGTTTTAAGGATTTTATATTTGTTACCTTTATCTTTTGCTTTATATACATTTTACAGAATCTTAACCTTTTTTACATTTTATAATTTATCATGTTGTACTTCATGTTCACATTTATTTTGGAAGGTTTTATCTTCCTAAATTTTGTAAGTGTTGTATTGTCAGATTTTTTATTCCTTCTTGAAAACAACTAGTTCAAAAGTTTTTAGCGATGTGCAATCAGATTAAATTTTTTTCATTTTATTTGGCAAGAATGTTTGTTCTGATATATCTCCTCTCTCATGTAATAAAAACATATTTGAGAAATTCTCAGTATTCACTGAGCTACTTAGCTTTCAGCTATGACTGTAGTATTGAACATTTGCTCCAATTCGCTTGCATAGAATTTATCTAAATAATAAGTCTTCTGAGACCATTTTCATTGTGCCACTACTTCAGCTAACACAAAAAGTTTTTTTTTTAAAAATAGCTTCTGCACTAAATGTTTGCCCATTTAATCATGCTTAAAATATGTAATTATCACCTTTTATCCAAGTGTTTCAGTTTAAAGTTAGGTAAAAATCTGTTTTATGTGGCTCAAAATTAAGGTATGGTGATTATTAATTTTTATTCCCGTGGTAATCAGAGCACTGCTATCGTAACACCCATGAGAATCACAGGCCACCACGAAGTAAAAACAAAAATTCGAAGAACTTAAACCATCTAGTACAGTGTGTTAGACAAATTATATTCACATAATCAGTTAATAATTCCATGTGCTACCTTTGAATGATAGCTTCGTTTTCCTTCAGGTAAACCATGTAATCAAATTGAAGTCATTAAGTGCATTTCTCACATTACTATGCAGCAATCATGGTAGTTTTATTCCAGTTAATTTTGATCTTTTAGCTATATCTAATATTAAGAGATTGTGCAGAAAAAAAGTAAAATGTAATGATTGAAAGAATGTGATCAGTTCTTTGGCTTTTTTTATGCAGTTTTTAGATATTAGATAAATTTGACCTTGAATCAACCTTGATGCCTTGCCTTGAAACTGGCTGTAGATTAAGTTTTTATAAGGGTATACATGTACTTGTTGTGCAAAAAAAAAGAGAAAAAAGAAAAAATCTGGCTTCTTTGCTTCCAATAATTATCTTGTTTTCCTTTTCTTTTCTTTTTACGTTTTTGTGATTTCTGTATTAGTCCTTTATTTAAAGATGAATGATTATCAAGGTCAAGGACAAGGCTTAGGGAATGTAGCTCTTCATTAGTGAATGAAGATGTGGATCAGAGTTTTAGGTTAGTACCTAAGGCCAGCAGTTCCGAGGTTTTTGATGGAAGAGATTCATTATAGTTGATTCCATAGAGCAGAGGTTAAAAGGAGATGGATCTTTAGGGGATTTTTTTTTTGGTTCTTGCTCATACTCTATAAATTGCTGGGTGTATATGTCAGCATGAAAGATGGCAATACAATACTTTTTGTTTGATGGTTTAATACAAACAAATTGAAAAATTTAAATTCCAATAAATTTTCAATCCCTCCTTAGTTGAATCAAGATTTAGTCGGTTCTCTTTGGAGAGTTAAGAAAAAATCTGATCATTCTTAAGCAAAGCCAGTAGAACATTTAAGTTTTTCAAGATATTCAAGTCATTTTGCCTGCAACTGCCAAATTGAACATTTCCCAGGACTGTTACCCTGATGGCAAACCACTCTACTTTTAAATTTTATTGATTTTTCACATGCATGCAAGAACCAGTCAAGACATTTGAAGAGAAAATGCCATAAACCATGTTTGTTGAAGGGGATTAACAGTCAAGTAAAAGTGGTTTGTTGGCTGCATGTACCATATGAGCTTTTATATAACATGGACCCATCAGTGAACAGCGAAAACACCGATCTGCTGTCATATAATTCACCCAGCAGATCAGGGTCTGCACAGTTCATTATATTTCTTATATCTGATGGTTTGTTATATGATAGCAAATCAGTTACATTGTTCACCCTGTTTCTTATGTCAAGCAAATGATTCTGACCCCTATCTGCTGGCTTGTTATGTGATGG
This sequence comes from Margaritifera margaritifera, assembly GCA_029931535.1. Classification (NCBI taxonomy): domain Eukaryota; kingdom Metazoa; phylum Mollusca; class Bivalvia; order Unionida; family Margaritiferidae; genus Margaritifera; species Margaritifera margaritifera. The sequence goes on along the minus strand of JAQPZY010001636.1, from coordinate 4,809,919 downwards.
GTGATCAGGGTCTATACTTCTCGATATATTACTTATATCAAGCAAATGATTCTGACCCCTATCTGCTGGCTTGTTATGTGATGGGAGATCAGGGTCTATACTTCTTAATATATTACTTATATCAAGCAAATGATGTTGACCCATATCGGCTGGCTTGTTATGTGAGATCAGGGTGTATACTTCACATTATATTGTTTATATCGAGCAAACCATGTTGACCTGAACCTGCTGGCTTATTGTGCGGTTCAGGGTCTAAATTACCCTTTATATTACTTGTATCAAGAAAATGAGGTTGACCCCTATCTACTGGCCTGTTATGAGATGGCAGATTAGGGTCTACAACTGTACAGAGTTAGGTGTGATTTATGCACTGTCATATATGATCCACTACTCCCTCATTATATAATGCCTCTATAAGGCAGACATTGTCATGCATCCTGTTTCATTTTTTAAATGGTAATATACGATATATACCCGCGTATAAGCCGGGTCTAAATGGAAACAACATAGACCCTGATCTGTCATCGCATAATGCGCTGGCAGATCAGGGTCTATGTTGTTTGTTCTACTGATTAGTCCTTACAAACTGCATAGACCCAGATCTGCCGGCGCATTATGTGACGGCAGATCTAGGTCTATGCAGTTTGCAGTTGGTATCGAATTATACGCGAGAATATATGATATATATTTTTAAAAATACCTCAATATAAGGTAACCTCACATATAAGGCAGTCCATTGTTATGGCCCTATATACAGGGTTATGATGAGAGAGTACTGTACTACCAATGTACTCACAAGTTGTATCCAACTACATAGACCCAGATCTGCCATAATGTAATGTGCCAACACATCTGGGTCTATGCGATTTGTTAGGACTAATTAGTAAAACAAACAACATAGACCCTGATCTGCCAGCACAGGGTCTGTGTTGCTTGCCATTGGTCCAGACTTATAAGTAAGTTTATATGGTAAATTCAGATTGTCTCATTTGATCAGTGAAATCACAAGTATATTTGTCTGCACTAATCAAACTTTGATTTTGTTGTCTTGCATCCAAGTTGATCAATTTTGTCTTCTGTTTCCCACTGCTCAGGCTGTGACGTTGATGTATCTACTCGATTCCTTTTTTCTGTGATCAATAGGTTTCTTTAATTAAGCTTCACTTTTCTGATCAGATGAAACAAAATATACTAGTACCTGTTTTGAAGAGAGAGAGAGAACAAAAATACTTTTGTATCTACCGTATTTATTCACTTGTAAGTGAAGTCCTACTGCAAACTCCACAGACCTAGATCTGCTATCGCCTAATGCGATGGCAGATCTGGGTCTATGTAATTTGCAAGGAGTAATCAATAGAACAAACAACATAGACCCTGATCTGCCAGTGCGTTATGTGATGGCAGATCGGGATCTATGATGTTTGCAGTTGGACTCGACTTGTAGGTGAGTATAAGCAGTAAATTTCCAGTACAACATGAACAAAATACATCAGAAAGAACATAATTATATAACATGTAGCTATGTTGCATGGTTTTATTCTGCTGCTTTAGCAGCTTTGACATAAATCCAGAAAATCCTTAAAATGATGACATTATTTTTGTTATTAAATTTTGATGTCACAATCGACTCCTTAATTTTCAACATCAGAATTTTACCAAAAAATGTTTACAGAATTCTTCATATATACCCCATATATATATATATATATATATATATATATATATATATATATATATATATATATATATATATATATATATATATATATATATATATATATATAGACTTTTATATAGATATATGAACTGTTATTTCTCAAGGGGAAAACTTGGGTTGTCGGTGTATGAACTGTTATTTAGTAAGGTGAAGACATGTTATAACCATAATTAACTTTTTAAGGATTTATATGTGCAGATCAAAATGTGTGATATGCTGCAACATTGTTAATAAAAAGTACAGTAGTTGCTCACTATAAAGCAACTCTGTATAATGCACTCCCTCATACAACATGGGTATAGCTGTGGATCCTATTTCTGGGATGAATGTAGTTTTCATATTGAATCTTCTTCACATGGTTCCCACGTGTCGGGGAAAAAGTCAGGGAATTTTCACTTTTGAGGAAAGTTGGGGAATTTTATGACAAGTCAGGGAAAATTCAGAGACTTTTGTACCTTCATCCAGGGAAATTTTAATATGAACAAGCCCCTGGGGAAATGTATAATGTCAATAGCTAGGTTTGTTTTCTTGTCTATAGTTTCAAAATTTCTTCAGTGCAGAATATATTAGGAGAAATACAGTCAGCTTTGTTTTGTTGATATGTTTAAAGGTCAGGTATGGAGAAAATATTGAAATGTTAATTTTTGTGCTTTTTTGTCTTGATTAAAAATCAGTTTCTCTGGTAAAATTTACTTCAGCCAAATTCCCAAAATGTACCATTAAAATTAAGGAAGAGTTAGATTGTTCAAAATTAGCGACTGCATTACCTTCCTTGATTAAGGCATAGTTTGCTGTTTTGTGTGACATTATTCTAAAACCAGTGAACCAGCCACTAATGTAGAAGTGTACTGATTGCACGGTCATTTCAATAATGACATTGTGTGCAGTACAAAGCCACAAAATATGATCAAGAAGAGAAAAAAGGGGCTTTTTTTTTATTTGTAAAAAAAAATGTCTAAATGATGCAGAAAATAGGGCTCTAACAATTATACTGTTTCAACCTGGAAAGTACTAAGAAGGACTTTCTGAGCAGGCCCCACTGTTCATTCTAATTTTTTTCCAAGTATTTTACAAGCGATTAAATCATCACAAATCTTTCTTAGCATTGAAAACAGGATTAAGACAAATCATTTAGGCAATCATTGGAGGAAAATGAGAGATCGAGAGAGAAAGAGAGAGAAGAAGAAGAACATTGAAAAATAAAACATTCCTTTTTATAGGGTACGGAAATTTGAACTGCAAACACATATCTTCATTAAACCTTTGCTTTATTTATTTATGATGGAGAAATTTCTTAAATGCCCACAGGGTGATTGTTTATTTCCTATTGCAAATTCCCTACACTGTAATGTCAACATTTGCGAGTTCTTTGTTTTAGTGATACGTCATTTCTGCATACATGTCAGGGACAGGTAATACCTGCTCAAACTTTTGTGAGGGTAATACTGTTAAATGCAATTATTCCTGTTCATAAACGACACAATCAAAAATTTTAAATAACTAATGTAGGGTTTTCAGGTATGAATGGGGCTCTGGATGGACAAGTGGTCTAAGGCACATGCCTTTACAGATCACTCGCATCTCGCCTCTGTCTGCACGAGTTTGAATCTTGGCTCCACCAACATGGGTATGTGAGAAAGCTTGCCATTTGTTTCCTGTGGGTCGGTGGTTATTCCCGACTTTTTCCCAGGTTCTTCCTCCACCAAATATACTGACTGCCATGTATAGCCTATCATATGCTGAAAAATGGCCTTAAAGCCACCCCCACCCCCCCAACCAAACCAAAAACCATTTCAGGTATGAAAGATTAAAAAATAACTTTAAACAGAAACCTCTGTCATTGAACTTTAAAAATGGAAAATATGTTTGTATGTATTTGACATGACATGTGTTAAAGCAAACTTAATCTTTGGTCAGAATATTTTGGTTTTAGTACCCTGTGGAAATCCTGTCTCACCATAGGCTAACACTTGTAACATCATGGTATACTTATATGACTCCTCTGAACAACGTTTTAGTGAGGTGAACAACGTTATAGTGAGGTGAACAACGTTATAGTGAGGTGAACAACATTGTAGTGGGGTAAACATCATTATAGTGAATTGAATAACATAATAGTGAGGTGAATAGCATTATACTGAAGTGAATCATTAAAGTGAAGTGAATCATTAAAATGAAGTAAACATAATTATAGTGAGTGAACAGCATTATAATGAGGTAAACAGCATTATAATAAGTGAATCACATTACAGTGAGGTGGACATCATTATAGTGAGGTAAATAAGATAGTGAGGTCAATAGTATTATATTGAGGTAACTATTATAGTGGGTCAGTAACATTATTGTGAGGTAACATTATAGTGAGGTGAACCATTATAGAGTTGTGAACATTATAATGAGGTAAACTTCATTATAATGAGTCAGTCATATTATAGTGAGGTGAAAATCATTATAATGAGGTGAACAGAATATTGAAAGGAATATGGTGTTTCAATAATGCTTTGCTTCCAAAATTTCAGTATCAGTATGGAGATTTAGGTAGTGCAATATGCTTCTTACATTTAAAAATGTGCTAGATATAACAGAAAAACTGTTTTTTATCACATCAGATGTGGCAGTCATTCATAAAAGAAATAACAATTAGTTGTGCATTGCATCTTCAAAAACTGACCTATAAGATGATGATGCCACCATCGCTCTGATCCATTTGGTTAAACAGCAGTAACATATGCCCTGATTCAGTCACCACTTCAGACATGTGCATGGGTACAGATTTTCTCCCATGATAAGACCATGGGATGAGTCTGATAAATTTATCAAAAATGTAGGGGCTGGGCTTATTATCATATAAAGATATTATTAGTGAATATTTGCCAAACTTTTGTAAAATAGGGGGTGGGCTTATTATGAAGAATGGCCTTATCATTGGATAAATACAGTCCAAAGTTGGTGGTTACTAACATCAGAACATTGCATCAATTGTTATAAGAACTTGTGATGCCATCAAAAGTTAAATAAAGTTTAAATAAAACTTTATATAATGTAACAGTGCAGATCAAAAAGGTTATATGGATGATCTTATATATATATATATATATATATATATATATATATATATATATATATATATATATATATATATATATATATATATATATATATATATATATAATAAAAGTATAGTCAAATATCAGTTATCCAGACACTCAGAGATTTTTGTCTGGATAAATGATGATAATAAAAATATTAGTTTTATTTTTAAAATAACTAGGTCCAGAAAACAAATATTTTATTGGTCCCAGTGAGTGAGAAGTCTTGAAAATTTGTTTGGTGTTTGGTATTTTATCTATCAGCAACACAAGGTGGTTATTAAAGTGCCGAGCCAGTTGGAGTAAAATGCCATAAATTGCCCAAGGGCACACCACAGGGTAGCTGACTTTGCCTGATCCAAAGGTATGATTCGAACACGCAGGAGGGTGCATTGGGCCTATTCTATAGCCCTCAGCCAACAGGGGTTTGGACAAATTAGTATTTGTATTAGATGGATTATAGACACTTTACTGTATTGATACTTAGTATATAAAGGAAACATCTACAGATACAAATATGAAACACATGTTAAATTCTCACTTCTGGATGCCTGCATTCAGTTTCCATCAGTAACCTTACTCTAATATTAGAGCTGATTGTTAGTTCTGCTGATATTAAAATAGGCAAGAAATAAAATATGATTAATTATGATTGTTTCATTTAGTCCACCAGCGTTTTTATTGTTAATAGCATTTTTATATCTTTTTTATGAAGATGAACCTGTGGCATTCAAATATAGTTTCAGTTTTGCCTAATTGCAGAAAAGCCATTTATAAAACTAACTGGGACTTTCTGACATAAAATATATTCTATTTATCTGTGGAGAGGAATGGTGAAGTTTAATTTTTCTTTCAGTGAGTAGACTCCTAAGTCACCATTGCATCAGTTTGGTTTAGTTGATTTTTTAATACACTTTCAATGCATTATGCAGAGGAAATGGGAGCACAGTGACTTTCCCAAGGATGTACCAAGGTAGCCAGCCTGGGCTGGCCTGGGTGGGTATTGAACCTGCAACCCATGGATTACAAGTCTAACATTCTACCAACAGAGCTACCATATGTCCCTACCACCACAGCATCAGACCATGATAGATTTTAAGTTTTTAAAGCCATTATAACAACTTTATTAACATGTAACTTCTCTAAATAAATAAATAAATAAATACATAAATAAATGAATAAATGAATAAATAAATAAATAAAGTGAAAAATTTGTCTTAGCTGACACCTGTATAAAAGACGCCAGCTTATAAAGGGCAACATTTTTTATAAGTAACTTTTTGTTCTCATTTTCATATGCACACATGCACATGCACACGGAGGAAACATTTTTTAATCCCTTCCATGTTGAATGTAGACAAGTTGCACTATATTTTCATTGTGATGGTCAAATGATCAAACCTGATTTACAAGGATTTGCAGCTGGATTATACAGATTTGGTTAAGAACAGTCTTTGGAAACATGATATTATTTTTCCAGTGCACATGTAAACATGTTGCACTTTTTGTATATTTTCACTGCCATGTTCAAATTTTAAAACCTGGTTTACAAGGATTTTCAGCTGGATAATAAGGATATGGTTATGAACAGTCTTTTGGAGACTATAATACTTTACAATACACAAGCAACATTTGGGGAGAAGGTTATAGGACTCAAGGTACTAATTCAGCTCCCATAGTAACCTATGCAAATACCATGATATTAAAAATTCAATAACTTTAAATTTCTGAATGCTCATGATCAAACCTATATTTATCAGTATAGACATATCCTTGATGCAAGCTTCTATGTAGAGAAAACAATATCAGCCGCTGCATTTTCTGGATCAACATGCATTTGAAACATGTGCTTTCAATTCCACACCAAAGAGTCAGGTGCTAATTTCAGAAATGTGTTTTCCAAACTCAAGTCTGTAAAAGGACTGAAATTGCATCACTAAAACATGGTCTCTATTTTTTCAGTTACAACTAGGATAAACTCTCAACAGATTCTTTTCACTAAACTTTTACTTTCATTATTAACCAATCCTGACCAGCCAAACCCATATTTTCTCTATTTTATCTTCACCGATTTCTAGACTGGTTACCTTCTTCCATGTATTTAGTACTGTGAGTCCTATAATACTTTACAGTATACAAGCAACATTTGGGAGGAGATTGATCATAGAAATACAACCTATTGCTGCCTATGTTTATGTTATTTCAGGCCCATTTGGGGTAAATACTGATCATAATTAAGGAATCCTATAAACAAAGTCAGGTTTCCTGAAAATAAAGAGGTGCAAGACTCATTTGGCTTCAAGGTTTAACATATCTTATGAAGGATTGCACTTTAGCATATTAGCTCATGTAACTGTGAACACTGTGTAGAGCTAGATCTGTTGCCACACAATATGCCAGCAGATCAAAGTCTATGCTGTTCATACTACCAATTATTTTTAAAAAAAAAGGCATAGAGCCTGGTTTGTGTAGAGCCAGATCTGTTGCCACATGATATGCCAGCAGATCAAAGTCTATGCTGTTCATACTACCAATGATTAAAAACAAAAAGGCATAGAGCCTGGTTTGTGTAGAGCTAGATATGTTGCCCACATGATATGCCAGCAGATCAAAGTCTATGCTGTTCGTACTACCATTATGATTTTTAAAAAAGGCATAGAGCCTGGTTTGTGTAGAGCCTATGTTGTTCACACTACCATTATGATTTTTAAAAAAGGCATAGAGCCTGGTTTGTGTAGAGCCAGATATGTTGCCACATGATATGCCAGCAGATCAAAGGCTATGTTGTTCACACTACCATTATGATTTTTTAAAAAGGCATAGAGCCTGGTTTGTGTAGAACCAGATCTGCTGCCACATGATATGCCAGCAGATCAAAGTCTATGTTTTTCATACTACCAATGATTAAAAACAAAAAGGCATAGAGCCTGGTTTGTGTAGAGCTAGATCTGTTGCCACATGATATGTCAGCAGATCAAAGGCTGTGTTGTTCATACTACCATTATGATTTTTATAAAAAGGCATAGAGCCTGGTTTGTGTAGAGCCAGATCTGCTGCCACATGATATGCCAGCAGATCAAAGGCTATGTTGTTCATACTATCATTATGATTTTTAAAAAAAGGCATAGAGCCTGGTCTGTGTAGAGCCAGATCTGTTGCACACAATATGCCAGCAGATCAAAGTATATGCTGTTCAACTACTAGTGATTTAAAACAAAAAGGCACAGAGTCTGCCAGCACATTATGGGATATATTAAAGGACACCAGTAGTATGCATCTATTTAAGGACAGTATGCATTACTACTTGACTATAGGATGATATATTTGACTATAGGATGATATACTTGACTATGGGATGATATACTTGACTATGGGATGATATACTTGACTATAGGATGATATACTTGACTATAGGATGATATACTTGACTATGGGATGATATACTTGACTATGGGATGATATACTTGACTATGGGATGATATACTTGACTATGGGATGATATACTTGACTATAGGATGATATACTTGACTATGGGATGATATACATGACTAAAGAATGATATACTTGACTATGGGATGATATACATGACTATAGGATGATATACTTGACTATGGGATGATATACTTGACTATGGGATGATATACATGACTATGGGATGATATACCTGACTATGGGATGATATACTTGACTAAAGAACGATATACTTGACTATGGGATGATATACTTGACTATAGGATAATATACTTGACTATAGGATGATATACTTGACTATGGAATGATATACATGACTATGGGATGATATACTTGACTATGGGATGATATACATGACTATAGGATGATATACTTGACTATAGGATGATATACATGACTATAGGATGATATACTTGACTATAGGATGATATACTTGACTATGGGATGATATACTTGACTAAAGAATGATATACTTGACTATAGGATGATATACTTGACTATGGGATGATATACATGACTAAAGAATGATATACTTGACTATGGGATGATATACATGACTATAGGATGATATACTTGACTATAGGATGATATACTTGACTATGGGATGATATACATGACTATAGGATGATATACTTGACTATAGGATGATATACTTGACTATGGGATGATATACTTGACTAAAGAATGATATACTTGACTATGGGATGATATACATGACTATAGGATGATATACTTGACTATGGGATGATATACTTGACTATGGGATGATATACATGACTATAGGATGATATACTTGACTATAGGATGATATACTTGACTATGGGATGATATACTTGACTAAAGAATGATATACTTGACTATAGGATGATATACTTGACTATGGGATGATATACATGACTAAAGAATGATATACTTGACTATGGGATGATATACATGACTATAGGATGATATACTTGACTATAGGATGATATACTTGACTATGGGATGATATACTTGACTATAGGATGATATACTTGACTATGGGATGATATACATGACTATAGGATGATATACTTGACTATGGGATGATATACTTGACTATGGGATGATATACATGACTAAAGAATGATATCCTCGACTATGGGATGATATACTTGACTATAGGATGATATACTTGACTATAGGATGATATACATGACTATAGGATGATATACTTGACTATAGGATGATATACTTGACTATAGGATGATATACTTGACTAAAGAATGATATACTTGACTATAGGATGATATACCTGACTATGGGATGATATACATGACTAAAGAATGATATACTTGACTATGGGATGATATACATGACTATAGGATGATATACTTGACTATAGGATGATATACTTGACTATGGGATGATGTACTTGACTATAGGATGATATACTTGACTATAGGATGATATACATGACTATAGGGTGATATACTTGACTATAGGATGATATACTTGACTATGGGATGATATACATGACTAAAGAATGATATACTTGACTATGGGATGATATACTTGACTATAGGATGCTATACTTGACTATAGGATGATATACTTGACTATAGGATGATATACTTGACTATGGGATGATATACTTGACTAAAGAATGATATACTTGACTATGGGATGATATACTTGACTATAGGATGATATACTTGACTATAGGATGATATACTTGACTATGGGATAATATACATGACTATAGGATGATATACTTGACTATGGGATGATATACTGGACTATAGGATGATATACTTGACTATAGGATGATATACTTGACTATAGGATGATATACTTGACTATGGGATGATATACTTGACTATCGGATGATATACTTGACTATAGGATGATATACTTGACTATAGGATGATATACTTGACTATGGGATGATATACTTGACTATAGGATGATATACTTGACTATGGGATGATATACATGACTATAGGATGATATACTTGACTATAGGATGATATACATGACTAAAGAATGATATACTTGACTATGGGATGATATACATGACTAAAGGATGATATACTTGACTATGGGATGATATATTTGACTACGGGTACTATACCTATTCCAGCAGATGCTATTGCCATGCGCTGACGCTATATGACTTCACATGTAGTCATGTGATGTGCTATATCTATTATAGCTCTTTCCATTGGGAACTGTCATTCTACTGTGCTATCTGGTGGAGTATAGTGCCAATGCCTTCAGTTGGGGCATTTATGCTCCACCAAACAATGAGAACAGTTTTCTTGGAAGAAAGGCGCTAAGAGAATAGTATGTCTGGGGCCATGCTGTTTACAATTGGATATACACAATACATGAGTAATATATTTTAATTCAGAGATGCAGAATAAGGTCTCTTAACTAATGTGATTACAGCACTACCCCACTATAAGGCCCTTCATTATGACATGGTTCCTGTTATAAGGTGGGTATGGTCATGGATCCATTTCATTAAGTGCTAGTAAAATTATATGTATCATGTACTTCATTATAAGGTGGTCTCACTATAAGGCTGTATACTCTATAGCTATCATGGACAACATTATAATGAGGGAGTACTGTATCATGTACTTATAATAAGGTAGTCTCACAATAACTCTATACTCTATGGCTCCAATAGACAGCATTATAATGAGTTTATAACCTATTTGTGTTTTGGAGTGAAAGAGAATAGAAGTCACATTTTTTGACAGATTATTGTTATCAGTTAAGGCTCTAGATGATACAGAGTCAGTTTACCATATATACTCATGTATAACCCAATACCAACTGCAAACTGCATAGACCCAGATCTGCCATCGCATAATGACCCAACAAATCTGGGTGTATGCAGTTTGTAAGGACTAATCAGTAGAACAAACAACATAGACCCTGATCTGCTGGCACATAATGCACCAGCAGATCAGGGTCTATGTTGTTTGCATTTGGACCAGAATTATATGCAAGTATATATGGTAATTTGATATTTCACTGGTTATTAAACATTGGTGATTGACTATTGATGAGACTATATTTTTTTGGTTTGGTGTTTTATGGCACAGCAACACAAGTAGGTTATTTAGTGCTGAGGCAATTGGAGCAAAGTGCCTTGCTCAAGGACACACCATAGTAGCTGACCTAGGCTGGTCCGATGGTAGGATTCGAACCCAGGCCCTTTGGGTCATGAGTCCGGCACACTAACCACTGAGCCACCATGGCTCCACAATGAGACTATATACTGCACTGTTGAGCTGATCATATTGTCTGTAACTGATATAGTTTTGCAGTAATGTTTGCACCTTTACAATAGAAACTGAGGCTCTGTCTCATCAGAAATAAAAACAGGTAACTGAAATAAGGTGAACACAATTCTTAAATAAAACATATGATGGTCAAACAAAGAAAACATTCGCACATACAAATTAAGTTTGATAAAAATAAAGAAACATTTGTCACCAGTTGGTCAAGATATAAAAATGTAACATTTTTTTGTTTACCTTATTTTGCTGGATGGTCACAATTGGTAGGCCTAATTTAAATAAAATCTAAAATCTATTAACTTGCTTTATTTAGTTAAGGTGCAGTTGAATACTGACCAATATTTAGAAAACCATTATAGTAGTCCTTGTTATTTCAAACCCAGAATAGCATGTGATTTGGCAATAATTGTGTACCACAAATGAAGTCCCTAAGCAAAGCTTTGCATGTTATATGTCATCACCATTCCAGTACCCCTGGTGTCCATTATATCCCAGGGGCAGGAGAAAATGCTACAAGAAGATCCTATTAACAAGATTTACAGTTTTGGTCAGCTAATTGGGGAGGATAATGGCATGTTAACAATGGAAATGATGTATTTACACATGTACATCCAATTGCAAACAGTGTACACCCACATCTGCCAGCCCATAATGTGCCGACAGACCACGGCTTGCATTGTTTGTATACCCACATCTGCCAGCCCATAATGTACAGACAGACTGGGGCCTGTGTGGTTTATACACCCACATCTGCCAGCCCGTAATGTGCTGACAGACCAGGGCTTGTATTGTTTGTACACCCCCATCTGCCAGCCCATAATGTGCTGACAGACCGGGGCCTGTGTGGTTTATACACCTACATCTGCCAGCCTGTAATGTGTTGACAAACTGAGGCTTGTATTGTTTGTACACCCCCATCTGCCAGCTCATAATGTGCTGACAGACCAGGGCTTGTATTGTTTGTTTTATTTGGGACCTCGAGTGAACAGCATATACCTAGATCAGCAGGTTCATTTTGGGATGACTGGTCTGGTATATGCAGTTTGTAATTGGGTATGCATTATTGACTGGCAAATACAGTATTTCTAGAAAGACCATTTTCTCATTAAAATGCCCAAAGGTGCAGAGCTTACCGTGTATACTCGTGCAAACTGCATAGACCCAGATCTGCATTATGCACTGGCAGATCTGGGTCTATGCAGTTTGTAAGGACTAATCAGTAGAACAAACAACATAGACCCTGATCTGCCGGTGCATTATGCACTGGGAGATCAGGGTCTATGTTGTTTGCATTTGGACTGGTTTATACGTGAGTATATACGGTAATTGGTGCACTAGCTCAAACTTGGGAGGCTCTGGCAATTTTCGTCTGCAAGAAGTTAAATCAGTGACTTGAATCTCACTATTTGAGGTTAAGAGTTAAAAATTGATTAAAATATTCTGAAAGCAGATTCCCTGGGGTTATTTTCAGCACTTGATATTTCTTTTGGTCAAGCAATATATCAAAATTACTAGCATTCATGTCAGCTTTATTTTAAAACAAAATATACAAGTTAGAATTTGATGAAGATCAAAGAACAAGACATGCAATAATTCATGGATTAAAATTTTTTGTACTGGAAGTGTGTTTATCATTATAAACATTTAGGAATTTGTTTTTAGATTTTGGTTTCTGCTTGCAATCTTAGGCTGCCAAGATTGTGTTCTTTGGTGTCTTAAGGTATTGAAAGAAGCATTTTATCCTGAAAAATGCAGCAATTCTAAAATAAATAAATATTGGAATAAATGTTTCATATATTGGTTAGTCTGGCCATAACTACCTTGAGCAAAATTTATTTTTTATGTTGCCAACATCACAGTGCAGTTAGAGTATAATTATCAGATGAACTTCTCAATAAAAATTCTATATTAGGGCCATGCTCAGTGAAATCAGCAGATCCCTATAATATGTCCTTTTATCAATAGTTTGGTTTCTGAAAAATAAATGTACTGGGATTTGTTGGATTTTAACCAAATTTGGTATGTTGCTTGGAATCGATGAAGCTTCAATATAATTCAGTTTACAGCCTTCTATGTCATCATTTAGAGGAATTTTCGCCCTGATTGTGCTCATAACTTTTGTTTCTGTAGCTTAGCTTTATCCAGATTTGCTGGATTTCAACCAAATTTAGTTTGCAACTCGATATTGATAAGACCTTGAACGAGTTCAGTTTTCAGTGGGTTTTTTAAATCATTTATTTGAGCTGCAGCCACTGATTGCCAGACAATCTGACTTTGGTTTCCACAGCATAACTTTACCAGCTTTTATTTTTATTTTAACCAAATTTGGCAGGCAGCTTTAAATTGATGAAACCTTTTATGAGTTTGATTTCCAGTGTTTCACAATATCATTTACCGGAGTTATGCTGCCTGATTGCCTGCCCTTCTGACTTTAGTTCTGCAGTATTACTTTAGCAAGGATTTTTGGATTTCAACCAAATTTGGGATGTAGCTTTATATTGGTGAGACCTTTAAATGAGATTGATTTCCAGCATTCCACAAAGTCATTTAGAGGAGTTGTGGTCCCTGATTGTCCAGCCCTTAAACTTAGTTTCTGTAGAATAACCTTACTAATGCGAGCTCCAGATGGCAGAGCGGTCTACGGGACTTGCCTTTACAGATCACTGATATCTCACCTCTATCCGTGTGGGTTCGAGTCTCGGCTCGGCCAATGTGGGTATGTGAGAAAGTTTGCAAGTAGCTTCTCATAGGTCGATTTTTGGATTTCAACAAGATTTAGCATACACCCTGTGAAGACCTTGAATTGGTTTGGTTTATATAATTTCACGACATTACATACAAGAGTTATTGCCACTCATTGTCTGTCTTCCTGACTTTGCTTTCCACAGCATTATTTAACCAAGGACTAAATTTGGCATGCAGCTTTAGACTGATGCAACTTGATTAAGTTACATTTCTAACATTCCACATCATCATTTGGAGGAGTTATTGTCCCTGGATACTCAGCAAATTGTAGTTTGAGGGGCCCTTTGTGATGGACCAATCACAAAAAAGTCAAGTTTTCTCCATATACTCTGCGACCATTTTAGTAATCTTTGGCCAAAAAAAAACATATGCATGTTTCCTATTGCACTGGTTTTAAAATTAGGGTAGGCAGGTATTTTTTTTTTTTTTAACATTATATAAATCAAATATTTCAAGCACTTCAAAGTACTGGGCAAAACTGGCTCAATTAGATACACAAATCAATTTTGACAATGTGATTTTTTTATTTTTTATTTTGTAAAAAAAATTGGGGGTGGTGGTGGGGAAAATGTGCTAGGGTCGGCAATGAGAAACAGGGACGGTTGGCCGACCGGAAACACATTTTTTTTTTGGCCTTAGTATACTGTTAAACCTTTAATGGTACATACCCCTGGTAACATAGTATTAATTTTACCACATAGTTGATAATTATAAATTGAAGACACAGTTTTCATGGATGAAAATGAGGTATTTAACCTAGAATAAAATTAATGAAGATGCCGCCTATCCCTCCCATCTAAGCTAGTCAGAATCATGAAGGAGCTTGACGAAGCAAGTCATAATCATGAATGAGTTTTATTAATTTGTTGCAAAGCTGGTTTATAAGATACCATCAGACATAAGTCTGATATCATCCCCAACCACCTGCTGCTATTAACAAAAGATGATTGGATTTTTTTCCGATTTTTACCACACTTAGCCTCTTAACCATATCTTATTATTGGAACCCCAGTTGGCTCGGGGATGTAAAATAGGCCCAATGCACCCTCCTGCATGTCGTAAGAGGCAATTAATGGAAACAGAAGCTGTGGTGGCTATGTAGTTAACATGCCAAACTAGCAATTGAAAGGGTCTGGGTTTAAATCCTGCCATCAGATCAGCCTGGGTCAGCTGCTGTGGTGTGTGGAGTGTCATTCGTCAAAGTACTTAACTCCAGTTGTCTCAAAACTAAATAACTTCCATGTGTTGTTGTGCCGGGTTTATTAAATTCAATTAGAAAGTAGCAAACTTGTCTATAAGAAATAGTACTCATACTTTTTTTTTTTGGTAAGGATTTATTGTCAGTTAAGATTTTTTGTCTGTTTATATAGGGGATATAACTCCAAATTAATTTCTTTGACTCGTTCAATGTGCTAATTTTTACTGAGGGAGAAAAAAAGGAACAAAAAACCAGGAAATTATCATCCACAGATACTCCAAGGAAAGTCATTTTAAATGTGTTTACAACTGAAGAAAACAAACAAAGCAAAAAAGACGTGCTTCTCTTTTATAAATTATTTACTTTCATTTTGACTCCTATAAAAAAATATAATTACTGTATATACTCGCGTATAAGCCGGCTCCAAATGCAAACAACATAGACCCTGATCTGCTGCTGCATAATGCACCGGCAGATCAGGATCTGTGTTGTTTGTTCTACTGATTAGTCCTTACAAACTGCATAGACCCAGATCGGCCAGCACATTATGCAACAGCAGATCTAGGTCTATGCAGTTTGCAGTTGGTATCGTATTATATACGAGTATATATGGTATAGTTATTCCAGTTGAGTGCAAGAAAGATTGAGATATGCAGATGATTTGTATGCGAGAAAATTTCAGATTTATTTAGGAAAGTGAGGAAATGTCACTTATGGTGACAGATTTATTGAGGTAGTGAATTTTGAGTTTCTTACCATTCTTGTGCAAATCTAAAATAAAACAAAACTATGCAAATCATTCTTGCTTTTTTTCCTCTCATCAATCAGAAAGTTCCTGGCAGAATATATGTAGCCTGTAATACCTTTAGAGACTATGAAATAACACTAGGTCCGAAAGTTAGAGTGAAAGTAGTAACCAACAAGCCCTCATGATTGACAGTTTTCGTTAGAGTGTAATGATGGAGCATAGCAATAAATATTGACTCTTCACGCACATGGGTGAGCATCTGCGTACCTTAAATTCTTTTCCATGGGCAGGTAGATTTGTTTCCCTTAATTGCTGAGGCAGAAGCAAGCTGGACAGCTTTATATTGTTCACTGAAGTGAAATCACTCAGTTGCAACTCTGATAGTACAGTGTTCATAAAAGGAACCCTGAGGACGTATCTTGATTGGTTAAGGTTTGACAGTTAATCATTCGTTCTGATCAGCATGAATGGAGTGGGGAAAATACTGTTAGCGCATTACCTGATTCTTATACACTGAATGTCCCCACACAATGTGTACTTGTTTGCAGTGTATCGGTCATTTTATGCTGTATGCTTACTAATGATGTTTTAGCAAGTTCTTGTCTGTAATTGCTCAGTATTGAATTGTGCAAGTGAGATGGAATGAAATTTTCTGGGATTTAATTCCTTTGTTCCTGGAGTGATGATGCTGAATGGTTGCCTTGTGGACTAGAATTGACCGTCTTAGAGACCAAAAGAGTTGACAGACTTGTATTGCAGATAACTTAATGTCCTGTGGGTCGGAAATGTATCAGAATTTCATAATAACTTCAGTTAAATCAATAGCAGTTGGAAAAGAAAGGATATTATTTCCGCTGGATTAATCAATTATTTTGTGTGGAGTTATTTGGATTTGGATAGCATAAGGTAATGACTCTTTTCCTATACTATGATTTAAATACTATAAAAAAAATTCTCTGTGATAAATGAATACTGCAGCCATTTATTGGCATATGCATTACTGCAGATCTTGGTCATTCCTAGGTTTATCTGGAACCAGTGAGTCATCATTCAGTCATTAATTCATTCATTTCAAATATAAGACAATATGAAGTGACGTTCGAACACTTATAATTTGATGACATAAAGTTAAATATTTGAGAGAGAGATGTACCACATCTTGTACAATTACTTTTATTATATTTCCAGTAAAAACTAGACCAGGAATTCTTAGCATTTTGTTATATTTAAACATTTTCAAGCATACTTATTTTATGCAACCCAAGAATTCATTTGTAATTTATAACAAAATAAAACATGAATCTGATGTTCATTCTTTTTTTTTATTCATTTAAACATTTTAACAATAATTAGTATCTTGACATTCAGTGTCGCTTAATTAGTCTTTAATAATGACAGTGATAATTGATAATAAGGTTTTTATAAGATAAATATTTTTCTTTCATGCTATTCATATAAATGATATATCTTGCACAAACCAATAAATAGGACAGATCACAGGTATACTGGCTCCAGATGATGCAATCTTTTTGGTTTACATTTTGCATGAGACCAAGCTTTGAAAATTCTGTACAAAGTAGATTAGATGTGCCCTCAAGACCAATAGTGAACCCAATCAATGATCAACTGCCCTTTAGGTAGATTGTTTTTGTCATTATAGTTTAGTGTACTTTTCCCCCTAAAATCATATTTGTGCATTCTAGCTAATGCATAGGTTGTTTACATTAAAATTTACAGATAATTTTTGCCTGAAATAAAACAAACCTCTGCTGCACATTGATTTTGTTTTTGTATTTTTTTTCTTCTGTCCTTCAGTCCGTGAAACTCATTTAGTAAAACTCTGATTTTTTCTGAAAATCTCAATCCCAAAGAATCATTGTTTCACACATTTTTATGCTTTCAGACATTGCAGGAATACTTGGCTGGACAAAGTAGTCACAGCTGAAAATTTAATGCAGGTGTTGTTAAAATTTTAAGAGAAATTTTGTGAGCAATATCAGTCCTAAAGTTGCATGAATTTATAGTCTGGTTCAAATTATTTTGATACACCTTCCAGAGTTGCAGATAAAACAGGGATGTCAAGTAGTACCATATGTAACTGGAATCTGTTTGGATATTCACCCCACCCCCGACCCACACCCACACACAGACAAGCAGGATGCACTTTAAGTTCACGAAGTTTCTTTAAAACTAAAATGTAGTGTGATATTTAAGTATCCAAGATTGTACATCTTTAAGGTGTATTTAAATAGTATAAAGCTAAAAATGTTCAAAAATGTAATAATTTAGTATTCTAGTATTTGTCAAACCAGATGTGACATATTTCAGTAATTAATTTATTAAGAGCATGTTTATGTGTGACATGTGTAACAATAAAAGTGACACAGTACTGTAACATTGTGTTTCCTTGCTTCTTTTAGTGGGGATCTACCCAAAATAATTGATGATGCCTGTAGAAGGCAGGCTTGCAGCTGGCTGACTGGAGTGTTTCAGGATTCCTGATCACTGTGGCTACCATGTGGATGCTGCGTTACAGGCCAGACGTACTGCTCTGTTACCTTTTCCTTGCCACTGTCACAGGTAAGGGATTATACCCCACTGTGTGTTACATGCATTGTATGTCCCTTCACATGTTCCTTTTTTCATTGCTGTGCTCCCCCTTTTTTTTTCCTACATAGAGCTCATTATACTTTATGTAACCCATGCTGCTATGTCACAGACGGCCAGTTTTTAACCTGTGTTACTGTGTATGTGAGACTGCTAGTTTAACCCATGTGTATGTGACAGACTGCCAGTTTAACACATATTATAGTGTATATGACAGGCTGCCATTTAACCCATGTTACAATGTACATGTATGTGACAGACTGCCAGTTTAACCCTTGTTACAGTGTATGTGACAGACTGCCAGTTTAACCCCTGTTACATTATATGTGTCAGACTGCCAGTTTAACCTGTGTTACTATGTGACAGCCAGTCAGTTTAACCCATATTACTGTGTATGTGACACACTTACAGTGTTCTGTTATAAACTCTTTTTATGGTGGGACTAAAAAGATTATAACATTGACACTGTCATTAATTTACTCGTTAGCATTCTTTATGAAATTCTAATTGAATGTGCCAAATTGTATGCAAGTTCTAGCTTTTCTCTCAGTTGTACACAAAATATTGCATTTCTAACATTATTTTACACAATGTGTAACCTGTCAATGTACCAAGCATGCATCCCTTCAAAGTCATTATTTCACAGATATAACTCCACTTATGTCCAAAATCATTAGAGGCATCAAGTATGCACCAATGAACCACATATGTGTCCAGTTGCATTTCATTTAACCAACAGTGTGACATCAAATATTTTATCTGAAGGGCTGCTGTTACTATGAATACTTATAATTGTATTTTCTCCCATGATCTATCTTGGTTTCTTTCATTCTTTCCTTGATTCTGCTCTAACATTATTCTGTGTACAGTGTCATATTTACTAGTGAATAACGGACATCCAAATCCAAACAGAATAGATCGCTATTTGCTGTGCCAGATCAGGGTGTATGCCATTTGCTTGAAATCAGTAGTTGAACAGACAGCATAGATCCAATTCTGCTGGTGTATGATGGGATGGCTGATCTGCTGGTGCATGATGGGATGGCCAGTCTGGATATGTTATATTCACAGTTAAATGCACATCACACCTAATTACAACACTCCAAGTTATGAGGCAACTAACAACTCAGAATTGACAAATCAAAATTGTCAGATGGTTGTGCTCATAATTTGGCAACTAGAAAATGACAGTACATTTTAATTACAATTATATACAGTGATTTATGCTAAAAATACATGCAATTTAAATCACTAGTATAATTCCTTTTCGATTGTGATTTTTTGATTTGGTTTGTGCATCAAGTCACCATCCTTACATGTGACTTGTCTGGCTGACAGCCTACAAGTGACCAGTCTATGCTAATAATGACCTCTGCAGTCAACCTCAGCTAATGGTATGGATCCAGAAAAATATGGACCTGGAAACAAATATGGAAAATTTAGTTGGCAGTAAAATCATTGTCAATCGAACTACCATAAATGCAGATATAGTTACGGCTTTACATGTATTAATATAAACTATCATCAGAAGAAAATTAAGGTAAAGGCGCTTTATCAGTGGATTTGATGCCAGGCAATATGTATACAGTAGAGATGGTTTAGAGAACTACAGAGGGTGAATTTTAGATGCTTGCCTTAGACTGAAGCAGATGATGTCTGTGGACAGTTCTGTCAAACTAATCTAGCTATACTATTTAAAATAACCATATGCTTATTATAATTACTCTTTAAGTTGCCTTAGTTAAAACCATCACATTTTTTCATCTTCTACCATTAATTTCCCACTCCATTGATTTCTGCTCAGTGTCTGTGGTGACCCAATTAATAGGGACCTGAAATGGCCACTAAAATTTTCAAGTAGGTCACCATATGGATACTAAGTAGGTCACCATATGGATACTAAAGTTTGATAAGGACTTGGAGTACCGAAACCAAATTATTGTGACATTATGGACCATGTTTGTCTAAACTACAAATCAAGTTGAACATACTGTCTATACTCGCTTATAAGTCATGTCCAACTGCAAATAGCATAGACCTTGATCTGCCATTGCATAATGTGCTGGCAAGGGTCTGTGTTGTTTGTTCTACTGATTACTCCTAATAAACTACATAGACCCAGATCTGCCGGTTATGTGATGGTAGATCTGGGTCTCTGCAGTTTGCAGTTGGATCTGACTTGTAAGCGAGTACATTCGGTAGGTATCACTTCAGATTTAAGCATAATTAGCTTTAAGCATTAGATTTTTAGTGTTTTAATGACCATGAAGAGTATTATTGCCTTTTTTGAAGGGGAGAATTACCGTATATACTCGTGTATAAGCCAGGTCCAAATGCAAACAACATAGACCCTGATCTGCCATCACATAATGCGCTGGCAGATCAGGGTCTGTGTTGTTTGCTCTACTGATTAGTTTTTGAAAACTGCATAGACCCAGATATGCCGTCGCATTATGCGATGGCAGATCTGGGTCTATGCAGTTTGTATCAGCTTATACGTGAGTATATACAGTATTTAGAATACTTGAAATTGTTTCCTGTTTCTACAGTAATATTTGAAAAATCATGATTTGTTAATTTTTTAATTCAAACACTTTTTAAGCAACCCAGGCAATCAAATGAAAGAGCAGGCTTGATTGATTTTCATCAGTTAACATGAATGGAACACTTCTCATTCATTTCAAAATTGTATTCAACATTAACCTAAAGTCTGTGAGATCGAGAGAATCGATTTAGGTACAGATTGTTCCCAGTCTAATCCAGGGTATTTTTCCTGTTATACAGTATATAACATAAGACCAGTCTGCTTTTGATTTGAAATCTGATAATCCAATCTTATCAGTAGTAGACGAAAATTAAAAAGCATCCAAAACTACTTGTAACATTATTCTATCTAGCCTGCTAGACATTTTTCCACTAAAAACCCTCACTTGTCATGGAGGATGAAAGAATGCAGAAAACCCAATGTCTTTTACACTGAAAACCCTCACTTGTCATGGAGGATGAAAGAATGCAGAAAACCCAGTGTCTTTTACACTGAAGACTCTCACTTGTCATGGAGGATGAAAGAATGCAGAAAACCCAATGTCTTTTACACTGAAAACTCACTTGTCATGGAGGATGAAAGAATGCAAAAAACCCAGTGTCTTTTACACTGAAAACCCTCACTTGTTATGGATGATGAAAGAATGCAGAAAATCCAGTGTCTTTTAAACTACCTAGGGAAAATCTACGGGAAAAAAAATAAAATCACCGGTGTGTGTGTGTGTGTATGTGTGTCTCAGAAATACATTAAGCTATATATAAACAGTAAGTGAACTGCATTCTGTTGGCTTCTACAGCTTAAAAGCCAAAGTAATCCTTACAAACACCAAATATTAAATTTACTGTGACAGTTTTCTTACATTATTTAGCAAAAAAGCTAACAGTGCATCTCCAAAGTACGATGGCTAGCAGCCAATGGTTGCTCTTGCAACAAATAGTGAAACTATATCGGTCTTTGAATGGCTTCTATTAATGTATATCTGCTGATAATGTCACACAAAAAAGGTGATGTAATTGATACAGTTACATCACACTTCCAGTTTTCATGGTAGTGATAATACTTGTTCCTATTCAAGAGTTTATATCGAATATAGAGTTCTCTGTAAACATTGATGCATTCCCATAGCTTAAATCATGGGTCCCCAACCTTTTTGTGCTTATGAGCACATTTGTGAGTTCATGAGAGAGTGGCGGGCACCAACCAATTAACTTGACCCATTTTTAAACATTTTTATTATTCATTATAACCTTATCCGCGGGCACCGCGTTGAGGACCACTGGCTTAAATAATATTTTGCATTTATGTAGTAGATCTGCTGCTATAAACAAACGTTTTACACGTTGCTATAAGCAAGCATTTTATATGCTAGATTGTACAAAAATGTACCTCTGTGTTCTTATAAGCTTCAGTTAATCCAAGCATCAAGGTACATGTACATGCACACCATATAGGGGCAGTTGATTTGGAAGGGCAAAAGCCATTGTTCCTTAACTGATCTTTGCTTAATTTAAGCAAATTAAGTTAAAAAGATCAAATTCATCCTGATGTGAAATACTGGTCTTTAAATTCAGACTTCAAAAACATTATAAGGTAAAAATGGAACTACAATCAATATATTCAATATTTTTCAAATTAATAATAAAGAATAAAGAGAAATAACATCAGAAAAACTCACATAAAATCTTTTGAGTTGACTTTTGACACACACACTCACACACTTACACACACACACGCGCGCGCATATCTCCATGTCGGTACATTTGAAATCTGAATTCAGAGATTGTTTAAATAAATAAAAAAATATAACTTAAGGCTGCAATAGTCTTATGAAAAGTTGCACTAAATGACCTGGAATATAATGATTCCAATAGTCTAGTCAAACAGTACAAAATCATTTATTGGGGTGGAATAAATGAGTGACCCTGTTTCCAGACCCTTTAGTACAGGCAAATTTTGAAGAGAGACCTTATGAAAATTATAGCAATTTTGCAAACTTAAGCAATATTTGATATGTGGGCAATACATCATATATCTTCAATACAGAATAATTACTTACCCACTGACACTAGACTTGGTAGATAACACCCTGCCATCATGCAAAGTTGTGATTGTAAAAACTTATTCATCCCTGGTGTTGGCTCAAATAGCATTCTATTGACTTGTCGCTTCTTCAGAAATTTAGTGTGATATATCTTTGTATCCACAGTAGCTGAAGATTCTAGATGTAGAATATTTTATTCACTAGTTCATGCCAGACAGACCACCCTCATGTAGTGAGATGTTTTAACACTGGCTTCAGCATCATCATTGAACTTTATATACCATATATACTCGCGTATAAGCTGATACCAACTGCAAACTGCATAGACCCAGATCTGCAATAGCATAATGCGCTGGCAGGTTGGGGTTTATACTGAATACTCAAAAAAAATGCATAGATCTAGATCTGCTTGCACATTAAGCAATGGCATATCTGGGTCTGTGCAGTTTGCAATTGGACTCGACTTATAAGAGAGTATATATGGTATATACTGAAGAATACGTCCATCATTACTCCTTACTCCTGGTTCCGAAGTTCAAAACTGCTTGAACACAAAATTGAAACTCAGACTACAAATTTAGAAATTTTTATTTTCAAAAACACCACTATGATAAAGATAGACAACTCAAATTTTCAAATTAAACTTTATTTTATTTGCACTACATATCTGCAGATATTGAAAGTACATCTTTACAAGCCAAGGGTCGTCGATCCACATTGTCCCGTGGCATATTTACTGTATATACTCGCATATAAACCCATACCAACTGCAAACTGCATAGACCCAGATCTGCTGTTGCATAATGCGCCAGCAGATCTGTTTCTATGCAGTATGTAGGGACTAATCAGTAGAACAAACAACATAGACCCTGATCTGCCGGTGCATTATGTGACGGCAGATCACAGGTCTATGTTGTTTGCATTTGGACCTGGCTTCTACATGAGTATAGACGGCAGCTAGTGGAAATGGTGATCTACTGCTCTGCTGTCTGATTGAATGCAGCTGAAATAAACTGATCCAATCGGATCCCTTGTTACATTTAAATTGGGAGATTGTTAGGAATAATCATAGCAGCCTGTACACACTGATACATGTCGCACATAAGCTTCTCCAATATAAACATTTTAGGCAACTTTTAATTCAAGTCATTGCTTGTGGACATTGTGGAAATTGTCTTATTGAATACCTAACAGGCCACATAATGAGTTCTGTCATTGGTTAATTGATTTTGCTCGCTATGGGCAGGAACTATTTTATCCAGAAGAGGGCACCTGTTCAAAACACCGTTTTAGCTAGCTAAATATGCCAAGGGTTGATGCGAAATGAAGTGGATCAATGCCCTTGGCTAGCGAAGATGCTGAAAGTATGGTTTCTAATTTTAGTCTGGAGTTCTAGGTAATGTTTTAGTTCAGACAGTTTTAGGACTCAGTTGGGATTAGGTGGTCAGTGTTATTCAGTTTTGTGGGATTAATTAGTCGAGATTAGTAAATTTAGTGTGGGGATAATTGGTTGAGGTTAGTACATTTTGTGGAATTAATTGCTTGAGGTTAGTAAATTTTGTGGGGATTCATTGGTGAACGTTTGTAAACTTTTTAGCATGAGCTTGTGCTAAAAATGTTGTGTTTAAATAGCTCTTTTGTGCTATCAGCTAAAGCAAAATACACTTGAAGATTTTATCAGAATATAGGCTCTTCTCAGTTTCTGTCCAATTACACTTTACCAGACTGGCAAATCACATTTACCAGACTGGGAAATTGCATTTTCCAGACTTGGAAATCACATTTACCAGACTGGGAAAATGCATTGAAACTTACCTTGAGAAGCTATTTAGTTTACTGTGGTGTCTAATGCATTGAGAACAGTTAAGTTAAAGAACAGTATTGACATCAAATTCAAATATTTTTATTTGAATTTTAACTAAAAAAAAAGTTTCATAACCTTGGATCCTCTGAATTCGTTCCAAATCGAAACAAAATATTTATCTTAATACTTACTGATAAATTGGTCATTTTCTACTCAGACTCAGTATTTACAGTCATGTTTTCTGGTTCTAAATGTGTATAAATTAAGCAGGTTTTTATGTATTTGTGATTTATCTCCTGTTCATATGCCTTTCCTTGCATGCATGCAACTTTTTTTAATCAACCTTCAACCAGTTGCCATTATTTAATTAAGGCCTTGCACGATGAGGTCAGCTGAGCCCTATATTAATCATATTCTCCAGCCATCTGTTGACAGTTTGTTTTCAAAAGAAAACTGGGAATTGTTAGATCTTAACCAAATTTACTATGCAGCTTTATGTCGATGAGACCTCAAAAAAACTTGATTTACAGCTGTCTACCGTACATACTCATGTATAAACTCCTACCAACTGCAAACTGCATAGACCCAGATCTGCCATCACATAATGCGCCGGCAGATCTGGGTCTATGCAGTTTGTAAGGACTAATCAGTACACCAAACAACATAGACCCTGATCTGCCAGCGCAATATGCGATGGCTGATCAGGGTCAATGTTGTTTGCATTTGGACCTGGCTTATATACGAGTATAGACGGTATGTCATCATTTACAGGATTCAGAGTCGTTGAGTGCTAGGCCTTGTGACTTTGGTTTATACATTATAATCTTACTGGAAATTATTGGATTTCAACCAAATTTGGCATGCAGCTTTATATAGATAAGACCTTGAACAAGATTGATTTTTTTCTGTTGGATTTCAAGTAAATTTGAAATACAGATTTATATTATTGGAACCTTGAATGTGTTTAATTTCCAGCGATTTCATAACTTCATTTACTGGAGCTCAGTTGGTACAGCACATACCTACCAACCTTCCAGACAGTGTTGGGGTTTTTTTGAGACTCGAAAAGTGTGTTTTGAAGTCCCAAGGTGGGGAGAGGTCAGTGCATGTGACCCAAAAAAGCGACATTGTACAATTGAAAATAAGTTATCTACTCGTATAAACCTATATAAAACGACTGGAAATTCAAATTTGAATCAAAGAAAATAACATATCTGTTTTCTTTGAAGCATTTAATACACTTACAAGCAAAAAATACATGTAGTTGGTGGACTTGGCATTGTAAAATATCATCACCACACACATACAAACACATATGTGCCCACACTCACAAAACCACAACCACACAGACATTAAATAATAAAATACACCAAGTTTCTGTCTTTAAAATCCATTAATTAATTAGATGCACTCTTTGCTGCACTTAATATTTCAGTAAGGGTTTTGAAGGTAATGCAAGTGTCTTGTGTGTTCATTTTTACACTCATTAGTCACTTGATGGTACTATTGTTCAAACTTCCCTGAAGATCTTGTTGAATTTTTCTCAACAAAGAAAATTATCTTTTTGCACCTTCATTGCTGCGAAGGAGTCTCAAAGATTCAGGTCTGAAAAATGATCTACTGCAAACGGCAGATTGTGCACTGCAGAATTGCAGAAAAGTACTTGAGCTTTTGTGAAAAGTCAATGATTTTTTTTAATATGTTAGGGACTGACCATTTAATTTTCGGGGGTGGGGTGGGGATTTTCTTTCGAGCTGGGATATTTTTTTTCTTTTACCTCGAGATAAATTTTTTTTTTCAACTAATTTAAGAGCCAAAACTAATTTTATTAATCTTAGGTGCCCCTCCCCACCCCACCCCCAAAATGCTCGGTCCCTTAGTTACTTTTGGGATTGAGCACTGCATTTGTGCATGATCCCAATGCTATGTCAATGGATGTTGTACACTCCCAAATGACTACAGTAATGTTGATATGGTGTTTGCAGGGTTCCCATGGTCATGGAAAATCCTCTAAAACTTTATTTGTCATGGAAAGTTATTGAAAATAGCAAAAAATTGAAAATCTCCCTTTACTCTTTTTATCAATCTGTAGTGTTTAAAGTGGGTGGATCAGATAGATGGCTGTAAGGGGAGGAGAGGAGGCCATCTTGACAAAAAGAAGCTGATTATCTTTCCTATCATATTGATCAATATTATCATTATTTCCTGTGTACAGATCCAACTGTCCAGCTTTTTTGTTGTAAACATTAAAGAATTTTTTCATGGAAAATTGTAAATTTTTCATGGAAAAGTAATGTGACAAAAAATCAGATTTGTGTAGGATACCTGTGTTTGCAGTATGTTCAAAGAATAAAATGCTACACTGTGCTACACAAAGTCAAACCAGGAGTTCTGAAATTTAGTTTGCTGGATTTTGCTTGCTTTGCAGAGGGCTCATCCTTCCCTGAATAACAGCTGGATTTTGACATTTTGCCTGCAAAAATGAATCACACATATACACTATTCCGACTACTGAAATAATATGTTTGCGTTTTATATATGGAGTAAAATCAGACTTCAAAGAAACGTTGCCACTGATCACGAACTCGCCACAATCTTTAATAAAGATGGCTTAAACATTCTCATTCAAGGCAGCGATGTGTAATAACTTTTGTTCTTCAACATGCACCTCTTTAATTATCTAACTTCAAATGAATTGGGGTGTTCCACTTAGTGTACTGTACCTATGCAAATTAGCCACATGGGCTTTCCCACAACAGTCCTCAAAGGACTTAACACAACATCACCCCAGCTATTGTCAGTGAATTAAGTAACATGTGAAATGGTGCTTGTTTATCTATGACTGCCTTACCTTTTAACGGCCTCTATGACAATCAACTGTATGAACTACCCCGAGGATAGTTTTTCATGAGCACTAAGCAGGACTGTTACTGTTCATACAGGCTTCAGGTCAAGGGAATATTTCATGGTGGTGGACAAAAATGTCTCTCTCTATCTCTGTTTCTTGCTTTTTTTTTCTCCTTAAGATTACTGAAAGTTGAGTTTTTCAAAACACGACCATGTTGGGGGGTTTAGGAGTCAAAAATCAGGTTTATTGCATGACATGTCATGTTATGGCAGGTATGACACTGTAATTTTCAGTATCCACCCAGGCCAGTCTGAGTTGGTTGCCTCTCTCTTTCTTTGGGAAAGGCACTTAACACCCATTTGCATCTGCATGATATAGCCAATAATGTGTTACATCTGCTGCTAAAAAAGCAACAAAACAAATAAATAATTCCACAACATAACTTTACCAAGATTTGTTGGATTTGAACCAAATTTGGTATGCAGCTTCATATTGATGAGATCTTGAACGAGTTTGATTTCCAATGTTTCACAACTTCATTTACATGAGTTATGCCCCATGATTGCCTGTGCACCTGACTTTGCACAACTTTACAAAGTTTGTTGTGTTTCAACCAAATTTGGTATGCAGCTTTCAATTGATGAGACATTGAATGGGCTTGAATACAGGAGTTATACCCCCTGATTGCCTGTCCTCCTGGCTGTGGTTTATAAATTTACCAAAGTTTGTTGGACTTTAACCAAATTTGGCATGCAGCTTTATATTGATATAACCTTGAATTGAGTTTGATTTCCAGTGTTCCATGAGTTCATTTACAGGAGTCATGCCATCTGATTGTACATTTTCCTGACTTTGATTTCAGCTAGCAGCATTAATTTCTTAATGATTGTTGGATTTCAATCACATTTTTGTATGCAGCTTTATATTGATGAGACCTTGAATGTCATCAATTTGCAGCATTCCACAACATCATTTAGCAGAGTTATGGCCCTTGATTTCCCATCCTTTTAACTTTTTTTTCTATAAAATAGCTACTAAGGATTCTTGGATTTCAACCAAATTTAGAATGCACCTATATGTTGACAAGACTTTGAATGAATTTGATTTCTAGCATTCAATGAAACCTTTGCAAGAGTTAATGGTCCATGATTGTCCATCTTCCTGGCTATGGTTTTTGCAGCATTACTTTACCAAGGATTGTTGGAGTTCAACCAGATTTGACATGTAGCTGTATATTAATGCAAACTTGAATGAGTTTGATTTCCTGCACTCCACATCATCATTTAGAGAAGTTACAGTATCTGAATACCCATCTTCTCCAAATTGTGCTCTCCCAAGACAAGGTCCAGGAGTCATGGTAGCTCATTTGGTTGAGCATTGGAATCATGTTCCGAGAG
Source organism: Margaritifera margaritifera (assembly GCA_029931535.1). Lineage (NCBI taxonomy): Eukaryota > Metazoa > Mollusca > Bivalvia > Unionida > Margaritiferidae > Margaritifera > Margaritifera margaritifera. Next base: position 4,780,437 of record JAQPZY010001636.1, on the reverse strand, counting down.
TTGTGGGTTCAATTTTTAACCCACCAAGGCCAGCTTGGGTCAGCTGCTTTGGCGTATCCTTGTGAAAGGCACTTAGCTCCCATTTCCTCAGCATTATATATAGCCAATAATGTGTTAAAAGTGCTGTTAAAACCAACAAACCAAACCCAACACAAGTTTGTCTCTTTAAAACCCTGCCATGCAGATTGTAGTACCGTATATACTCGCATATAATCTGGGTCCAAATGCAAACAACATAGACCCTGATCTGCTGTCGCATAATGTGCCAGCAGATCAGGGTCTATATAATTTGTTTTACTGATTGGTCCTTACAAACTGCATAGACCCAGATCTGACATCACATAATGTGCCAGCAGATCTGGGTCTATGCAGTTTGCAGTTGGTATCGGCTTATACTTTAGTATAGATGGTAAGTAGGGCTGTTTGTGATGCACTCAATGGTTGTAGCTCAGTTAATTTTTTTTTTATTATTGATCTAAATATGTTGAATGCTATCTTTTTGAACCATGTAATTCATTTTTTAGTGTTTTTAATTTCTGTGTATTTGTACACTTGGAGAAAGTAAAGCTTCGCAAAAAAAATCAATTAGAAAGCCTTTATTACATCACATGTACATTATGGAAATTGTATCCATGACCATACTTGTCTTATAACAGGAACCATGTTATAATGAAGAGCCTTATAATGAGGGAGTGTTATACTCACAATATAATACTTTGTAATATTAGAGGTGGGTTATCATACAAACACTAAAATACACAGAAATACTGTGAATTATTCATTTTGATGAGTTTAACATTTCATGGGTTTGCAAAAAAATGAAGTTTTCGTCAATACTTCAATTTGTGGTTGGGTAAGGGGTTCCTAGTGCTTCTTTAGATACATTGTTGTTCTTTGGGTATTTAAAAATCTTACATTTTTGCAACCATGAAATCGATGGAAATTGGTACCCCACAAAAAATGGTGAATTCACAGTGGTTTCACTTAAGTATTCAATTGAGATGAGTTTGATATTCTGTTATATGATGCGTGCTCAAAAGTTTAGCCAAAACATGCAGGTCTCATGCCTTCTGAGGTTTAGCATCATGTAATAAAAGCCTTAAAGCTGTGGGAATGTAGAACTATGTATTGATTGTTTGCCAGACTTTGAAATTGTGGCTTTCTTCTTTTGTTGCAAGCTGTATCAGTGTCCCTACTGGTTAACCAATGTTGTATCTATCAAATATCCCACTGATAAAGGATATGTCAGTTATAATTTACTCAATGACAAGGTATTACCACTAGACCTGTGGGTTTGCTCCCATAAACATGATGACAAAAAAGGTCAGATTTCAATAATAGGCTGCCCTGGCTAAGTCTCTTATAGTTTGTCTATATATTTCACATAATTGAATGTTTTTAACCAGGTCAGAGGGCTTTTGATTTTTTTTATTTTTTTTTATCACAAGGGCATGTTAGTCTTATTATTGATGTGGATAACGATAATCAGGAAGATAAAGAGACCTTATAGCTGGAACACTCGTGTTGGGTACAAGGACATTTTTAACTGTTTTTTACTTTTACCTTTTACAGAATTTTAGCATCTTTACCTTTTATGTTTTATCTTGTTGTACTTCATGTTTACATTTATTTGGAAGGGTTTATCTTTCTAAAAATTTTATGCAATTTTTACATTTTTAGAACTTTACTTTTAATTGGCACCATGTAGCCATTATTGTGCTGAGGTGCTGTTAAATACTAATACATACAGTACTCATACATAGTCTGGAAAGTATGGAAAAAGTATGAGAAAAAAAAGAGTTCTTTTTCCAGACCCGGAGATTTTACCCTAAAGGTCTGGAAAAAGTATGGAATTTCAGGTTGCTGAGTTTTATTTTTGTTATTGCTTGAACATATTCATGTGTTGTGCTGATGTTTATTTTCGTGGGGTGTGTTCATATTCATGTGTTGTGCTGATGTTTATTTTCGTGGGGTGTGTTCATATTCATGTGTTGTGCTGATGTTTATTTTCGTGGGGTGTGTTCATATTCATGTGTTGTGCTGATGTTTATTTTCATGGGTTTGGATGGGGCATCAGCTTCTGCATAACAGTACACAGGGCCAGATTTAGGGTTAGGTGACCCAGGCAATCCTGGAGCGTCGGGCAATAAAAATAAGGTATTAAAAAGTTGAACAGATGAAGATGCTCATTGTCTGGGGTGCCATTTGGTCTAGAGCCAGTCGTGCTGATTCAGTGTGGATGGTGAGACATGCATGACATATCACCCACTAGTGATTGGTGGATACTATTTTGAATCATGCGGAAACGACATGCTCATTTATAGTGACACAGACTTCGAATACATGTGCCAGAGGGGTCTGGACAAAATTGCAAACCAGTCTGGAAAAGGTCTGGAATTTTTAAATGTTCCCAACAGTTATATCAACCTTAGCTGTGTGTTAAGAGATTCATTCTAAAAGTGATTCTGATTAGAAGTGTCATATGCATCCTTGTTAGATTTAGGCTTTGCCAGCTATGTTGTATCATGATACATATATTGTCATTAATCCAAATATTCAACCCTCAATTGTTTCAAACACCCTATTTTTAAATTTGTAATAATTTTCAATAGTTCATCAATTGTCTTGACACAGAGTATATTTTTTGCGCTGACAGAAAAAATTCCAGTTGTAATGTAAACTAAGGAATGTTTAACCCATGCTCAAAAACAGGTGATTGTATAGATGACCATCAGACCTTAGACATGTTTTAATCATCCTAACTATATCCGGAATTCTTCTGGTGCTCCCAGCTTTTGTTATCTTTATACTGGCTGAGATTTTTTTCTCTGAGGGATCACTCTATTCTTGACACTCTATTGCCTTATCTAAACAATTTCTGTTTATGAACTGGTATGCAGAGAGGGTAAAAATAATTTTACTTTCAATACATCCTACATTAAGAATCAAACTACCATATATACTCGCATATAATCCTGGTCCAAATGCAAACAACATAGACCCTGATCTGCCATTGCATAATTTGCAGGCAGATCAGGGTCTATGTTGTTTGTTTACTGATTAGTCCTTGCAAACTGCATAGATCCATATTTGCCGGCGCATTATGCGCCGGCAGATCTGGGTCTATGCAGTTTGCATTTGGTATTGGCTTACACACGAGTATATACGGTATACTTCATTTCCTATGTAGAGGCCATAGAATTTTCAGGACTGAGGTCCATTGATTCTGTTCACCATTGTCATTGTTTTGACTCTGTAGGCACAAGCATGAAAAGGGAGATGTCACTCTTACAAATAAAGATTAACTAAATTGGAAACATGTGTCTTACACAACTGGACCTTTGCAAACACTTGTCTCCAACGGGTAGTATATCTATATATTAAAAAAAAAGACCATAACTGCGACCAGTATTCTTTGTTTTGTGAAAGAAAACACCGGGGAACCACAGTAGCTCAGTTGGTTGAGCGTTGGACTTGTAATCCAAGGGGCATGGGCTTGATACCTGCCCAAGGCCAGCCTGGGTCAGCTGCCTGATTGTGTCCTTGGAAAAGATGCTTGGTTCCCATTTCCTGAGCATGTTATAGCCATTAATGTGTTAAAAGTGCCATTAAACGAACAGAAACACCAAAGCATCATCTTGTGTTTTTTGCAAGGAAAAATATAATGCAGCTTAGTTTAACTAGCCCACTTCTGACTGGCATTGAATGTGATGGGCTGAATCCTTAGCCCACTTCGGACTGGCATTGAACATGATGGGCTGAATCCCTAGTCCACTTCTGACTGGCATTGAATGCGATGGGCTGAATCAGTACAGAACAGAGATATTCATTTTACAAAGAAGACATTGAGGAAAAATGATAATTTTCATTTGCACGCAAATTATATGGACTGAGAGAAAGTAATTATTTTTTACACCAGTAAATCTGTATTTCTAACGCAAATGTCAATAATTGTTCTTTCGCACATTTTGGAATATTGACCACAAATAAATGTGGTACATTATATATGAGGATATTGTTGCTATCTCCTGGACATATTCTAGCAGAATGGAGGTTAACCTACCATATAATCCGATACCAACTGCAAACCTCATAGACCCAGATCTATTATGCGTCGGCAGATCTGGGTCTATGCAGTTTGCAGGGACTAATCACTAGAACGAACAACATAGACCCTGATCTGCCAGTGCATTATACGACAGCAGATCAGGATCTATATTGTTTGCATTTGGACTCGGTTTATACGCGAGTATATACAGTAACTGTTTTTTACTCCGGTTTGCAGGATATCCACCCATTATTCTTTTGTGATGATAGTATAATGTGCAGAACCACAAAGTCTGATTTTTTCAAGAGGTTTGTATCATTTTCAGTCAGTTTTCAAGATCATTCAGAAAATAAAGTTGAATTGGAGAGAATTAATTATTAATAAGTTGCCAGGGAAATGCTTGAACCTGTTAATGACCAATTGTTTAAGACCCAAGAAAACTTTGCATGAAATGTAATCTGGTTTAGTTCACATGCTGCTGTTCTTGGACTTCTGTTTGCAGTAGATATGGCAGTCTTGACTTTGTCATGTCAACATACCACTCTTAGATTAGTATCGAAGATGGACCAAAATATATAGTAACATCATTGTCAACAATACTAGAGGCAATAACACCAATGATATAAACAGGATTGTCAACAATACTAGAGGCAATAACACCAATGATATAAACAGTATTGTCAGCTATACTAGAGGCAATAACACCAATGATATAAACAGTATTGTCAGCAATACTAGAGGCAATAACACCAATGATATAAACAGTATTGTTAGCAATACTAGAGGCAATAACACCAATGATATAAACAGTATTATCAGCAATACTAGAGGCAATAACACCAATGATATAAACAGTATTATCAGCAATGCTAGAGGCAATAACACCAATGATATAAACAGTATTATCAGCTATACCAGAGGCAATAACACCAATGATGTAAACAGTATTGTCAGCAATACTAGAGGCAATAACACCAATGATGTAAACAGTATTGTCAACAATACTAGAGGCAATAACACCAATGATGTAAACAGTATTGTCAGCAATACTAGAGGCAATAACACCAATGATATAAACAGTATTGTCAGCCATACTAGAGGCAATAACACCAATGATGTAAACAGTATTATCAGCAATACTAGAGGCAATAACACCAATGATGTAAACAGTATTGTCAGCAATACTAGAGGCAATAACACCAATGATGTAAACAGTATTGTCAACAATACTAGAGGCAATAACACCAATGATATAAACAGTATTGTCAGCAATACCAAAGGCAATAACACCAATGATGTAAACAGTATTGTCAGCAATACTAGAGGCAATAACATGGATGATACAAAAGTACTGTAAGTGCTTCACATCATCGAGTATAGTTCACAGAGTGTAAAAATGGAGTCATTATTGTTTTGTGTGTTTGACATTTTATGTCCATCAACAACAGATTTGCACCAGTTTAGGTTTTTACATTACCTTTGTTTAATTACCTCTATAATTGGTTCTGTCGTACAAATATAAAGTTATTTTTATTTTTATTCAGCGGCCAATCCGTTGCAATAGGAATACAAAATTTCCATGAAACACAGTGCAAAAGAGGCACTCAGCATAGCTGGATACCAGTAACATAGGAAGAAATTCTGGGCCCCCCAGCAAAACTTAATTATGGGGCCCCCTCCAAATAGAAAAAGGTGTTTGATTGGAATTTTTGCCCCAGGTCCCACCCCCCTTACAGGGGTTGCTTGGGTGGTTGCTACTCCACTGCTGGATACAAACATTAGACATACAGTAATATTATTCCAAAATAATATTCCAAAGTTTCAGTTGAATACAACAACTGATGTAGACAATATATGACTTTAAAAGCTATCACCAAGACGCTTAACATTTCAGAAAATGCAGGCAAAACATGAACTCCTATCATATCAGTGAACAACCATTAGTCTTAATGATATTATCCCAAAGTTTCAGTTAAATACTGGAACCAATATAGATCTTAGGGGACTTTCAAAGACTTATATACAAAGCCTTAACATTGATGACAGTGATATCATCAGCATTCTGTAGGGGACTTTCAAAGACTTATATACAAAGCCTTAACATTGATGACAGTGATATCATCAGCATTCTGTTCATGCTGGAACTCTTAGCATATCAAGGAACAAACTTTGGAAATATATTTATACTTGGAAATATATTTATACTTGGAAATATATTTATACTTGGAAATATATTTATACTTGGAAATATATTTATACTTGGAAATATATTTATACTTGGAAATATATTCATACATATATTTGGAAATATATTTATACTTGGAAATATATTTATACTTGGAAATATATTTATACTTGGAAATATATTTATACTTGGAAATATATTTATACTTGGAAATATATTTATACTTGGAAATATATTTATACTTGGAAATATATTCATACATATATTTGGAAATATATTTATACTTGGAAATATATTCATACATATATTTGGAAATATATTCATACATATATTTGGAAATATATTCATACATATATTTGGAAATATATTCATACATATATTTGGAAATATATTCATACATATATTTATACTGTTTCAAAAGCTTTATTTCAATACAGGTATGGATTTAGAAGATACTTGATTTTTAAAAATGCTATTGCAGAATCCTTGCATATAAGACATTGTTGACAACACGTCGCCGCTCTCGAAAAAATGATACCTGTGTCTCAACATTAACAGGTGAGACCGAACTATTTAGAATTTAGATGCACAATGTCTGGTTGCAGATTTTATCCTGGTTCAGTATGACAAATATATTAATGGTAAAAGTTATTGTATGGCCTTTAGCAGTATTTGTATTTAGGCACTATATATGGTTGCCCTGGAAACCATTTGAATATAGTTGGCAACTTCAGCATCACTTTTCAGAGTCATTACATAGTATGTGTGGTTCTGGTTACTCGACCGACTCTATTTTTTCCTGCCAACCCTACATTGTGTGTGTGTGTGGGGGGGGGGGGGGGGGGTGAATTTCAGGAGAAAAGAAAATTAACAAAAGGATGTAACTATGATCGAAGTTAAATTCAGGATGCAACTGATGCTTATTTTCTAGTTTATGCTTCATTTAAATCTGTCCCGACCAACAACAAAAAAAAGTTTGTACCAACCTACCGATCCTAATTTTTTTCTTTCAGTGTAACCAGAACCACACATATTTTTTGATTTGGCCTTATATAATTTGTTATATACTATAGGTAGCACATTGTCTTAAAATTAAAGGTCATTTTTGGTGTGTTGACCGCTATCAAAATTAAAGGTCCTTTTTGGTGTGTTGACCGCTATCAAAATTAAAGGTCCTTTTTGGTGTGTTGACTGCTATCAAAATTAAAGGTCCTTTTTGGTGTGTTGACCACTTTCAAAATTAAAGGTCCTTTTTGGTGTGTTGACCGCTATCAAAATTAAAGGTCCTTTTTGGTGTGTTGACCGCTATCAAAATTAAAGGTCCTTTTTGGTGTGTTGACTGCCTTCAAAATTAAAGGTCCTTTTTGGTGTGTTGACCGCTATCAAAATTAAAGGTCCTTTTTGGTGTGTTGACCACTACTTTAAACTTTCCTAAAGAGCACTATGACTGTCATGACCCAAAATTTTAGCCGTGTTATGGATGTAGTTAGTATATAGAGGTTTAATCAATATTAGAACGGCTTTTTCGAGTGCAAAATCTATAGCCAGTTTTGGGCAGTTTCATTGCATCTTTGCAAGTCTTTTGTTGTACTGTCAATGATGATTCTGTGTAACCGTAATGCACTGCAGATTTTATGAGTATCTCTAATTTAAGTTTCAGAACTCGTGAACTGGTTTGTTATTCAGTTGAAAGCTCGATGATACTAGAACACAAAACTTGTATGGTGTTTTTTGCTCTAGATTAATAAGCATCATAAAATCATTGGCATTAAGGCCAGCTGTATGTGTAGAAGTCAATATTGATTGTGCGTTAGATGCAGACTTGCTGATTTCTTCCAGTATTGAGAAGTATGGTATAATAGAGTATTTTATTGTATAGTATGGTATTGTATTGTATTTTTCCCCAGGTGAATATCATATATAATCACTCATAAGTCAGATCCAATTGCAAACTGCATAGACCCATATCTGCCATCATATTATATACCAGCATGTCTGGGTATATGCAGTTTCTTAGGACTAATCAGTAAAACAAACAAAAGTAGACCCTGGTCTGCTGGTACATTATGCAACAGCAGATCAGGTTCTATGTTATTTTGCAATTGGACCTGACTGATAAGCAATCATAAAATCATTGGCATGGAGGCCAGCTGTATGTGTACAAGTGAATATTGATTGTGCATTAGATGCAGAATTGCCGATTTCTTGTAGTATTGAGAGCTGTATTACTGAAGCTGTACTGATGAACCAATGCAGAATCTCTCAAATTTCACCCTGACAAAGTATATGTCAATTACTATTTACTCAGTGTCGTGGAATTTCTAAAAAACCTGATGGCAAGCTTAAAATATCATGAACTCAGTGAATTTGTAGACCTTGGATTTCCATAGTGCATGTTAGGATTTGCATCAAGGCATTGTATTCCAGCAGAAATTGTGATTGTCTACAGCTCTGTCAATATTACAGTTTTGGAAATTGTCTTAATCATCAGAGAATGGGAGAGGCATCCTAGAAGGAACAGAATGGCCAAGCAATGCAACTTCATGAACTTTGAGATTGTGTTGTTTTGTATTTTAAAATTACTTCTCTTTCCAAACTATATATTGATGAGTAAAGCCAAGTTTAAAATCTTGCCAGCTTAAATGCAGTATTCCTGATATGGAAATGACTTTATAAATCCTGAAAATAGTTTTTTTTTTCTCTTTTACTTGTTTTTTAATCAATTTTTAAATGTAGAATGAAATCAGAGATCTCACTGTCATTGTAAATTTTTTGCTTTTTGTCCTCTATTGAATATCAGTATATTATACTATTGAATAGTAACATGGCCTCCCAAACTTCTTTTACTCATTAATTTCAGAATTTAAGTTCGGACTTCATAACAAGAAAATTTTAAAGATTAATATGGTTGATAAATATTTTGAACGAAAAGCATAATTACAAGTCATTAAGTTGCCCATTCTTTGTTGACTAAAAGTGATAAAAAAATTTAATATGTGTATTCATTCATTATTCACCAACATCAACAGTTAAACTGTGAACCAGTTCAGCCAAAATACACTAACTTAATTTCTTTCATCATTATTTTCAAAAGCATAAAGGTAAATTTCCTACTCAATTTTCGAGCATTAAGTCATTTGACCATGCCCTAAACGAGAAGACATTTTTATGAATTGAACTGATTGAATTTTAGGTGTGTCGTTGGCGCAATTGAAGGTGTGTAATTTGGTGCTTTGCATTCTATACTAGTGGTACTTGTTTTGTGTATTACTAATGAATTTCATAGCTTCCTTCTTCAAGGTGTCAGATCTTTTACCTAGATGGAACATTTGTCAGTCTGTTATTGTGAATAAAATGTGTTTTTAATTGGAAAAATTTATCCATAACAAAATTGATCAAATCTGGTACAATGCATGGCAAGTTGAGCCCTGCCAGAAATTAATCATATCCGAGTATTTAGTGCAAATGAAAATGACAGCCATCAACTTGTATTTGTGAAGGGTTAGAACCACTAGCATTGTTATGAATTAAAAATAATTGCTGACAATAGTGATAATGCCTGTCAGCTCATACTTAAAGTCAACAAGTATACCCTTGAATTAGTCAAGATAATATTTTATAATAAAATAAAAGACTTTGTTTGGATTTGTTAAATTCATTCCTGATAAAGATCAGTTTTATGGAGTGCTAACTCTTGTTTACATAAACTTGAGGGATAATGAATCTTCTGGACAATCTCAATGTTGATCAAATGAAGTTCGGCGTTATGCGCTAAAGAAGTATACTCTATGGTATAAACTTTAGAATCAGTTAAAAGTAAATTGTGTTCACAAGTGCACCAATTTTGTAAATATAAAAACAATTTAAATAAAGAAATAAAAAGAAGCCTGTGTGTAAACAACTCAAAAATCATTAAAAAATGTCTTTGGTGATGATATCCTTACTACTCACACTTGGTTACCTGAGGGTCGTAAAGTTCTTTTTGCTGAAATTGCTAGATAAAGATTCTCAATTAAAATCCTATACGCTGCCTTATTATTAATCATTATCAATACTTTACCAGTGTACCTGATTTATGCATCCCTGTTAAAACTAATAAAAAATCTCGTTGGTGCAATCTTGTTCTGGCTCGTTAGTAAGAAAGGTGTATTTCTTGCTTATCAATAAAGAAAGTGGTATGTAAGCCAGTGTAGTTTTATTGACTTTTTTCATTTTACCAGCCGCTCACCACTATACACTTTATGTAACTAGAATAAACACATAAAAAAATCTGTGCAACATCAAATTGAGAGATGGTCAAGCTACTGTTTATCATTATGAAAGGTGGCATTTTGCCACTTAACCAGTGTGGAATGTGCCATGTCAGCGAGTGCACTAATTATTTACTTGTATTGATTTAATCAGCCATTCACCTTAATTAGCTACATTAATACATTAAAAAGATGGCATGAAATTAAGAGACCATAAAGATATTTATAATTTTGTCATTTACTGTTCAAGGTGCTTATTTTAAAGTCTGTTATATATTAATTTATATACTAATATTTAAAAGTACATCATTGTGAAGACTTAAAGGAAAGTAAGTCACAGTAATCTAACAGTCCATATAATAATTTTCTATACTTATCTTTCGGGTATTATGTTTGGATATAGGTTTTAGGTTATGGCATATCTTCAGTTGAGGTTATGGCATATCTTCAGTTGAAATTTGGCTTCCCTTCATCAAAATTCAGATGACATTTTTTAACCAAAAAAATTCAAGAAGCCACGAGAGTACAACAGCTTCTTTTTCCTCTCCATCACGGGTGTCAAACTCATTTGCTATGGCGAGCCAGATTTGATATAAATAATAATAAATAATAATAATAAATAATGAGTCTGGATGGCTGTATCTGGGCCGTATGTTTGACACCCCTGCTCTTCATGTTAATGCCCCTAATCCTCAGCTTAACTGTTGTTGCATTTTAAAATGTAGACTACCGTATATACTCACATATAAGCCAATACCAACTGCAAACTGCATAGACCCAGATCTGCCATCACATAATGTGCCGGAAGATCTGGGTCTATGCAGTTTGTAAGGACTAATCAGTAAAACAAACAACATAGACCCTGATCTGCTAGTGCATTATGCGATGGCAGATCAGGGTCTATGTTGTTTGCATTTGGACCTGGATTGTACGTGAGTACATATGGTACTTAAAATTTAACATTAAGCTGTCAATGTTAAATGCCACTGCTCTTGGACCATTGGTAATAAAGCAGTTTCAGATCATTAGGATACGTAGCCAATGTGTTTGTTGGAAAAAAAATTGTAAGACATTCCATTTCCTTGGATAGGAAGACTCCCATGAACAATATACATTTATCCTTCATTTGCCAGGTAGTCGTATTGGCTATTATTAATTACTATATTATCAGTAATTTTTTGTATACTATTTAATAGTTATTGTTTCGGGTATACAAATAATTGGTGGAAAAAAAATTAATTCTCATTTTCTTAGGTATTTCAAATTTTGAAAATTCAATAAGAAACAAGTTCCCTGTATAAAATGTTATAGGACCTAAAATAATAGATGATTTTTTTAAATTGATGATGTATGAAGAATTAGAGGGTAGAAAAAGTTACATGCAATGCAGTATGCAACTTAATGGTGTATTTACATCACAACTTTCAACTTAGTTTCAAAAGATAACAAAATAAATTAACTAATTTTTTTGTTAATTTGCCCCTGCAGAAATTATATGAAGGTAACTGCATGGTGACAAACAGAATGTTACAGATGAATAATTAAAACTTTCAAAAGTCATGAAATATTTTGCAGGCTATTTCCTGCATTGAAAACATGTAGTACTGTATCACCATGGTGAACTTCTCACATTGATGGACTCCTAGCCATACCTTGAAAGTTTACTTGTATACACAAGTAGGCGAATAAATTATGTGCGTGATCTTTACTTTGAAATTATTTATTTTAGCTCCTGTTGTGCTTTGCCTCATGGCAATTAGGATCAAATTTATCTATATTTATTGCTATATTTTGTGTCTTTTTGTTGGACTCTGAACAGAGGAGACCATTATTGCAACAGAAACACAAGTTGTATGATTGAACCTCTGAAATCATGATTTTCCTTTGTCCTCCTGCAGCCACCGAAAAATGCAATCTGATTTAGGCTGGCAGATGGTGGGGAATGCAAATTAAGCTTGACAGGGTTTATCGGTCACAGATGATTTTATTATCGACACATCTCCCACCCCATGCAAGAATTGAGATTACGTGTTCATTTACATATTGTCATCCATCGGACTTCAATGCATGCCCGATCTATTGACTTTCACTGTTGGAAATTCTCAATCTCAATCACAACTCATTGAGACTTTTGTTTGACTTGGCTAAACACAGAAAATATCAAATACGTTGTTTAATGAAATTTCTGGAATTCCTAGCATGAAAGAATGCAGGCATGTTGCTCTTTTAAATGATGGAATTTATGAATTAGACTGCACATTTATTAACTCATTCCATTACATGTTTCAACAAATGAATCCACTGGAATTTCCTTTGTTTAAGCTCAAGAGTCCCCTGCCTCTAAAAACCCCTGGAGATTAAATCATTCACATGTCGAGATTCAATGGTGATTAATCTATTTCCCCAAGATGGAGGGCGACAGTATTTCCTTGTCTGCATATTCAAATTTCACTGATGGGGATTCCAATATAGATTTTTCATTTTCTGTTCTGTAATTATTTCATCTAGTAAAACCCATGATGGTGTTGTAGATCAGTTATCTGAACATGATACAAAGCTTTAAATAAAAATGAGATGGGGCTCGGCTGGGTGTTTCATTTCCTTACAAGGCTTTAAATAAAAATTAGACGGAGCTTGGCTGGGTGTTTCATTTCCTTTATTTCAGGAGGTCTCAGAGGAAAAAGGAAGCTTTCATCACAGTAGCTTAACTTGTTATGCAGAGTGTTTTGCAATTTTCTCTCAGTAGTAATCAGTAGCAGTCCACACATTCATACACTTGTTCAGAGAGATGAAGGAGAAAAGAGGCCTTTGTTTATACGAGGTCACTAGAATTAGGTCTCATGTAATGTTAGTTGAAAAAAAAAGAGATGTATTAAAAAGAACAATTTTTGTCTAGCCGTTGTCCATTGTCCATCAAATTTTTGCAATGGTTTTGCTTTGCCTGCATTAGCAGTTAATGACTGTTGGGTTGGAATATTGGTTTTAACACCAAGACAAGGACATTCCAGTCTCAGTGTTACATTATTTGTCTTGTTACATTATTTGTCTACTGCAAGGAGGGAGCCATAGTGGCTCAGTGGTTAAGGCATTGAACTCTTGACCAGAAGCATGCGGGGGGGGGGGGGATTCTCACAATAGGATCAACCTGGATTGGCTACCATGGTAATGATAAGGAAACAGTGAGCATAGTTCTGCTTGTCAAAGATTACATTAGTGAATATTAAATTATATTGGAAGTTCATGTACACCAACATTAGCAATGGTGTATTTCAGGCAACAATTAAAATACAAAATATGAAGTTCCAAAACATTCACTGGATGAAATTGGTGGGACACAAAATTAGGAGAGGTCATCAGCATAAGCATGGTGGTAGAGATCTAAGTGATCAAATCTGAAGCATAATGTTTCAAAACACAGCAAGGAAATATCTGATTGGTGGCCATAATTACTCTTTAAATGGTAAACAGTCTAAAATATATATATCTGATTGCATAGATATTAACCAATGGGCAAAACACCCCAGCCAACATGGCCAAATCTACACACTGTACCAACCACCCACCCACCCCTTTCATGGCAATAGTTGACATATCTTAAAGTTTTTTTAATTTCCCAATGAAATCTTTCTGAGGTAGACAAAAGGTATTCATTTTGCTTGTTATCCACAAAAAGAACCAGAATTTTGCATCAACATTAACTTAATTGTACATGGAAATAAATGTGGAACCACTGTAAGGCTGTTGTTCTCTATCGAACTCCTGGTACTAATTCAACTCCCATAGTAAACCTATGGAAACAACATGTGATTAAAAATTCAATAACTTCAATTTCTGAATGCTCATGATCAAACCTGTACAGACTCATTCTTGATGCAGTGGAGAAAACCATATATCCCACTGCATCTTTTTTGGTCTACATGTGTTTGAAACATGTGTTTTCAATTGTGCACCTAAAAAATCAGATGCTAATTTCAGTAATGAGTGTTCCAAAGTCAAGTCTGTAAAAGAACTGAAATTCAATCAATAAAACATTGTCTCTGTTTATTTCAGTTACAAATAGGATAAGCTCTCAAAAGATTCTTTTTACTAAAATTTTACTTTTCATTATAAACCAATCATGGCCAGCCAAACCCATATATGCTTTATTTTTTATCTTCACCCATGTTTAGACTGGTTTCCATGCTTCCATATAATTAATACCATGAGTCCTATATCCACCCTTGATTTACTTGACAGACCTATGTAAAGTAGTAGAATGCATAAGTAAACAGTGCGCATAGTTATGCTTGTCAAAGATTACATTTTGAATATTAAATTATAATGGAAGTTCATATACACCAATATTAGCAATGGTGCATTTCATCCATGTCCTTGTGTAAGGCACTTTACTCTATTTACCTTGGCATGATATAACTTTCAAAGTGTCATTGTGCTATTAAATGCCAACAACTCAAAACAATCCACTTTTGCAAGGCTGTACTGAGCAAAGATATATAATGTAGTTCTTAGACTGGAATGTCCTTGTCTTGGTTCCAACCTCAACCATTTGTGTCTGATTTTATTGTATACATTACCCTTATTCATATAATATTTTAATTCTAATAAGTGCTCATAGTTATTGACATGCAGTTGACATCATTTTCCATGAAACTGATATCATCAAGCTTTCAAGTTGAGTGCTGTCAGTTACATATGCAGCATTTCATGAAACATGTTAGAACCTGTGTCTCACAAGGAGACTATGACAAGCAACTGGAGATAACTGACAAGAGAGAAAAGTAAGGATTACAGTTCTATGAGGTTAGGTGAGAAAAAGTTATAACTTTGTGGTAGTGATGTCAGTAGCACTATCAGCATTAGCAAGGTTTAGGGGCCAGGACATCTCAGTGGTATCACACTTTCTTTGCACTTCTGTGGTTCTTGGTTCAGTTATGGACACCAGCATGGGGGAGGAGCATGATCACCTCTCTAAGGTCATGGTTTTCTCCATGTTCTTCATTTTTTTTGTGCCTTGTGACACTAGTTTCCTCAAGTTAGCTAATGGTATGGTCTTGTGTCTATCAAGCATTCTCTGTCGACATTGCTATTTTAGACTTCTTCTAAAATCCAGTGCTTGGCCAGTTAGGTTCAAACGTGGTTGGAAGGTTTTTCAGGATATGTTCTACCAAAATTTTGTTTTGGGTGGCTTTAGTAGTAACTTTCTGGCTTCAACAGCAACCAAAATGGAAAACCTATATTCGACTTCTTCTCTAGAACATCTAAGCCAGTTTTGAACTAACTTGGTAGGAGTGTTTCTTAGGACATGCTGTATAAAATTGCAATTGTGTGGTTTCCATAGCCACAGTAGCTCATTCGCTGGGGTGTTGGACTCATAATCCAAGGGTAGCAGGTTCAATACCTGCTCAGGCCAGCCAGAGTTGGGTGCCTCCGCGTGTTCTTGTGAAAGGCACTTAGCTTCCATTTCCTCCGCATGATATAGCCAATGCTAAAAATGCCATTAAAACCAACAAAAACATCCATAGCAACCATATGGAAAACCCTATTTTCAACCTTGTCTCTAAAACGGCTGAGCCAGTTTTGATCAAACTTGGTAGAAATGTTTGTTAGGACATGCTCTATCAAAATTGTGTTCCGAGTAGCTCCCCTAGCAATGTTGTGGGTTTCTTAGCAGCCAGGTGGAAAACCAATTATTTCTTTTTGTCTAGAACAGCTGAGCCCAGTTTGATCAAACTTGGTAGGAGTGTTTGTAAAAATATGCTCTGTCAGAATTTTATCCAGGGTGGCTCCCCTACCAGTGTTGTGGCTATCATTGTAACCATATGGAAAACCAATTTTCAACTTCCTCTCCAGGAATGTAGAGCCAATTTTGATTAAACTGGCTAGAAACGATTCTTAGTACATGCTGTACCACAGATGTGTCCAGAGCAGCTTCTGTATCAATGGTGTAACTTCCTTAGCAGTTACATGGAAACCTATTTAAGAATTATTTTTTAGCATGGATTAGCCAAATTTAATCAAACTTGGTAGGAAAGTTTCATAGGACAAGCTCTACCAGGATTTTGTTTGGGATGGTTCCCCTAGCAATGATGAAGATTCCATAGCAACCAAATGTAAAACCTATTTTCAGCTTCACAAGGGTGGCTAAGCTTATTTTGATCAAACTTGGTAGAAATGTTTTTTAGGACATGCTTTATCAGATTTGTTTGCAGCTCTTGTTTAAAATATTGAGAAAGTCTTTGCAAAATCATGCAAAAAATATATATGTACATTATAGCACTGTTCCCAGGTGAGACATCATCTTTTGTAAAACTGTTATTTTAATATCTCTGTTTCTCATTGCCAGCATTCTGATCATCAGAATCCATACTCTTATTGCAATATTATTTTAGATATCCCAGCAGGTGATTGGTTGGTACAAAGGTATAGGTCAGGTAGAAGTTTACATGTATTGCAAAATATTACCAGATGCTGAAGTTTCGTTTTCCTTGAATGAAGCAGAATCTAATACATACTTCGTAATCAACAGTGCTGATTCATGGTCCCAAACGACTAATTCATGTTGTGAACAAATTACCGCTTAATAGAGTCTTGGTAAAATTAGTCACCAAGATGAACTCAACATATTATCCTGTATGACAGTGACAGGGGGAGCAGTGACTCAGAAGAATGGAGGGGTTGCACAGATTTGATCCCCACTCCATCATTTCATATCCACTTAAAACCTTTGGAGCTTGCAAACTTCTCCGATTCCTCTGTTTCCTAATTTGACAGAGTGATGGAATAATCCACATAACAGGTTGTTAAGAATGTTTGCTAGAATCAAGCATGGATCATGGTTCTCATTGTGTCTTGTATCAAAACATGTTGATTTCTCAAGACGTGAATTATGTTACAAAATAATAACTTTTACATTAAATAAATGATTATTTGTTCAAAAAGCAAACCATTATGCATGTCTTGCAGACAACTGAACAGTTTTTAAGTGGACATATTTTGTAAAGTTTTCAAAAAATAATCCATACAGCTCCTCAAATTTGATTTGACATTTAGCTGTACATAACTTATTAAGGCCTGGAGCTTTTCGCATTTTCACTTAAAATTGGGGTAGAAGAGAAAGTTTACATGTTATTTCCAATGGAATCCAAGCACATCTGATTCAGAGGGATTTTCCTATCAACAGTTGCTTAGATATGTAAGAGAGGTTGTTATTGATTGCCTATCAGGCCTGCACATGAGCAGATGGGTAAAAAATTGATTTTTTTTTTTTACGTATTGGACCCATGATTTTTGCCTGCTTGTCCCCTTTTACCCCAAATCCCAAAGTTACCCAATTGTTTACAAAAATTCTTCTGTCTGTGTTAAGTTTGGTCAGGTCTGCATTAGATCTAATGAGAGGAAGTCTAAAATCCAGACAAAAAGTCTGTTCCTGTAACCGCCAATTTTTTTAGTAAAGAAAATCGGGTCTCAAAATTGCCTTTTTCCCCGATGTATTTATTAATGTGCATAGAATTTCTACGTTACTTGACATCAATATAAAGCTACATTCTTCTTCTTTTCTCTAATACCACCCGCTTGGGTCTATCATGAACTGTGATGACATCACAGGCTATGGAAGAATGGTACTACCTCATGATGTAAAATTGCATCTCTCTGCCTTAATGAGTTGAAGCAAATAATTTCATTATCTCCTGGAAAAAGATCTTCATGTTTGGCACCCTCTGCGGGCTCAGGGATGTAGAATAGGTTTGATGTGCATCTCGTAAAAGGCAACTAATGGTTGGTTGTTATGGGTTTAACGCCATTTTTCAGCACATGATAGGCTTATACATGGCGGCCAGTATATTTGGTGAAGGAAGAACCCGAGAAAACCACGGGAAGAACCACCGACCCACGGGAAGCTACTGGCAAGCTTTCTCACATACCCACGTTGGCCGAGCCCGAGACTCGAACCCATGCGGACAGAGGTGAGATGTCAGTGATCTTTATAGGCGAGCGCCTTAGACCACTCGGCCACCCGGGGCCCCACAACAAATTTAGGCAGGAGTTCCAGTGGTTCAGTTGTAGCGTGCCGGACTTGAAACCAAAAGAGTGTGGGTTTGAATTATACTGTCTGATCAGCCCTAGTTGGCTAGCATGGCGTGTGCTTGGGCAAAGCACTTTACTACAATTGCCTTGGCACTAAATAACCTACTTGTGTTGCTGTGCTGTATAAACAAAAAACAATACCAAACTTTATGCTTGGCAGTTTCACAAATGGAATAAATATCGTAGGGCAGGCCGATGGATCAAAAAAAATCTACTGAAAATAGAGTGGTGGATTGGACACTTTGTTCTGCCCAAATGCAATTCAAATTTGTGTTGTTGTTAACTTTATGTTGCTTTATTTTGAGCATATATTAATGTATGAATACAAAATTCTAGCTGATATTGATATTGTTCTTGGCACTAGATGAAATGGAGAGTTATGACATCGCAATGGCATTAAAAATTCTACTAGAATCATGTGAATTTAGCTGCCGTATATACTCGCATATAATTTGAGTACAAATGCAAACAACATAGACCCTGATCTGCCGTCGCATAATGGGCCGACAGATCAGGGCCTATGTTGTTTGTTATACTGATTAGTCCTTACAAACTGCATAGACCCAGATCTGCTGGCACATTATGCGATGGCAGATCTGAGTCTATGCAGTTTGCAGTTGGTATCGGCTTATATGCGAGTGTATACGGTAATATATATTATGAGGTTTGACTTAACAGATACAATATTGCTGTATATATTCTCTTATAAGTTGGGCCTTACTGAAAACAACATAGATCATGCTCTGCCATCGCCTAATGTGCTGGCAGATCAGGGTCTATGTTTGTTCTACTGATTACTCCTAACAATCTGCATAGACCCAGATCTGCCAGCACACAATATATTGGCAGATCAGGATCTATGATGTTTGTTCAACTGACTACTAATAACAAACTGCATAGACCCAGATCTGCTGGGGCATTGTGCGATGGCAGATATGTGTCTATGCAATTTGCAGTTGGATGTGACTTGTAAACAAGTACATAACAGTACATTGCAGGTGTGTTAGAATTCAGCCTTAATGTCACCATCAATTTCACTAGTTCACCAACTGATGAAATCCTTGTGTATTACATATACGAAAAAGTTTTTTTTTTAATTTCGTATCATTAATTGATTATAAAATTATAGCCCTAAGTTGTTTCTGATAATATTTAACAGAGAGTTAAGTATATATAGCTTAAACTGAGTTTACAATGCAGATGCATGTTGTGAAAATTTGAATTTCACAAAATCTGCACTTAAATTTATTTCATTACTTTTTCTTTGTATTTTCATTGGTTCAGATAGTTCATAGTTTTCTTCCATTTTGGAATTGTATTTCATTGTGAAAGATTGTTTTCCATCTGCAGGCCTGTACTGCAGATGTATGGATTGTTTGCATGCATTTGGGTAGCAAGTGTCTTTGTTTGAAACAGCTGAGACAGCTAATGATTTGACTTAAGTCTTTGGTCCCTACTTGATCAGCACGCATGCATGTTTTGTGGCATCAGTTAGAAACAGCATCAAACTACCATATATACTTGCGTATAAGCCAAGTCCAAATGCAAACAACATAGACCCTGATCTGTGTCACATAATGTGCTGGCAGATCAGGGTCTGTGTTGTTTGTTCTACCGATTAGTCCTTACAAACTACATAGATCCAGATCTGCCTGCGCATTATGCAACGGCAGATCTGGGTCTATGCAGTATTGCGGTTGGTATAGATTTATACGCGAGTATATACGGTACATGCAAGGCATTTCCATATTTTTTACAGAATCCTGAAAAACAAAACCATATAGACCCAAACTCGTCTTTGGCATCCACCTCTGGAAACTGACAAATCTAGCTTTGTATCACAGGTGTCTGCATAATAGAGGTTTATTTCTACAATAATTTTGTTTAAGGGACCTAAAAAAAATTGTCTGCTTAAGGCAGGTGATTGTTTAATAGACAACAGTTTTGAGTGTACAGGTAGTTTTATTATAAGACTTCAAAGTTTGCTACACTCTGATCAGTGAAATCATCACCTGTGGTCTTTACAGAAATGCTTTATTGGATGCTCATATGTGTATGAGGTTACTTTCAGATTTTAATGGTTTACTGATGTCTTATCACTGGGTAACTAGTCAGGGCATGCAATTCTGATTGACTGTGCAACATGCATTACTAATCATTGACAAAATATTTTCCATCTGTCCCCCATACATCTACCTCTTTCCCCTTTTGTTTGTCCATATTTGCACTCTAAATTCAAATTTACAGATTACAATTATTGGGGGAAAAGAAAAAATAATTTTTTTCTGAACATTTACTGTTTATTTTATTTAAATAAGTTTGATTGATCTAAAATATATCATCATTTTACCTAATGAACTGAAAAGCCCAACTTTTGATGCACTTTTTCATTTTTTTTTTTTTTTTTTTTTGTCTGTGTGTGTCAAGTATTCAAAATATGTCAATAACTGTCACATTACCAGTAAGCAAAAGGAAATTCAGAAAATTTAAATTTAAGGCACTTGAAATCCAGGAAAAAATCTACAAACTACCTTGTTTACTCACTTATAAGTAAAGTCCAACTGCAGACTGCATAGACCCAGATCTGCCTTTGCATAATGCGCCAGCAGATCTGGGTCTATGCAGTTTGTTAGGAGCAATCAGTAGAACAAACAACAGAGACCCTGATCTGCTGTTGCACTATGCGATGGCAGATCAGGATCTGAGTATATATGGTAAGTGACATAGTAGAGAATTTAGCCTTACCCACATTAATTATCTTCCATCAGCTACAGCTGATGGCAGCAACATTAAAATAATTCTGTCAAAGTTTTGTGTTAATTTTAACATTGTTACAAGTTAGATATAGTTGTTGATACATCATAGGATGGCAAGCTGGAGTGACACAACATTCAGTGGAACATTTTTTTTTTTTTTTTGTTGGTCCACAAGATCCAAGTCCATGCTAGAATTTAAAATTATGGGGGAGGATGGGTAGGGTTACCATATTTGAACTTTCAAAAAGGACACTCCGGAGAGTGGGTGTATCTGTATCAGTATATACATGTATCAACTCACATTGTATTAATGTGTTTATATATATATATATATATATATATATATAATATATATATATATATATATATATATATATATATATATATATATATATATATATATATATATATATCACATTAATCCATCATGAGCATATACAAGTAAAAATTAGTATATAACTTGAGTATATATTATATAATATACTGTGACCTGTGTACTACATGATGTCCTTTCCTTTCCACAGTCCTTCTTGAGTTGTATATTAACTGGAAAAAAATGCATGTAGGTTCTTTCATTGTATGTACTTCTTTGAGATATTAACTAATGTAAAAATATTGATAAAGAACGAGCAGGGCAAAATCCCGGACATTTTTAGATATTTAAAAAATCTGGATGGATGGAGATTTAAGGACCGAAAAGGAGGACATGTATTTGAAAAATAGGATACATGATAGCCCTATGGATGGGTAAATCCCTCCTCCCACCAGTGTGAAAAAAAGGGGAGAAATTTGTTAAATATAGGGGAGATTTAATGAAATATATAAGGCTGGGTTGCAATGTGATGCATTATTTTGTGCATATAGTTTTTTCGCATGATTATTTAGAAATTAGCCTAAATCACACAATCATATGTCCAAGAATAGACCGTGACAAGATTCACCAATGGAACCAATTCAGTCTGTTATGTCTTTTGTTTCAATTGCATGTTTGCTATGCAAAATATCCTGGCTTTCTGTTTTGAGAGCAGTCAATTTTGCTTGTATTGACTTTGTAACTTGACTTTCATCATCTGCCCCAGAAGTCCCAAGTGATAAAAGAACAAAGACACATTGCTTGCTTTGCAGGATACACCAGGGATTTGTTGTTGAGTGTAAAATACAATTTTCTCAACCATAAACTCCAGGCCTACCAGAAATTGCAGACAAGAATGCATCAGTTGTGTTCTGTTGAAATCATCCAGCAATAAGAGCTTGTCTCAAGTCAACTGCACACATGCTTTATACGAAGAGTTATTTTGAAAACTCATTTATTACCGTAGGTTTCATACCTTTTTATCAATAATCAGGGTCTATTCTAGAACTGAAAAATTAGGAGGAAATTCCTTCCATCCCTTCATTAAAAAAGGGGGGAATTTTCTGAATATAGGAGGAATTGAATGAAGAAATAAAGTAGGGGTTTGACAACATAATGCATGATTTTCACACTTTCCATTGATTTTTTTGGTGCAATTTTTTTTTAGAATTAACATGATTCCCACAACCAAGCACCCTAGAATAGACCTTGGACAATTTCTAACATGTTGCACTTTTTTTAATTGGCTTTATTTCTTTTTTCTCTGTTTTTTTTTCTTCAGATGGATTTTCTTTTTAAGTTGAAACTCTTCATGTTTAAGTGCTCCTTGTAAAATCTCCATTACATTCAGTGCCTTCTCTGTACATTTGGTTAATTTACTGACAAATTGACAGTTATCAGATGTAATCAAATCAGTGGCTATATCAGTCATGTATTAAAATGGATACAGTGAAAATCAGATTGAAGTCATCATCAACCAGTATCTTATTCTCACAAAATTTGTGACATCAAACTTTAATCTTTTTAATAACCCTTCTCATGGCATTTTTAGATGTACCATATATACTGGCGTATAAAACGGGTCAAAATGCAAACAACATAGACCCTGATCTGCCGTCGCATAATGCGCTGGCAGATCAGAGTCTGTGTTGTTTGTTCTACTGATTAGTCCTTACAAACTGCATAGACCCAGATCTGCCGGTGCATTATGCAATGGCAGATCTGGGTCTATGCAGTTGGTGTCATCTTATATGCGAGTATATACAGTAGTCTCAGTCAGCTTTTCAGTTACTAGTCCTGATGTACCATCCTGCATGTTGTACAAGGCAACCAATGGAGGCAGGAGTTGCAGTGGTTAGTGTGCCTAACTCGAGACTGAAAGGGTGCGGGTTTGAATCCTGCCATCACACCAGGTCAGCTGCCATGGTGTGTCCTTGGGAAAAGCACTTTACTCCATTGCCTTGATACTAAATAACCTACTTGTGTTGTACCATAAAACACCAAAGCAAACAAACCAGTTACTTAAGGCAGACTATAACTCGGGGGGGGGGGGGTATGGGCAGCCAAGGTACAGAGTGGCCAGTAATGAATTCACATCCATCCAGAATGTCCTGTTATATGGATTTTAACATGGTGAAAACAGATGATTACATGTAATAATAAGAGAATTAAATGCTGTCCCAGTGTTCTCAAGCTTGTGATCAAATCCAGACATTATAATGGCATTGAAAAAAATACCCCCCCCCCTCCGTTCCCTTGTACAAGCATTTAGAGCTTTGACAGTTCTTAAATGACACATTTTACAATCATGGGAAGTATTGTCTTAGATTGAGCTATGGCTGTGTTGCAATTACAAGCACACTGCATTGGATTCACAGAAGAGTTTCATTGAAGAGTTCACCATTGCTACAATGCCCTTCATTACGACACAATTCTGAATATACCGCAGTCATGCCATGGACAACATTTAAACATTTCAAGTAAACAAACATTTTTTCTTGCTAATATTCATTAGCATAAAGATTTATAAAACTATTTGATTCAGGTTTGGAATTGCCGAAACTTGTTGCTACAAAGCTACCTTTTTCTCTAATTAGTCACAATTGTATTCGACCAGTGTTATCTGTTGTATTCTTTAATAGATAAAAGAACACTGGAAATTGCAGTTGGCACAAATCAGCAGAACAGCTAATACAGCTGACTGCATCCATGACATGCCAGCCAAATCAGTATTTCTCAGTATATATGAGTTAATCATCCATGTGGCAATGAGCAATTACATATTAGACAATTATATATATATTATATTACATATTAGACAAGCTGGTTTTGAACCTAACTAATTCTCTGTAAACACTAAAAACTGAAGCTTTCCATTACAGCCTTGGAGTACAGCCTTGGAGTATTCTTTTTTCAACCGACAGAAAGCAATGGTCATTTAGAGGCTGCTGGTAATGCTTGCATAATGTACCCCAGAAAATAAAGTTTATCAACCATTTAGGATCCAATTTCATTAAAAATTCTATATGTAGGCTGCCAGTACATGTGGCTGATATATACTACAAAGGCTACAAGTAAATTGATGGCCTACCAGTGTGCTATTTATAGTAACATAAATAATCTCTTTAGCATACTGTTGTGCCACTGAAGCAAACCAAACAAGGGTAGTGAGGTCAGCTCAGTACAGCATCTCTGTGATTGTTGTCCCATTGCCCATGAATGGAATTTTCATTTGATGATATACCAAGAGACCAATAGGTCATTGTAAATTCATAAGATGTAAATGTGATTCATGCATTGCTCAAGCACCATTTTGAAGCACAGAAACCGATAGAAAAGTGATTTTTCTGAGTGAATATTGACCCCAAAGAGCTTTCACTGATCTAAGTCAGGACTATGCCAGTAATGAACATTGACTGAGGTACAGTATTTATAAAAGCAAGGTGCCCCAGTCTTGCAGGATCATCTTGTTAGGTAAACATACCAAATGCATAATGGAGGTAAACATACCAAATGCATAATGAATGTCAATTCAAGAAACAACACTGAGTTTATATATATATATATATATATATATATATATATATATATATATATATATATATATATATATATATATATATATATATATATATATAGTGAGCATAAAAACCATTATAATATCTTGTTTTAGCATTCTTTAACCTCCAACCCCCTTTTACTGGTACATGCACATGTACACACTGAGTTTTTTTTAATCTTTATCAATATGCATCAGTTCAGTACATTAAGTGACTTATTTATGGACCCACAATTGCCTCATTATAGCAAGGAAGAGCTGTAGTGTTGAGGAGTCCCATTGCAGTATGGTATGTAAATTATTTCAAAACAGGAAAAACGGTGCATTGCATGGGGCCAGTATTAACAGAACGGTATTGCACGAACATTGGACCATAGCAACCATAAAAGTGTCTCACTGGATGAGTGCAGCACTAAAAATAATTGCACGAGACCAAAATAGTTGTTAAATATAAACAATGGCAGTTGGCAAAATTGTTTCAACATCAAAGGATGTCAGCATGGCATTTGTCACAAAAGTATTGCATTAATTGGATCTTGGTTCTGGGTTTTATCAACTATTTAAATTTAAATGTAGTTTTAGTGTAATCAGCAAATTGAATTTTGTCACATATCAATCATCATGCAAAAATTGTATTTCCATACTTTGAATGGAGGGGATATGCATCGGTTTAATTCAGTTTTAATTTTTGTGTCTTGCAAAGAGTTATGGTGAAATAACAATTAGCGTTCGAACAGGCACAATAATTTCATTTGCTGAAAATGATCAGAATTACCATGACGCATTCCACACTTGCTGTCATCATGGCATCATAAAAGGTCAGACTCTCATTCAGCAAACATTTCTGTTACATATTAGGACATCCTAATACTTGTCTGGGAGCTGCTGGTGGCTCAGTGGTTGGCATGCTGGACATGCAAGCAAACAGGTGTGGGTTCAGATCCTACCATTGAATTATTCCAGGTCAGCTACTGTGGTGTGTCCTTGGGTAAGGTACATTACTCAGATTGCCTCAGCAATAAATAGCCTATTTGTGTTGCTGTGCCATAAAGCACCAAACCAAAACCTAATAGCTTTCTAGTTATGAAGGGCATATCTGTTTAACTTTAGGATAATTCTTCCGTAAGTGTGTATTTATTTATTACTATGATTAGTGTAGATGCCAGTGATAAGGGGATGGATCTATTGATTATGTTTGCCTCTGCTACTGTTGAGTGCAGGCATACTTGTGTTTGCTCAGTATAAAATACATTTGATAATGGTTTGGTTTGGTGTTTTATGGCACAGCAACACAAGTAGGTTATTTAGTGCCAAGATAATTGGAGTAAAGTGCCTTGTGCAAGGACACATCAGGGTATCTGACCCAAGCTAAACCGATGGTAAGATTTGAACCTGCACCCTTTTGGTTACAAGTCTGACATTCTCATGACTGATTTGATCAATATAAAATGTAACGAACTCCAATTTCCAATTCTGTAATCTGGTATCACTTTATGAAAATGATCATCCAATGGGGTATTTTACAATACAAATGTATATATTGTAATCAAAATTCTTTGAAAATGAATATAGGCCCTTTTAACATGTCAGTCAACCATGCTTAGCACCTATTTGTATAGTATAATAAAATTGCCAATGGGACAGTTCAGTATAAACCATTGGCCGATGGGACAGTTCAGTATAAACCAATGACCAATGGGACAGTTCAGTATAAGCCAATGGCCAATTGGACAGTTCAGTATAAACCAATGGCCACTTGGAGGGCTGTCAGTTTAGGCCTGATGTGAGTAGTTTTATCATGTTAAATTATGTGGGACATGTGGGAAATGTCCCCGCAGTCAGGACAATAATATAATAAATATATAGCAACTTGGGCCAAAATATCTCAAACTTCTGCTTGGATTTTGCAAAATGTTTGAACATGGCTTTCTTATAGTTTACGTAATAAGTATTAAAATTTATATATTTTTTGGTGCATTCGAAAATACAGTAGTCCCCCTCATAAGCTAGTCTACCCTTTTGAAAAGGCCACCTGGCCTGACACCAAAATAATATTTTCAATATTTTTCCCCTCACACGATGCCATCCTATAAGGCCACTTTTTTAGTACCAAAGGAGTAGTCTTATTTCCAGAAAGATCCAATAGAACGGTAATGATTATTACTTTGAATTTTAGGAACTTAATTATTATGTGATTGACTTTATATCAAATAAACTTTTTTTTTTTTAAATTTGTGCGGAGCACAATATGGCAATAACACACATGCAGTTCCTAACAATAGGTGTTTTATCTATTCTTTAAAAAGTTATATTTTTATATAAATTTTGCAGTTAAATGAAAACCAAGACATCTTAATGTAAAAAATAATGTGACTTCAGAGCACAGCATGAAAATATATGCCAGCAAAACAGTTATAGTCACAGAATGGCATTAAAGAGTGAGTTTATCGAAGGATGTTGAGCTTCTAATGGATTTAATGAGCTACGGCAAGAATCCCTCAGCGATAGTAAGCTATGGACCAACAGGGAGGCTTTCAGACTCCCTTTTTGTATTGATCCGTCTGTATGGAGCTTCATCAATTATTACTTCTCCTCTGATAATGGGCATGAAAGCTGCAATCTTCTTCTTGGAATTAGAAAGATAAATTATTGATGCTGGTACAACGCACAGCACAGCAGTTTATGGCAGAGTATGGATAATGGTAGAGGCATAGTGGATTATAGATCAGTCCTTTTGGCAAGGAAGATTCTATTTGCTTCAAGAAATTCCGGCACATGTTTTAGTCATGGAAAGTAGTGGTAACACACCATGAGTAGATTGCAATCAAAAAAGTGTTTTCTTATTATCATTACCTTGTTTGATCAAATGTATTTTAATAATTTAAAGTCCACCATGCACATCATAATTGATTAATTTATCAAAATGTTAATTTATTTCACTATGTTTTGATTTTTTTTTTTATATTTAAAAAACAATTAAAATTGAGAAGTGGCTTAGGAAATTCAAGTTAACAATCAAAAACGGTGATAAAACTACAGTGTACATAAAAAAATATGTGTTCCATAGAACATTGTGTCTCGCCCATGAACAGCAATAGATGTTATAAGACTAAAAAAAAAAACAACACACAGAATCTAAACCTGATTTTATGCAACATTGTCACCCATAGAAAAGTTAAACTTGTATCTTGACATCTGCTGACACTATTGAGACAGTAAACAAAAATTAGTTATATGTATTGAATCATTTTCTTATTAAGATAAAACCATTGTGGATTTATAATAGATATTTCTTCAAAAGAAAATGTTTTATAACCCTTTGTATTTGAAACAAAACAAAATTCTGTTTTCTGAAGATTAATCAGTCTGCAGTGAGATGTATATAATATGTCAGTTGTCCATAGTTTTAAGGGGGCCCGGGTGGCTGAGTGGAGCTTGCCTTTACAGATCACTGACATCTCACCTCTGTCCATGTGGGTTCAAGTCTTGGGCTTGGCCAACGTGGGTATGTGAGAAAGCTTGTCAGTAGCTTCCCATGGGTCGGTGGTTCTTCCCGGGGTTTTCTCTGGTTCTTCCTCCACCAAATATACTGGCCGCCATGTATAGCCTGTCATGTGCTGAAAAATGGTGTTAAACCCATAACAACCAACCAGCGGTAGTTTTAAAATTTTGGTCAGTGGTTCGGTTGATTGAATTGATGCTAATAAATAATATCCTATGAAAATATCAAGGAGATAAAAAAAAAAAAAATACTTTTTGAGTTCAGGAGTTTAATTTCATGTAAATATAGCTGTGTATATAAGGATTATTGTTATTTTGTAGCTTTAACTAATTAGCTACATTAATCTACACAGTCTGGGACCAAAAATGTGTATATGTAAAATGTATATATGTAAAAGGTGTAAGAAAATTGATCAGATTTGGCCCATAGATTGATGGAAATTGATGCATATTGATTTTGGGGTGAAAATGTCAAAGGTTAAGTTCACTGTGACTGAAGGAAGAAAAATGGTTTCCACATTGTAATAACATTAGTTCTACATCACAAATGTGGATCAAACTTTATGGATGGTTCGCACTTGGGGTTAGAAAAAAGCCTAGCAATGTGGGGTTGTCAGGGGCCACTGTGATTGAGAGAGGAAAATTGTTTTTTTGTACAATTACTTTAGTTCTATATCAAAGACATGGATCAAACTTTCTGGATGGCTGGAAAAGCTGATTGATTTTGGAGTCAAAAGGAAAAATATAAATTGTTTATGCAGAATAACATAGTTTTCAACCATGTACCTTCACCAAAGTTTGTGGAAGGCTTCCTCTTTATTTAAGAAAGAAGCCTATTGATTTCAGGGTCCCAAGGTCAGTATCACAGTGATTGAAACAAGAAAAATGGTTTTTGCCTAATAACTTTGGTTTTAGATCATGTACCTTGACCAGAATGTGTGGAGGGCTGCAATTACAGTAAGGAAGAGGCCTATTTATTTTTGGGTAAAATTGTTAAAGGTCAAGGTCATGGGTATTGTTCTTAATTAAGTTACTTGGAAACAACTTTGGATCAGTTGGACTTGTGGTAAGAAATAAACCTATTGAGTTTGGCATCTAAAAGTCAAAGGTCAAGGTAATGGCAAGTCTGAGAAGAAAAGAAGAGTTTCTGGATAATAAGTTTAGTTCAAAACTGCATACTTTGCCTAAAAAGAAGTCAAGGTCATTGAGACCCTTTGGTCAATAATCTATCTCCACAGTCAACCATGCTTTACTAGAGACTGCATAGAGGCATGTTAAATACAGGACTGGGGTATAATGTGCCATTCACAGTACTGTTGTTTGAACATTGCTTTTCTTTCTACATATTCTGAATACATATATTTGTTTTCTACAAAATTAAAACAAGGATACAATTTGTCATACTTTAATCTCATTTCTTAATGGTGTGTAAAAATGGAATCAGTAGGAGCTGCTTTAGATTGATTCACATAATTTTGTGATGGAAAAAGATGAATTCACTGGACATTACTCATGTGAGACATGAACATCTTCAGCATTAATATCATCTTGCATCATTTTGAATTAATTGAGGTATAATTAGAGACTTGATGAGGTCATTCAATGGAATGCTCCTCACATAAATCGGTTTGAGTAGCAACTTCAGGAACTGACATGGAGGGAGAGAAATAGAGACAAAAAATGGATGTTTTGCCTAATTCATCACAAACTTGCCAATAAAGGCCTCTCAATTAGTATTCAACTCATTTGCAGGAAAGTCTTCTCAAAGTATTGAGCATGATCAGCTGTGATGTAGTCAGCCGGATGGCTAATCATAATCCAGTACTGGTTCCCCCCAATAACATAATTCGAAATTTAATTGCTTGCTGGGCTTGGCCAAGGGTAGAACACTGATTTAAGATGACAGTGTGCAATTAGTGGCAGATAATCTGGTATTTTAGCTTACTGAAGGAATTTCCTAATTTTCTTCCACTTTCAGATTTGATGATTATCATCTCTATTGGCATCATTAATTTTTCATTTTGCTAGGGGATGTTGGCTTGGTCAACAATTGTCAATCCTTCACTTGAACTAAATCTACCAAATTTTAGCTACTATACAAAAAATCAATGAAAATTTCATTAGTGGCCAACTGCTTATTAAGGAAACCTGCAAAGAAACTTTTGGTCTGTTGAATGTCCTTTATAGACAGGTTTTGCTGTTTATATGTTTGTCAGTGAATGTATGTATATTGAATTCCAAAATTAGTTTAGAAAGTTAAATCCAGAAACTACCATGGGTTCCTTTTTTTAACTGCAAGTATTCATAGTTGCAAAATAAAGACTTTATTTTGTTCCTTAGACATCTTGCAACTATTTATAAATGTGCAGGTCTTAAATATTAATGAGAAATGAAATACATTTCATACAGTGATCATGCATGATGATGGTGCACAATGATTATGCATGAAATTTGTTTGGTGGAAGAATTTATGCACTGCAGACATCTAATGTGGGACAGGCCAGAGGTCAGTGATAGCCACCATATTCATGGTCAATATCAGCTCAAGAATTCATCTTACTCCTGTCTTAATGCTGGCATTTTCCTAATTAAAACGTGTGATTTAATGCTCAGCTAGGAATAATGGATCTTGATGAGAGGGACTGAGGCTTCTCTAGTCCGACTGACTGATAAAATAGCACGTTCAAAATGGTTATTGGCATTCAAAATTAGACTGACAGAAATTAGTGTTTGTGCTGAGTCAAAATGATAAGTCGTAAATTTCTTCATTTTGAGCTGAGGTATTGACCAAGAGTAATTACAGGAGGACAAAATATGCTATGTCCCCAATATAGAGAGTATTTGAAAATGAGGACAAAATATGCTATGTCCCCAATACAGAGAGTGTTTGAAAATGAGGACAAAATATGCTATGTCCCCAATACAGAGAGTGTTTGAAAATGAGGACAAAATATGCTATGTCCCCAATACAGAGAGTGTTTGAAAATGAGTACAATTATTTTACCTGAAGATTAATGTTGAATTACATTTCTACATCCAGGGATGTCACCTCACTTGCATGTTACCACTGGGAATTTCTGGTATGCATACAAATGAAACACTTAGGTAATTGGCCAGTTGTCAGTGACAGAATTGATGACTTGTGTTTGTATTGCTAATTATTTTGTGCACAAAGAGTCATAATCAAAATGGTGCATTCAAGAGGTAATTTTAAGGAACTATTTATATTTTTGAGGGTGTATTTAATTTTTTCTCCTTTCTATCATTTAAATTTTTTTTATTGTTTCACAAAACAAGACTTCAGTCACATATGGATACATAAGTAACACATACATGTGCATTATATTGCATTCTAAGCAACCATTCCAGAGAATAATCACAAAATGCAATTAAACCAAATATAATGCACAATATTATGGCCTAAAATGTATATATGGCTAACAATACATCGGGGCATCAGAATTATTTATTGATTTATCAAAGTGGGGTAGTTTTTCTGGGACGGAGAGAACTATGTAACACATTGGCCTGAAGATAATAATACACTGACCTTGAGTATGAGATTGAGTTTCCAGCATCAGCCAATCAGAAATGACCTTTCAAAAGTAACATCATTTGTGATTGGTCAAAGCAAAATCTCAAGCACAAACTCAGGCTCAAGAGTTTTATGATATCCAAACCAGGTGTGGCCATAATTCATTACAATTATATATTTTTTTGGCAAAACATAAAGTGGGCCCAATCACCCCAGTGCTGAAGTCCTTGATGTATCCTGTTATAAGGCTGTGGCTTATAATGGGATAATTGCAGTATGTTGTTAAATTGCTTTCTTAATAAATATCTTATTTAAGGAGATAAATATACCAGTACCACATACCATATATACTCACTTTTAAGTCGAGTCCAACTGCAAACAACACAGACCCTAATCTGCCATTCTATAATGTGCCAGCAGATCAGGGTCTATGTTGTTTGTTCTACTGAATAGCCCTAACAAACTGCTTAGACCCAGATCTGCCGGCGCATTCTACGACAGCAGATCTGGATCTCTGCCGTTTGCAGTTGGAGTCAATGTACAAGTGAGTATATACAGTAATATTACTCCAATGTTCATTCAGTAAGATAACCTATAAAACTGTATACTGTATTAAAACATTGCTCAACACAGTGCGATCCTTAGTTACAGATTATGATGGCAGGTTATGTCCCTTATTTAATCCAGTACTCATTGTCATCAAAGACATAGCTATGGAATGGTTGTTGGTGGTTACAGTATTTCTCCAATGATAAGATCAGGCAATCAAACTAATAAGTTTGTCACAAAATGGAAAAGAGAGGGGGATGGCTTTGTATCTAACAAAGGAATCCTTAGTAAACACAAGTATTGGCAAAAAAAATTAGTACCGTATATACTCACGTATAAACTCATACCAAATGCAAACTGCATAGACCCAGATCTGCCATCGCATAGTGTGCTGGCAGATCTGGGTCTATGTAGTTTGTAAGGACTAATCAGTAGAACAAATAACATAGATCCTGATCTGCCGGCACATTATGCGATGGCAGATCAGGGTCTATGTTGTTTGCATTTGGACCCGACTTATATGTGAGTATATACGATAAATATTATGGATGAGGGGGGGGGGGGGGCTTATCATCAATCATGGGCTTATCAGTGTGTAATTTATGACTAAATGATATTGATGCACAAGATGAACACAACTTATAACACAACATCTGGCAGCTCAATAGGCATCAGAGAGCAAAGAAATTTTCACAGTATGAAAGTTCTGTGAGAGATAATTGGTACACTTGATTTGTCTTTTGTAACATGACAGACATTTTGATAGGGTGGAACAGCTTGTGGTAACATTAAGATTAAAATAAACATGCAACTTTCCCACAGCAAAGTCTTTTAATACATCCAAAGATTGTGTGATAAAATGAAGGAGCCCATTTGATTGTACACATAGAAAGTATCATGTCTGGATCTAGTCTCCACCATATAGAGACTGTCCCCAAGGGTATATTAGGATACCAGCTTTTAATCAGGAGGACATGCAAGGAGTTCCCTTTATGTTCATTCCATTCCATGTTGTCCATAGGGTGTAATTTACATTGATCCAGCATCAATGGAACAAATGAGAAATATGGGGGGGGGGGAGTTGCACAAAAATCACAACTGAACAAAATTGACTTGCACAAGTTGATAACTGAGTAAATATTTAAATATTTGCAACACGAGTTCTGTCATATATTTTATGTACAAAATTAAAGATTGGTGCCTCAGTTTCCACTGTTATAGGGCCTGTAGTTACAATCTGACTTTGATGATGTGTTTAGGCTATAAGGTTTCATTTGGAGTACAGTGTCCAATATTCTTGATTAATTATTTTCACAGTTAAAGTTCAGTTACTGATACACTAATTATCTGGATGTTTGGCTTATTTCAACAATTGAAATCTCCTCTGGATGTATAGTTTATTCTTTATGTTATTATTATTTATTATTTTAACATTTACCTGGATAAAATCCATGTCTCGGGAAGTCTAGATGATCAACAACATTTGACTGTATTCAATACCCAAACCTCAGTTTACTGCTATGTCTAATTCCAACAGGGTAAGAGAACAATTTTATACAGTAGAATGCTAATTATTTGGATGATACCAATTATCTGAATTGTTCGCTTGTATGGACTCCCACCACATCTGAAAATCTAAATCCCCAGTTTAATTGAGTCGATTATCCAGATCACTATTTCTGGACAAAGCCATTGTGTTCTCAAGGATCTGGAATATCCCAGGCTGTATTATCATTCTATCATTGCTAATTGTTTTAAATATGAAATGGTAATACATGTAGTGTATATCTTATAATTGTTTCCATTCTCCAGAAAAAAAATGGCATAAAGGATATTGTTTGGTAGGAATGTAATCATAACAAGAATTTGTTTTACATGAAATGGACTGTCCTAAGTAATCAAGTTCATCAAATCAACACTGATTTCTCCTAATGAGTATAAATTGAGTCAAATTGGGAAATTGAGTAAATAAGTGTACTAAAGACACTTACAGAAAATGACAAAATTCACAGTGTAGAACTAAAAGCATTAAATTGTCCCTAATGTTGAGTATTTCCTGTTTTTACTATAGTCATAACCCCTTGAGTGCTATGAATTCTTCTTGGCTTGAAATTCACTTCCATGGCCGTATAAAAGAGAACAAAAATTTTTAAAGGGACAGGGGAAAAAAAAACAAGGAACATGACAACCATATTTTGAAAGGGGACAATAGGAAAAAGGTACATCATAACTATATTTGAAAGGGACAGGATAAAGGATTTTCTTAAGCACTAGTAAGGTGTATGTAAAGTAAGCACTTCGTACGGTGACTGTCAGTACTAAATAATGACTACTATGAGGCAGCTAATACTTGGTTTGTCCAATGCTTAGAAACCCTGACCTTTTGCCAATATTACTTCTGGAAGTGACGGGGCCTATGGCAGACTGATGTGGTTCTATTGAGAGAGGTTCTTATGCCCAGCCATCCAATTTAGCTTCCATTACCTACACAGCGGTCATCATTATCATCAACCCTGTATTTCAGGGGACCGGAAATCCCCCGCTGATGCCATAAAAGGTGGACATAATTCAGCAATAATACAAGACTATAGCCCATGACAGGCTCTTCATTAGGAGCTCTTGTCAATGATCAGCTCCCAGCCCTGCAGACATCATCAAACTGTATCGACAATAATAAAGCCAAACATCTTCATCAAGTTGAATTGATTTTTGGAGAAAAACAAAATGCTACC
The DNA here is from genome assembly GCA_029931535.1 of Margaritifera margaritifera. NCBI lineage: Eukaryota > Metazoa > Mollusca > Bivalvia > Unionida > Margaritiferidae > Margaritifera > Margaritifera margaritifera. The sequence goes on along the minus strand of JAQPZY010001636.1, from coordinate 4,744,885 downwards.
TGACAGTTTCATTGCCTACTTATTCAGTCCAGGTAGTTGTAACCATGTACTTTTGTTTTATGTGCAGGACTGATAATGGACTTGAGAGCTAAACTGCTTTTCTGCAGTGACAAGTCTTATGCCTCTTTTAACTCAGGCCCATGATAATGTATTCTTAATGATGGTTCATTTTGAACATAAATAACCTGTCTCATGCAGATAAATCATATTTTCTGTTTATTGTTAATAGTTTGTTTGACTGTTTTGCAACTTTATTTACTATCTATATACTTCTTTTGATTACTTGGCAAATAAGACAGACAAAATGATTGCTTTTTCAGATAATTTTTATATGCTCATCTTGACAAGTCAGGCATATTGCATAATGGCACTCACACTCATTATCCATTCCTGTAAATCCTGTATCTTCCCTGTAAAGTTTTATACAGATGGAAATGTGTGTGTGTGTGTGTGTGTGTGTGTATGTGTGTAATACCTTTAAAAGGAAAAGCATCCATCGATGAACATCTCTAATCTATTCATATGGTATAAGCAGACAGTGAAACAGTATTCCCTCACTATATTGCCCTTCATTATAAAACATAGTTTCTGTTACAAGGCAGGTATGGTAATGTATCTCTTTTTATTAATTGGTAGTAAAATTTTATATATATATATTGTACATCAAGACAAAGATCAGACTTTACAACAGCAGCATAAAGTCAGTACTTGTATATGGCTCCGAGTGTTGGAAAGTTGTGAAGACAGACATGAGAAATGTAAATTCATTCCACAATAGCTGCCTCCGTAAAATCTGCAACATCTACTGGCCAAACAAGATCTCCAATGTGAGCCTATATGAGAAAACTGGATGTAAAAACAGTTCTCTGGAGGTCAAGATGCGCAGAATGAAATGGCTCTGACATGTAATGTGGATGCCACAAGAGTGGATACCTAAAGTAGCTCTCAGATGGACACCAGCGGGGAAGCGTAAGCGTGGCCGTCCAAAGACAACTTGGTGAAGGACAATGATGACGGATCTGGAAGAGGTGGGACTTTCCTGGTGCGAAGCACAAGCCATTGCTCAGGAATGACCCAGATGGCGGAAGATGGTTGCAGACTTATGTCCCAGTTGGGATGAAAAGAACCCTTAGACTTAGATCATTATAAGGCAGTCTCACTATAAAGTGGTCTCGCTATAAGGTGGTATACTCTGTGGCTCCCATGGACAGCATTATAATGGGGACATACAGTACTTTGGGACAACCAGGAACTTTTTTGTACGAGTTCCCTTGAAATTTGGGGAGCATTGCCATCATGCTGCACACCTTTAATAACCCTTTCTGTGTATTATAGAAAATACAGTGTTATTTGGTGTGCTGTCAACTTGCATATTTTAACTCGATGAACCAATAGGTTATTCACATGAACTAATCCATGTCCTTCGTCTTTGTTTAAAATTTACATATCTATCTTTATAAACATGGGCAATAATATTGCTGTCGATGTGGGTAGATAACGTCATTTCCATTTTTTAAAATTTTTTTATGGTTAAGCAATACCTGAAAGGTGTCAAACTTTGATCTGTCTCCACCTCTAATAATGAAACACTTTCTTCATGTACAACACTCGCTCACTATAATGACCTTCATTATAAGATGGGTCCTGTTATAAGGTGCGTATGGTCATGGATCCAATTTCATCAAGTGCTAGTTAAATTATATGTCTCATGTACTTCATTATAAGACAGTCTCACTGTAACGTGGTATACTTTATGGCTTCCATAGATAGCATTATAACGAGGAAGTGTTATTCTCAAGTCATTGCCCTATTGCTGTTTTTTGTTGCAAAATCAAACAAGGTGTTGCACAAATGGTTCTCTTTCTTAATGAATTTAATGTAACAATGTCTGATTAGTATCAGCCATGTTCTGGTAGAAGTAGACAATGACCCTGAAAAATAGACCAAGAAAAAATTCTGTTTCTATTTGTGATAAATTATTCAGATGCAGTGTGCCACAAAATCTGATTTGGGTGGGGCAGTGTAGCAAATAAAGATTGACAGAAGATAGGTTTTAATTGAAAACAGGGCAATTATCTTGGATTTGTTGATCATTTTAAATGTCAGCTTTGATTCAGTTCTCAAAACCACAATGAAGAAGTGTTAGAAGTTATGGTTTTATTAATGTTTGAGATGTAGGAATGGTAAATATTGGCACAACATAATAGTTAGAAATTGTTTTTACAACATACTATGCAGGAACACCCATAGTAATTGAACAGGGATAAGAACACTCTTTATCTTTTCTTGTGTAAGAGTGTAAAAAAGATTAATTTATCAAATGTGTTCTTCAATTTCGGTGTCAATTTTTGTACCTGTACCACCCAGTATGTACCAGTTTAACATGAACTGTAAATTTGCTTAAGAGCGCAAAGCTTTTTATTGTAAGAAACTTATTCACAATATCTTGTCGGATTGTATTTCACTGGAATTAGTACCAACATGATCGAAAATATTTTTGAAAGTAGAATTCATGAATAATTTAAATTTAGCTAATTTTCATAAACTTCCTGTTTACATTTTTTTTTTTTTTCCTTTATCCATTTTGGTTAGCAGTCTTGCAAGATCTCACCTTTTATTTGACAAATTTATTCTATTTTATTTATATTTTTTTATTCAGAGAGACTTTTTACTGATTTTATGTGTGTTTTTACCATTCTGGCATATATATTTTGTATATGTAGACCATGAATTCATTATCTTCCTTTAAAAATTGATAATTTCAAATGCATTGATTCATCAGTTTTATTTTATCTGAGAGGTATTTTGTTGAATACTCTAGGAAAATAACCATGGTAAATCTTTATCATGCCTTTCTATGTGAAATGCTACAAAATAAATTACTGTATGTACTCGCTTATAATACGGGTCCAAATGCAAACAACATAGACCCTGACCTACTGTGCATTATGCGCTGGCAGATCTGGGTCTATGCAGTTTGCAGTTGGGATGGATTATACGCGAGTATATGCGGTAGATTTATGTAGGGAATCACTTAGTACAAAGTGTAATCATAATTGTACTTCCTGGGGTGTACTTTAATTGCCCACCATTCACAGTATATTCTATTTAGTACACTTATTTGTCCATGCTAAATGACATCAAAACCTTCCAACAAATTGTCCAGAACACAGTACAAGCACTCCTTTTGCTGAGGTTGACATTTCAACAAAACATCTTACCTGTCATTTAAAAGTCATTAGCTTGCTCCAGTGGCGACAAAATTTGTAACTCAAAGGCTGTTGATGGGCTGAAATTTCATCCTGGTTCAACATCAGTCTGAATGTAGGGTGACAATGAGTGCCATTCCTACACCCAGCCCCTCATATAGAGTGCTGCCATGTTTATCTTGATTCTGCGGCAAGGTTAACATTCAGTGCATGTAAAACAGTCCATGAAGTTCAATAGGGATGAAATTACAATAGATATGAATGTTAATAGTACTTAGCTGGTGTCATGAATGTTCTTCTACAGTTTTTGGCAGTTTAAATCTTGACTTGTATTCATTTCATTACTGCAAGGCCTTAAAAGTGTGACCCCATTATTTTTTTCTATGTAGAATTTATCATATAATTCATTTGCATCCTATGTACATTGACACAGACATTGAAGTAACTAAAGCATTTTTTAATTATTATTATTATTATTATTATTATTATTATGACATGTATTATTATTTATATTATTGTTATTATTCATTTATTCAATTGTCCGGTTGTCTTTTGATTTTTGACCCCATATTTTGATCTACCGATTTGCCGACAAGATCTCCTGGAAATAAAAAAACTGCCAAGCATAGGTATTTCCAGCTAAAACAACATTCAATACACTGTTCACGACTATCGTAATCCATCAAATCAAGTTGTTACAATCGGAATATCTTTGGCTTTTTCCATCAATTCAAGAAATAAACCTCGGATATAATTTGTCACCGTTGAGAACTATATTCTGAACTACTTTTGTTCACATGGAACAATATGGCAGTGGAAGGAGACACATCACAATCGGAATATGATCAGCCTTTACTGTTGTACAGTATGTAGTGCGCTCCGCTGGAGGCAAATCACCAAACACATAAAAATTTATGTATATTCCTACAACTACTTCCGAGGTTATTTCAAAATTTCTGGTACCATGCCGAAATATCTGCTAACAGATTAGACCAACAAGTTGTTCTCCACCTTTTTTTTTTTTTTGACTGGTGGCAGAGAACAATGGTACATGGCACTAATTGTGCTGGAGCGTTAGCTTGTTTATCAGTCGGACTATCGGACCGCTCTCTATTGATTAATAAATTTATTTAGACTAACCTTTTTATCCAGACAGTAAGTATAATTCCTCTTCTAATGATCCATTGCGTTAAATCCTTTAGAACACTCACTTTTTTAGTATAAATCCCTGTCAGAACAGAACACCTGTATATTCAGCAGCTCTTGACCTCGGATTTGAATTACTGATGCGTGCCTGGAAAGCAGCATCACCCCAAGGCAAGAGTAACACGTGGAAACCGTCTAGCGAGGCCTATATCAATGGGAACTGACTCATGCTTGGGTCGGAGCTCGTGCCGTTATGGGAGAAATTTAGAATAATATTGTGTAAGATAAATGCAAAGTGTGACTGTTTTGAACTCAGACCTTCAAATGATTTGTGTATCGCTGTAAAAGGAGCTTCTCTACAAGACTGAAAGACAACCAACACATGTTGAAAAAAAACTAAGTTTGTTTGAGTGTTTGAGGCACCAATGTGTCATTATTTTTGAAGCACAAACAGTGATTCTTGTGAAGATTCTTAAATTATTTTTTATGAGATTAAGAAAATAACATATAAAGAAATTAATAAAGTTGAGTAACTATTATTCATTATAGTTATTTTACTTAGTTTTGGTACGATCTGCACTTTCACTCTTATACTTATGAGAAAAATGGTCGTTACGCTAATCTCCCTGATTTGGACCCAATCTCCCTGATTTTGAACACAAATCTCCCTGATATGGTTCCAGAAAACTTGGCATGTATGAAGTGGTGATGGCAAAACTATATGTATCAGGTACTTCTTTATTATAAGGCAGTCTCACTATAAGGTTGTATACTCTATGGCTCCTTTATAAAGAGGGAGAACTTTATGTTGATGCCATATAGTATGTGAGAATGAGCAAATACTTGAATTTTTGTATAATCCACGCAAGGTTTAATTTGTCAGTCTCAAGCTTAGTTGTCTCCAAGTGTTCTAAACATTTAAGCAGCCTTCTCAGACACTTTGGCCATGAATAGCTTTCTCTCGTAGTCTGGTTTCAGAGCCTTCTCAGACACTTTGGCCATAAATAGCCTGGTTTCAGAGCCTTATCAGCATTAATACTCAAACTTAGTCTTCAGCACTCCTGCGGGCTCAGGGATGTAGAATAGGTCTGATGCATCCTCCAGCATATTGTCATAAGAGGCAACTAATGGATGTAACCTTTTTGACATGGGATGCATCACATTGAAAAGATCTTGGACTTTTGAAAATAATCAGGTTTATGTAAAAAAAATTGTCTTTGTATTTCAAGAATTTCCCCCATTTTGTTTTGCCTTTTCTTTGTGTTGCATGTATTTTGTGGGATGCCTAAACTTAATTGGCACTATATAGCCAGGATTGTGCTGATGTGCCTTTAAACCCTATGCATATATACTTATACACTCTTGCCATCCTGAAATCCATTTTTAAATTCCAGCAATATTTTTTTGGCTTTTAGATCATTGCACCTTTTCCAGTTTGTGCCACTAAGTTGCCCGTTTCCGGCTGAAGAAAGCTGCCTACTGTTCACTTTTTTTCATGGAGTACAAATTTTCATGGATTTTGTGGGGTTCCAGTTTTCATGGATTTCATGGACTACCAATTTTCATGGATTTTGAGGTGTACCAATTTTTTATTGATTTCATGGGGTACAAATTTTTTATGGATTTCATGTGGTACCATTTTTGTGTATTTCATGGGGTACCTGTTTTCATGGATTTCATGTGGTACCATTTTTGTGTATTTCATGGGGTACAAATTTTCATGGATTTTGTGGGGTTCAAATTTTCAGAGATTTTGTGAGGTACCATTTTTCATGGACTTTGTGTGATACAAATTTTCATGGATTTCATGGAAACAATATGACCCCTTCCCCAGTCCATAATTTTAAGTACCGATGAAAATGTCAATTTTTTTTTTTTTTACAAAATCACAAAAATTGATTCTCATAAAAAAAAATTCCTTAATTCTCCAGAGTCACAGTGTTCCTTTCTATCTTTTTAGAAAGCATTTAAGCATTGAATTCTTCAACCACCTCTTCACTCAAACTGGGATTGATTTTCTATAATTGCTTCATCCAACAAAGTTCGTTGAAACTAATTTTATATACTCATATGGACAACTCATAAAATTGTTTTAATGACGAGCTCGATCAACTGAAATGCAAAGGTTTTCACTTCAAAGGGCAATATTTTCATTCTCTATCAGACCACATGACTAGCAGTTTTGATTGAGCAATCTTTAGAATTGCATTTTTTGTGCCAATTTGTGAGACTTGTTTTGATCATCTTTTTTATAGGTAACATAATCAATATTCGCCTGATCAGCGCCATTAAACTGACATGCTGATGCCATCATTTGTCTCTGATAAGGTTCAGAAGAAAAATGTCATTATAGGAGAGTTATCTGGTAGAAAAATCTCATCCTCTGTTAGCAAAGCTTTTTGTGTACACTGTAATCTCGTCTTTTGATGACCAAGTGAACTGGGTCGTGGAATTGACGGATTATCATTATGATGATGGCTTTATATAACCAAAATTGCCGCTCAAAAGAGCTGCTTAACAGCATATTGAAATGTATATAAAATGTAATCAGATGCATTATAGTGCAATAACGAGCATGTTGCCGCTTCTGATTAGCTTTAAAATCTAATTTTCACGAAAAGACATACTACTAACATGCAAGTTATTGCAAGCTTGTGACGCTATTACTAGACAATATTTCTCTCTTGTGAGGCTGATTTACACGCAATCTCACAGTTGTCTGGTGCATTTGGGTTAGATTTTGACATCTTGAAGCTAATCCTTAAATTGAAGTTATTTTTCTGAGCAGTATCACAACTTCATTAAAATGTCCCTACTTTTGCTAAAAAATAATATTTGAAGAAAAATACAGCTGAAACTTTTTTTTACAACACACTCAATGGACCAAAAAGGTTTACCTTATTTACTCGCATATAATCTGGGTCCAAATGCAAATATCATAGACCCTGATCTGCCGGCCCATAATGCGCTGGCAAATCTGGGTCTGTGCAGTTTGCAGCTGGTATTGGCTTATATGCGAGTATATACGGTACTCTGTGGCATGCACTGTCCTTTGTAAACAGGTTGATTGCAATAGTGAAATCAAGAAAAGGGTTCATGAAAATGCAAGGAAGATGGTGAAATTAATACATCGTTAGCAGTATGCCATAGATGCTTCATTAGCAGGAGTTATTCTGAACTGACTACTAGTAATCTCACCACACACATGCATCAGCATTATCCATCCATGTATCTTTAATCTGCAGACTTGGTCTCTTACCTTTCCAGACACACAATCCTTATCATTTATTCCCAAACTCTGTTATTTATCATAATAAAAATTGTAGGCCCAGCAAATCATGCTGACAGTTGGTATCACATAGTTTTCAAAATGGTGTGCAAAGTAGTAAGCGGTACATATCGTTTTATATTGCAATACATAGCAATGTGATTTTGGCTGACAATACACCCCTCAAGTTATAATGAAGGGTGTTATAACAAAGGAGAGCTTTACAATGTTTCTTGTATCTCTCTCTTTCACACTTTGCAAAAAGGGATTATAATATGGTTCTCTGAAACATTTCAGATGACTGCTGGTGACAGTGAATTTGCACCATTAACAATTTCTGATACCACAATAAATATGAAATTCAAGTTAGTCTGTATTGTGGGTCAAAAAGGTTTATGCATTTTACCAGTACTTAAACTCTATTTTGATATACAAGCCCACTTTTACAACCACATGACTGTAAATGAGTGGAGTACATAATGTCGTGAAAATGACCGATTTTGTTAGTAATGGATGCTACTTCCAGGAGGGTTGCACATTGTGGAGAATTAGGATCTATTATAGAGGAAGTGACACATTAGCACAATTTAAATTCAGAACTTGAGGAAGCAGACTGGTTAGCTTTTCCTCTAAAGTAGAAAATGCAATAAACTGATGCTATCAGATTGAACCAGTCTGATTTTCATTGTATTGTATCTACTCCAGTTAGCAACCTGGTATAAAAAAAAAAAAAATTGTAATGCAATAGAACTCTGTTGAATTTGAAATCCAAAAGAAACAAATTGGATTGAAATAATAAATTGTACAGAGTATTTTTTCAAGGTATATCATTTTAAAAGTAGAAAATGAATATTTTCAGGGAGTGTTCAAGCAACAAGTAAAACTTCACAATGTTGCAAGTTGTATATGAAGAGGTTATTTCCTTTTCCAAGTGAAGCCTGTCTGATATTAACTGATCAGATATCAACTTGGATAAGGAAAAAATTTCTACATATAACACATATAAAAAAAATATATTTCTCCCATGATAAGCACAGGGGGCCAGTCTGATAAATTTGTCAACAAGTACATGTATAGGGTGGGATTTGTATCACAAAAAGATACCCTTAGTAATACAGAATAATCTGTCTTGAAAGACCACCCCGTGTGCCAGAAAATCATGGTTTCCCAAGACAGTAAGTCACATAGCAGAGGTCTTTTCAGACAGGTTTTAATGTATTTGCCAAATTTTTGGTAAAAATGGGGATGGGCTTATCAGATATACCGTCTACACTCGCGTATTAAGACAGGTCCAAATGCAAACAACATAGACCCTGATCTGCCATTGCATAATGTGCCGGCAGATCAGGGTCTGTGTTGTTTGTTCTACTGATTAGTCCTTACAAACTGCATAGACCCAGATCTGCTGGCGCATTATGCAGATGGCAGATATGGGTCTATGTAGTTTGCAGTTGGTATTGGCTTATATGCAAGTATATATGGTACATGGTAATATTGTATGAATGGAAAAAAAATTATATACTTGACAAATAAACTTTAATATTTAACTATTAAGTATGTTATCATAATTATATTCAAACATAACAGATTTCACATCTGTGATGATATTCATGAACATTCAGCAAGTAAAGCATTTTGGTGACACTAATGTTGTCTTGCTTATTTTAAACTCTGTATTTATAATAAGTTCCATAACTACCATCTATACTCACATATAATCCCATACCTGCAAACTGCATAGACCCAGATCTACCGTCGCATAATGCGCCAGCAGATCTGGGTCTATGCAGTTTGTAAGGACTAATCAGTAGAACAAACAACATAGACCCTGATCTGCGGGCGCATTATGCAACAGCAGATCAGGGCTATGTTTTTGCATTTGGACCGGACCTATACATGAGTACATGCGTTATACATCTCCCGTGTTCTGATCAAATGTCAAATATTGCTGCAGAAGCATCAGAAAATAATTTCTGTATTCTTACTTTTAATAAGGTTCAGTCAGTCAATGTATTTTATGCGGAGTAATTGCCCAAAGATTGGTTGCTATCTAAATGAAATATTTGGTCCCTAACCTAGACACAACTAAAATCATATCGAGTTGTCTGAAGAAGCAGTTGAGTTAATGACACAGACAGTGTGTAAGAAGAACAGTTCTATGATTAGAATTTATTGTGTGTAGCAAGATCATAAATTCTGACCTTAATCAAGCTTAACTGCATCATTAACTGTGATTGTGATGCCCTCACCATATATATGGAGGGAGCATATAGCATTGACTACGTCCGTCACATCAAGTCACATTATGTCCCATTATGTCATGGCTTCATTTCATCTTAATAAATTGTGAAGGACTTAATGGATTTAACCAAATTTAGCAATAATAATAATAATAATAATAATAAAGTCTTTATTTACCAGGGGTTATAATAATAATACTAATAATAATAATGATGACTTAATAGAGCGCTTATTCTTTTAAAAAGCTCTAAGCACTTTACAACATAACGTTAACACATAAAGGCATTTTTTAAAAAAAACAACAACAAAAATTATTAATTAAGGTAATCTCCTTTGTGGCCCTCATCTGTTGACATATGTATGGAAAAATAACACATAATCATACTACCATGCACAACAGATTCACTTCAAAGGCTTTAAATTAAGAAGACGTACGTGAAGTTTGATTTTCATACATTTACAACAGAATTCAACAGAGTTATTGCCCCTGTTTGATCTAGAACTTTCCCCTTCAATTACATGGTATTGGCTGGGACATCCATGCCATATGTATATATATATCATTTCAGGTTCACACCTCTGTTCTGTTCATTGTCTTCATTTAAAATTTGTTACCAGCCTCTGTCAGTATATTTACATTTTATTTCATTGTTTGTTTAGGGGGTGGGGCAGGGGCACTTTCATTTATTATACCATTCTACCCCACTAGGTTCATTTCTTTTTTGTTTTTAAATTTATTAAGACAGCTTCCCAAGTTTACTTATAGTTGGTACAAAAAAGGTGAATTCACAATGTCTACTCAGTAAATCTGTTGTAGGGAATTCAAAACCAAGAAAGTTTAAGACTTCCCCAGAGTTAGTTCCTGTACTAGCACATTCAATTTCAATAAAAAAATTTTTGAGAGATTTCTGATTTTGATATTTGTTTTTGTCCAAGTTTTTGTGCTTTGAGTTTGTTTTACCAGAATAAAAGTCTAGAGGTGATTTTCCCTTCTGTCATACTTTCTCTCTCTTCTTTCTTCTTTTTTTTTTCTTTCTTCTCATTAATTTTCCCTTCTGTCATACTTTTTCTCTCTTCTTTCTTCTTTTTTTTTTCTTCTCATTAATTTTCCCTTCTGTCATACTTTCTCTCTCTTCTTTTTTTTTCTTCTCATTAATTCATTAATTTTCCCTTCTGTCATACTTTCTCTCTCTTCTTTCCTCTTTTTTTTTCTTCTCATTAATTTTCCCTTCTGTCATACTTTCTCTCTCTTCTTCTTTTTTTTTTTTCTTCTCATTAATTTTCCCTTCTGTCATACTTTTTCTCTCTTCTTTCTTCTTTTTTTTTCTTCTCATTTCTGCATTAAAAAATTATAAATAAGGCCATTGTCATACATGCCAGGTTAACAATAAGAGGGTTTGATTCATGTTTGGATGGTAAACAAAGTGCCAAAAATCAAAGGTGTGCCAAAATTCAGGCTTTGCACTCATTGATCCATATGTGTACACCAATTATAGAGGATTAGGTTCAAAGTGGCTACCATGATGAAAGAAACTTGACACCCAAGCACTGGAATTTGACTGCATTGTCTTTCATAATATTGTTATCTTCATGTACATCAGAGTTCAGGATTGCACAAAGGTGTCAGTTTAGTTGTATTCATACAACTTGTAACCATTGTTCTTAGTCATAAAATCATTCTTGTCACAATAAGCACACTAGATTTTACTATGGTGTACATTTCCACCCTATTCTTACCAGGTGTTGAGAAATAATAAAGTTGCCATCTCCAGCAGTGTTTGTGATTTTTCATACTTTTTAATTTTTCATTCCCTCTAATTTTTCATGCTTTTTAATTGTTCATACCCTCTAATTTTGCATACTTTTTAATTGTTCATACCCTCTAATTTTTCATCCTCTTAGGTTTTTGAGACTCTCTTTATTTTCATACTCATTTCTCTTACATTCTCATTTTTCATTCCTCTCTGATTTTCTAATTTTTTATATCCTCTAATTTTTCACAGATTCTAATTTTTCATACTCATTTCTGTTACTCTTATTTTCATCCCTTAAAATTTTCATACCCTCTAATTTAATAATTTTTCATACTCTATATTGATCATACCCTCTATTTTTTCAAACTCATTTCTCTTTCTCATTTTTCATACCCTCTAATTTTCTGTGATCTCATTTTTTCATCAGCTCTAATTTTTCATACTCATTTTTCATGCCCTCTGAGTTTTCATACTCAAATTTTTCACTTTAATTTTTCATATCTGCTGAGTTTTCACTCATTGTTCATATCCTCTTATTTACTAATTTCTTATACTCTAATTTTTCATACCCTCTAACTTTTCATACTCATTTCTCAAACTTTCTAATTTTTCATACCCTCTTATTTTTCATACTCATTTTTCATACTACTTTCTCTTACTCATTTTCATACTCTCTAGGTTTTGATACTCTCTAATTTCTAATTTTTCTTACTTTCTCATTTTTCATACTCTAATTTTTCATACCCTCTAATTTTTCATTATCATTTTTATAGCCTCTAAATTTTCATTCACTCTGATTTTTCATAGTAATTTCTTACTCTCATTTTTCATGTCCTCTAAGTTTTCATGCACTAATTTTTCATGCCCTCATTAAAAACATTTCACACATTATTCATACTCTTGCATACTCACTGAATTTTAATTCTCTAATTTTCATGTCTAATTTTTCTTACTCTTTCCATACTAATTTTTCATACCTTAAATTTTTCATACTCTCTCAATTTTCATACCCCTTCAAACCACATAAAGCATATTTGTTTGTTATCCCAAATTTTTGGTACAGAGAACTCTTCACTTTTGTAAAAATTTGCAAATTTTAGTTACTCGACTATTTTCACCTTCAATTATTTCTGCACCTAAAAAAGAAGTAAAAGAAAATCGCAGACAATACGGTAGTTACCTCTTTTAATTTTATTTCCCCTCAAAATTGCAATTTGTGAATCCTCTGTATTATAGATGAAGCTTGTCAAGGAAAGGAAATGTTGATGATTGATCTGTTCTAACATAATTATGCATGTAAAACTTTCTAGATTTCACTGTGGGAATTCTAATAGCATATTACCAGCGGATGGATACACACCTTGCCTGACATAAAAACTATATTTTTGTATTAAAAGTGAAGTCAAGTCAACATCAAACCTCTAATGATTTCAACCCAATAATTACAGTTGTAATAACTCATGAAATGTTGTCATTTATTTCTGTCTCTATTATTTAATCTTCTGTGTAGATGTGACACAATATAAAGGTTTTTTAAGGGACCCACTTTGAGATTCAGGAGCCCTGTAGTGATCACCTTTTACACATTCATCTGTCTGTCCATCTGTTTGTACTTTTTGTAATTAACATAGTTCTTCATCCCTTAAAGATAAATGGATGCCGTTTGGTAGGTGTATTGCTTTTTACATGTGGATATGTTGTTAGGATTTGACTTTTCAAGTTCAGTTCTGATGGAGTTATTGCCCTTTTTCATCAATATTGCATCTCCACTACAATAGATACTTGTAGCAGCATAGCTCAGACACCATACAACATATTCTGATGCAGTATTGTATGCACATTGTCTCACAGATCTAAATGTGCCTATTATGGGTTTTGTTTTTGTCAACTCCAGTTTGGATAAGGGTCATGGTCCTTTACAATGAACTTCATATCTTCATATTGAATGTTGCTTGTAACTGGCATAGCTCAAGAATCATTCAACATATTCTGATGCAATTTGATATGAACATTAATCTTGTCTCGTTGACTTGCATGTGCCTTATATGGGGATAGTCTCATTTGGAAGTTTAGAAGAATTATGGCCCCTGATTGCTTGTCTTCAAGACTTTGGTTTTTCAACAAGATGACTTACCAAAATGTTTTGGATTTCAACCAGATTTGGCCTCTAGCTTCAGATTGATGAGACCTTGTGTGAATTTGATTTCCAGCATTCTATGACGTCATTTACAGGAGTTATTGCCCCTAATAGCATGTTCTCTTCACTCTGCTTTCTGCAGCATAACTTTACTAATGATGCACATGTCGCTACTAGCTCTAGTTTTTTTACTATTTTTTTTATTTTTTTTATTCACTGTAGAGGATATGTTATGATTACATGATGCATTGTTCCTTCTTTATAACACTGTCTATAGGAGTCATGCAAGTTCATTACAGTTTTAGTGAGTACCGTCTGTACTCGTGTATAATCCGGGTCTAACTGCAAACAACATAGCCCCTGATCTGCCATCGCATAATGCACCGGCAGATCAGGGTCTATGTTGTTTGTTATACTGATTAGTCCTTACAAACTGCATAGACCCAGATCTGCTGGCGCATTATGCTATGGCAGATGTGGGTCTATGTAGTTTGCAATTAGTATCAGATGACATACACAAGTATAAATGGTACTTTATAATGAGCTATGTTACAACAAGGCTGTGCCATTATAGTGGATGAAAAACACAAAAATATGAATTTTAAGATGTGAACCCATATTAAAACTTGTTCTCATTATCAGAGAGCTAATATTAAGTGAAATAAATTAAGTGACAATAATTAAACAAAATCCAAATCCATTACCACCATTCCTTACTTTCACATGTTCTAAGAATAATTATACTTTAGCTGTGAAGAATTAGTATGTTAACACCTTGAAGACTACGATGTAAAGTGTCGAGTTTATGACTTGATTTTTTTTTGTCAAACCCATGTTAGTGGAAATGAGATTTAGCAGTCGCTTCTCCAATGATTGCCATTACATGTTAGACCTTTGATTTTTTTTAATTATACTGGACCATTCATTCTGCTGCACACTTAAATAAAAAGTAATGAGTAAGTTTGACATTTTGTCTGATCATTCCTTTTTGTGTTTTATATATCGAACACAAGATTAATAATAACTAGAATTTGTGATAATTTGTAAAACACATACCCCCACATGTCCCCATTTTGATCCCATCCCAATGTTTGAGTCACATGGCAATGTCCTTTAGAGCAAAGAAAGATGTTGGGGGCCAATGTCAGTTGTATATCTACATTCGTTTTTTCATACCTAGATTAAGCGTATAGATGGTTAAAGGTGGAGATCTCAGTAGTTTCAAAGGTTTGACCTAGGGGCTTTTCTAAGGTATGACCTGAGGGCTAAGTCACTTGAGGGTTAAAGGACGGACATCAGGCCCAATGTCATTTGTATATATGTCTTTTCATGCCTAGTAAGGATATATTTAGTTCAAGGAAGGGGATCATGATGGTTTCCAAGTTATGACCCAGCAGGTTTAAGTCCCTGGGGATAGGGATGGACCCTTGGATCAGTTTCTGTTGCATGTGTAAATCTTTTCTTAGCTAGTAAGTGTAAATATTGCTATAGGGTGGAAATCTTGACAGCTTCTGTGTTATGACCCAGGGTTCCCAGTCTTGTATGTAAATAACACTTAGGTCATTGATTAAACATGCCAGTTTTCACAACAAATAACTTGAGAGTTAATTGAAATTTGTGTAAAATTATCTCTACCCCACCATCAAGACTAGATCAGACTGCCAAAAGTGTAGGCACAATCTATACCCATAGGGCTATAATTGAAATTTATGTAAAATTATCCCTACACCCACCATCAAGACTAGATCAGACTGCCAAAAGTGTAGGCACAATTTATACCCATAGGGCTATCATTGAAATTTATGTAAAATTATCCCTACACCCACCATCAAGACTAGATCAGACTGCCAAAAGTGTAGGCACAATCTATACCCATAGGGCTATCATTGAAATTTATGTAAAATTATCCCTACCTCCACCATCAAGACTAGATCAGACTGCCAAAAGTGTAGGTACAATCTATACCCATAGGGCTATCATTGAAATTTGTGTAAAATTATCCCTACACCCACCATCAAGACTAGATCAGACTACCAAAAGTGTAGGCACAATCTATACCCATAGGGCTATCATTGAAATTTATGTAAAATTATCCCTACCTCCACCATCAAGACTAGATCAGACTGCCAAAAGTGTAGGCACAATCTATACCCATAGGGCTATCATTGAAATTTATGTAAAATTATCCCTACCCCCACCATCAAGACTAGTTCAGACTGCCAAAAGTGTAGGCACAATCTATACCCATAGGGCTATCATTGAAATTTGTGTAAAATTATCCCTACCTCCGCCATCAAGACTAGATCAGACTGCCAAAAGTGTAGGCACAATCTATACCCATAGGACTATAACGGACTCAAGTTTCATGTGTGTCTATCTTGAATGCGTGTCTATGTGTGTCTATCTTTAATGCTTGTCTATCTTTAATGCATGTCTATCTTTTAATGAGTGTCTATCTTTAATGCGTGTCTATCTTTTCATGAGTGTCTATCTTTAATGCGTGTCTATCTTTAATGATACAGGAGGAGTTCAATTTTAAGGACATAATTACTTAAACATATGGATGGATAGACCATATCACAATAATCCAGTGTGTTTTTTTAAAGCAAGAAGATAATAATCAAGGTTTTGTATCAGTTCAGTATTGGGTCAGATTGAATCCATCCCATAAGCCAAAGACATTGTTTATATTAAATTTCTCTCCTTTTTTATCGGAAAAGGCTTTCTGCTATAGATCTCAGAAGACAAAACAAGTAAACTAATCAAGAAGAAACAAGGCCAGAAGCTTTACAGCTGATTCCAGTCCAGCTGGGCTTCTGTAGATTTATTGGCTTCATGAACTTCATAAACATATGGAGAGCTTTCAGACACTAATTAATATTTTTTTAATTTTGTTAATATGAAAGAACAATATACCCCATAATACAGCAATCCCTTATTATAAAACTATTCAGGGGAGTCAAAAATAGTACAGTGTTATTGGCAACGAACTTGCCAAATACTGGGACACATTATAAAATTATCGCACAACAACACAAATATAGAGTACACTATCTATACTCACTTATAGGTCGGGTGCAACTGCAAACAAGATAGACCCTAATCTGCTGTTGTATAATGTGCTGGCAGATCAGGGTCTGTGTTGCTTGTTCTACCGATTACTCTTAACAAACTATGGTTTGCAGTTGGACCCAACTTATAAGTGATTCTATAGGCTAGTTCCTTTTTGAATGATATTATGATGGGTTATAATAAGTTAAGAACAAAAATTAAGTGAAATACAGAAACTTGAGAAATGAAATTCACCTAGTAGATTGGGATTTGTGACCGTATGCACTATATCTTTATTCAAAGAAAACAGTAAGTTAAAGTTAGCCTTCACATTATTTGTTAAATGTATAAAATCTCAAGTGTCATCATTGCTGATTGCTAAACAACTGGGTTCAGTATTCGAACAAATGATAAATCATATCGTGTCATGAACTAAATTGAGGATTTTTCTGGGATTGTTTTGGGACTGAAATTCGGCACCATACCCAATGCCAAAAACTGTCATTTTTCCCCCAGTTTAAATGTAAAAACTTGAATTCAGAACTTCAACAAAAAACATCCATGTCCTTTACTCGGCTGACTTTAGGAGAGAAATTACTATAATTAGTGTAGTAAGGGATCTAAAGAATCAAAGTACCCCAGGCAAAAATTTAACAGGGTACATGCTGTACTAAAATATTTGGGCAAAATTACTTTTCTCTCCAGCCAGAATAGGGCAAAGATGGTGAAAACAGGAAAAAGTGAGCGTAGAAAGTAAAAACATGTATAATGTTCAAAATAGTCACTTTAAACTTTGTTTTTGCATATTTTCATGTCAGATGATTAAAATACTGATGAAGTACTATTACAATGTTATAAAAATATTAAAACTTTTTTTATTTTGTTTTGCAACAGATTTTGTATAACAAAAACAGCAACCACTTAATAGGTTGTAGTTGAAAATCAGCAACAGTTTCCATAGTAGAAGTTCTCTTTTAAAACATGTAATGGATGAAATATTGGATAAAATGATTCATTTTATTATTACTAGACCTGGATACATTCACTGAGTTGTAATTTGCTTCTGATTGGGCTAAAAAGAATTCAATTTTTCACTTATTTTTTCAAAGATTATGGGTAAATTTTCATCAGGAAATAAGATCTCTGGAATTTATGATCATCAAATTTAAGCGCCAAAATTGACTTCAGAGCATAAAACGTCTTTTTCTAACCTTCCACCTTTGTCTTTTAAGGGAAAATTGACACAAGAGTTGGCGTTTAATTTGATTATTAATACATTGTTTTGAAACAAAAGGTGTGTGTAGGGGTTGAAATGTCATGAAATCAATGTAAGATAAAGTGGACTTCACTTTATGTACCTATTTAGGCAAAATGACACACTTGAAGGCAATTATTTTGCCTGAATCTCCCCCTAGCATGGATCCTGGGCTATTTAATTATTTTAATGTTCAAGAATCTTTTCTTGGTAAATTTTTGTAAATTGACAATGTGTACAAAAAGTTCAAAATTTCCCAATTTAACCTTTTTACGCATATAATTCCCACTTTCATGGACCCCAGGCATCGCTTTGAAAATGGAAAAAAATCACTGTAAATACTTTCCAAAAAAGAAAAGAAGTCGCATGTAGAATTTCACGATTGTTGACTGTAAGTCAGACACTTCCAAATTTGGAGTTTTACAAGAGTTGGAGTTGAACTATTCGGAATATCTTTTGATCTGCTTCCATATTTTACCCTAGCAAATTTTTATTCTTCATTTATTTCATGTTCACTTTACAAACGTTTTAACAATTAGCTTCTAATTAAACTCTACAGGTCCATTGTTGACATGAATTAACCTCAGAGGTGGAGAAAATTTGGGGCAATCTCACCAGCAGAGATTTTCCCAAACAGCAGATTTTTCAACCAGTTCACAAATGTTCAGAAGATTTTCTCCTCATTTGTAACATAATATATATATCTTATAATGTTCAGATTTTTCTCTGCATTATTTGTCAAAAAATATTTAAAATCTTCAAGTAAGTTACAATGATTAAGTTTACACAGTAATAAATTTCACGTGCAAATAATGTTGGGTAGCATGTAAAAATAAATGTGTTATATAACAGAAGGATACGCAAAATCTTCTTGCATTCCTAGGCTTACAAAAATTCTGTTTGCAGGCAATAAAGTTTTAGTATGTTTAACTTGTGAATTTTTTGTAGATTTTGTGGAATTCGGTTCTTGTGGTCACCCAGAAAAACAGAAACATCTACATCTGCGTTGTAAATGTCTCTTTGAAAAGTAAAAAATCAGAAGGACACTACCATCCTTGAATGGGAAGCACCTTTGATGCCTTAATTGGGGTCTGCTGGTGTAAATGGTTGCTAATTATGGGTTTGGGTGTATCAGCTGTGAAACGCTGCTGCAGATCTGTCCATTGTATTGCCAGGCTTTGAAGTGGTGAAATATGGTACAGTAAGTCACCAATTCTATAACATAGTTGTGACTACTACAGGCTATAAATATTACACCCAAGTGCTGGTTCATCATATTCCAGCCAGGAAATGCCACCAATAGGACATTAGTAGCCCATTAGGCCATAAAATATTCATTACAGCCCAATAATGACTGCAGGCCTCACAGATCAAGGGACCAAAGTTATGGAAATTTTGAGGTAATTTACAAAGATGCAGAATGTGAGAGACCATATATTGGATTGTTGTTGCCATGATCATTATTGGATCTTGTGTGATATATTTTAATAGGGTCTGATCCCTATTGTCCTTGTCTACAGTACAAGATGTTAATTATAACTTTATGACTTCATTTGCTGTGCCTTAATGACATTCGAGTAAAAAAGGTGTTGTAAAATTATTGATTATGGTAATGATATTTTTATTCAGAAGTCATAAAAATCAACTGGCATGAAGGCTTAACAAGATCATTATTTTCAAAAAAAATGTGTATAATCACATCGGAACCTAGACTGGGCTACACTGCTGTATTCTTGGGATATTTTGAGACTTTGTCAGACATTACAGTTGAACATTTTTATAATCTTTTGAAAAAGGCTGATGATGACCTACAATTATTTCATGATCTGAACTTCACTTTATTTTCAAATTTGTGAATATATTCTTGGTAAAATAGGATCAAGGCTCATTTATCGATTAATTTTGGCAATGATATATGTATTCTTTACAGAAATTGTTATATTATGCATGCAACAGTCCCAAGATGCTTGTAAAAAAATGCAGATGTATGTATTTTTGGAAGAAATTCTTTTGTCTTCTTGTATTTAAATGCCAATAAAACAAGATTAAAACAAAACAGGCTTAGAAAGGATAGATTTTTACATGCAAGTCATACTTTTGTTGGAAATAAAACCTTTTTTTTTTTTTTAAATGGAATTAGAATGACTGTGTACCACCCTACTGGGAGAGTTCTGATGCCCTTTAATTTTCACAACTTGTCTTTAGGAATTCAGGAAATATATGATTTTGATAGGTACAGAATCTTTTAAAAATTAATATGTCTAATTTTCCAAATGTATACCTTGATGAAATTTCAACAATGCTAATAAGTCCCTCAAATATATTAAGTTTCAGGTCTGCAGCATAAAAGTAGATAGCAAGAACTGAGGACCTCAATCAGTTGGATTTGACTTGTAATTTTTTTGTCAATCATAGTTTGTCATCTTTTGTAACAGTCCATCTTGTTAACTGCTTGCATCATTCAAGAGACTGATACTATTTCAAAGTTTCGTTTGATGTTTTACGACACATCAACACAAGTACGTTATTTAGTGCCATTGCAGTTGGAGTACAGTACCTTGCCCAAGGACGCACCACAGTAGCTGACCCATACTGATCCAATGGTAGGATTCAAACCCACACCCTTTTGGTTGCAAGTTTGGCACATTAACCACTGACCCACAGCGACTATTTAAAGGAATTTTGTTATCTTTTAATTAAAGGTATAAAATGATGAAAGACTCTGTGAATTGGTTGTTGTTTTAGTTAGTTCAGCTTGCATTCTTTTATTTAGCTATTAATGTAGATCTCACTTCCTTTAGGTTACAATGGTACCCAACAGTAACTACACAGGAAATACTGTATATATTTGCCTACAAGTCAGATCCATTTGCAAACTGCATAGACCCAGATCTGTCATCACATAATGTGCTGGAAGATCTGAGTCAGTGCAGTAAAACAAACAACATAGACCCTGATCTGCTGGCACATTATGCGACTGTAGATCAGGGTCTATGTTGTTTGTATTTGGACCCGAGTTGTAAGCAAGTATATACGGTACATGGGGGAAAACTTGTATCTATAACATGATGAAAGCAATATAACACCCTGAAAGTTATATGTAACACCTGAAATATTATATCTGTACTGAATGGTCAGTACATTTTCATGATAGATTAAAACAACATATATCATGTGACTTCCTTTTGTGTTTTATGATTGGGTCATTGCATGACAAAAAAACATTTACTTTATGTAGAGAGCTAAGACAGTTTTGATCGCCTGTCAGAGGTAATTCCTACATTGACAACATAGGGTGGCATTAAATTATGTTGCAGGAGATATGGTGTCAGGTATGTTTTGTAAATAAAAAAATGTCTGTCAGAGCAAGCTTGAACTGTGTGTACTTAATTGATTTAGTATGTATGTATGTATCTATGTATGGATGTATGTTTGTATAGGGTCTAATTGCACATAGGCACAAAATGGCAGTGCCAAGCAAAAACTTGTTAGCAAAAATTTTAAAGTAAAATATTTTGTCAAAATCCCAGGGAAGACAAACCTTTTCAACCAAAAACGTAAATATCTGCCACAGGATAAAAGATGAAAGTTAAAGACATTGCAAAATATCCAAAAAATGATGTACAAAGCAAAGATACAGGCAAAAATAGGGTAAAATTCTTTAAGGTCAACATTTTTATGTATAATCTGCAATTTTTAAATAGTTCAAGACCAATAGTGTTGCTGGCAAAGGTGTTAGCATCATGTAATTTACATGCACATTATCAGCTTGACGGAGTTTTAGACCTAAATCTCCATCACCTACCCAACTGCCAACATATATCATGTATAAATTCAAATCATCATAACTTAAACATTTATCATCCATTTTTCATAGAGTTTTCAGTAAGCACTAAAAAATTAACACTAATTCACACTGGCAAGTGTCCCATAAAATACCGTATATATTCGTGTATAAGCTGATACCAACTGCAAACTGCATAGACCCAGATCTCCAGTCGCATAATGTGCCGGCAGAGCAGGGTCTATGCAGTTTGTAAAGACTAATCAGTAGAACAAACAACATAGACCCTGATCTGCTGGCGCATTACGCAGATCAGGATCTACTTTGTTCGAATTTGGATCCGGATTATACGCGAGTATATTTGGTACATTGACTAAACAGTTGTGCTAACTACGTGTAGTTTGTGCAGAGGCATATAGAAGTACTTGGTAACAGTCCAACCATTTAACATTTAAAGGGAGGAGGGGGCTGGGATTTTTAAACAAAAAATGTCTCTCCCCCCCCCCCCCCTTCCAGCTTGAAAAAAATATTCTTGCTCTGATTTGTAAATAACAAGAAATAATTATATCCATTATATTAGTTGAACAAAATTAATTACCTAGAGGTAAACGAAAACAAAAATATTCCGGATCAAAAGAAAATACCAACCACCCCACCTCTAAAATTAAACTAAATGTCCAATAGAAGTGTACTGGGGTAGGGTTTTTTTAGTACACAAGAAACAAAAGGGTATTGGTACTCAAAACATTGTTCTTGATATCATATCAGTGCACATACATTAAGTTTTATCAGCTTGGGGTGTTGGTCCATTTGAAATGTTCTAGTTGTCTTTAGTAAAAACAGACAAAAGGGTATACATTCTAGTATTCTAGTAGACACACCCAGTATCTTCAGTGCAAAAAAAGAGACATAAGGTCAAGGTCGTATCGTCCTCATTACAATATTCTCTGATAATCATCAGACAGTGGTACAGATTATTTCTGTGTAACAGTCAGGAGATCACTCTACAAAAAGGGGTACACAGTAATGCAGTATAATGCCATTGTCTACCATTTCTTTAAGGAAGACCACCATTTTTAAGGATTCATTTTCAAGACTTTGTCAAGTTAAGACACATAAGAAGTACAATAAGTACAGTTAGTACAAACTAAGATATTAATACTATGTGCAAGGATTCATTAGGAATGTGTGGGGTATTTTGAGTACAACAGAAACAAGAGGGTTATATAGGTGCTAAACAATTGTACCACCTGTCATCAATACAGAGATAAGAAATTTTTTTACTCAGGGTGTAGGTCCATTTAAAATTTATTATTTGTCTAAGGTGCATACAACAAAAGGGTATCGATTTGAGCAGATACACCCAAAGTATTCGGTGCAAAAAAGAGACACCGACAAATAGGGGATAGAAAAAAACAACAAAAAAAACCCGCAAATGTATTGAATGCTAGCATTAAAAAAAGAAGACACAAGGTTATGTCATCTTTGGTACATTAGTTTCAGATAAACGTGTGGCAGTTAGATCCAGTTTCTACTGAATTGTGGCAGTTTTTATTAGACATAATAACCATTGTTTACCATTTTCTTAAAGAACATAGTACCATATACAAAACAGCAAAGGTACTGAGTTTGTCATTATCATATATACTCACGTATAAGCCAGGTCCAAATGCAAACAACATAGACCCTGATCTGCCATTGCTAAATGTGCCGGCAGATCTGGGCCTATGTTGTTTGTTCTACTGATTAGTCCTTACAAACTGCTATGACCCAGATCTGCCGGCATATTATGAGATGGCAGATCTGGGTCTATGCAGTTTGCAGTTGGTATGAGCTTATACGCGAGTATAGATGGTAGTTGCCTTTTTCGACTTAAATTACAGAAATGTACACAGCATTTTATTTAATCTATATATTGTTTGGAAAATTTTTAAGGTAATGTGTTTATAAATATAATATCAATGGATGGGTTGTCTGTAGCATAGCATGAAGTTTATATTCCGAATTCTACAAGGCAAAATGCAGGATCACCTCAGCATATGTGGTTGTTCTTCATTATAACACTGTTATGGGGCATTCATTGATAGTGTACTGTGTTATAAAATGAGGTTGCCTTATACTGAGGCAGGTTCAACATCAAAACTATATTCATGACAAAAATGGAATCAATGACTGTATCCGTGTTATAGGCAGGACCTTACTATGCTAATGCATTTTTTAGTGATAGTACTAAGTGGAGTACTATATATACCCACTTATAAGTCAAGTCCAACTGCAAACTTTACAGACCCAGATCTGACATAATGTGTCGGCATATCTGGATTTATGCAGTCTGTTAGGAGTAATCAGTAGAACAAACAACATACCAGTATGCTCTGATCTGGAGGCGCATTATGAGACAGCAGATCAGGGTCTATGTTGTTTGCATTTGGACTTGACTTATAAGCAACTATAGATGGTACCTGGACCTGAGAATTACCTAATATGAAGCAAAGACAGTTCGGACAAAGACTTTGTATTGATTACTTCACGGACAGATTGGGTTTAACTTTACGTAAATGAGCACACAGTATTTACTTGTGAAAGGGTGCGTGGGTGTCGATGCAAATCATATTTTGCATAAAAGTGCAACCCCATCCCCAACACCATTACACAGAATATTGTGCTGTATCACAGAACATTATTTGTTTGTTTGTTTTATGGCACAGCTAAACTTGAAAGTTGTATTGTGCTACGGTAATTGGGATAAAAGTGCCCTACCCAAGGACACACTACAGTATCTGACACAGGCATATCTGATTGTAGGATTTAAACTGCACCCTATAAAGCACGAGTCCAACATGCTAACCACTGATCCGCTATCATGAAACTGTAGGGTACAATTTTTTTGTGTAACATCGAAGTTAATGTAGTCCAACTATCATTATTCCAAGTTTCCTCTGACTTTTCCCACCCATGTTTAATATGGACAGTTACATATGAGGTGGGCATAACTCTCCAAATATCTAGCATGAAGTGGGAACGGTCAGAGGAAACTCTGTCTAAACTATCATAAGATGTATAATTGTACCCTACCTTCATTTTAATTGTACCCAACCTTTATTTTAATTGTACCCAACCTTTATTTTAATTGTACACTTGTACACAAAAAAATTGCATCCCCACATAAGGCTGCAATGTTTACCAAAATATTTAAATGTGTAGACAATTTACGAATCAAATCAAAAATTTCAAAGGTAAATAACGTAGTTGACATAAAATATCAATAAATCAACCAGATGTGTAATGGTGAGCAATGTACGCTACAACCAATTCTTGTCAACTTCAGCTTTTTCCTAGCAATGCCACATTTGATGTGAATAATATGCATACATTAAGAAAAGAATTAACAGAAATAGCTTACTAAACAAACCTCTTAATCAGAAATGTGGAAATTCATTATTTAATTGAAACAGGTAGTTCCTGCATCACTCACATGTATGTTTGTTTACACATTGACCAATTTGGTAGATGTTTAGAGGCAGTAAACTAAACTAAGCCATTTGCACATGTAAACATTGCAGCCTTACCCCAATATTACACTGCACCTTTCCCTGGGTAATAGTTTCCACTCTCTACAATGTAAAAATTGGTTTTAAAAAAATCTGGATATGCCTGATGTCGGTTCGTTTGGTTAAACATAATTTATTGATATAAAAGTAATATTTTTGCAAAAGGGTATTAAACAAGTTCACAAGAACATTCAAGTTCCTCTCCATGTCTGTCATGTGATATGTGTGCTGGTCAGATGGGGTGCATATTCAAGGAGAGAACCACCTATGATCATATTTAGGATGTGCCACTCAAAGCCAAGTCTGGCACTGCACATACACGTCCAGATATTCAGACCTGCATACCACTCACAGCAAAGTCAGACACTGCACATACACCTCTAGATATTCAGACCTGCATACCACTTACAGGAGTCAGACACTGCACATACACCTCTAGATATTCAGACCTGCATACCACTCACAGGAGTCAGACACTGCACATACACGTCCAGATATTCAGACCTGCATACCACTCACAGCAAAGTCAGACACTGCACATACACCTCTAGATATTCAGACCTGCATACCACTCACAGGAGTCAGACACTGCACCTACACCTCTAGATATTCAGACCTGCATACCACTCACAGCAAAGTCAGACACTGCACATACACCTCTAGATATTCAGACCTGCATACCACTCGCAGCAAAGTCAGACACTGCACATACACCTCTAGATATTCAGACCTGCATACCACTCACAGCAGACACTGAACATACACCTCAGATATTCACACCCTGTAGGGCGTGTTGGTATATCATTTTCTCCTATAGAAATCTCAGCCTGCAGTGTACAGATTAGACCCAAATCTGCTGGCAGATGGATCAGAGCCTTAACACTTGTTCTGCTTTTGATTTCCAGCAAATGGTCTTGCCTACACATTATGTGATGGCGCATCTGGGTCAGTGCTGTTAATCGCAGTTGAATATAATGCATCCTACTCGGGTAAACATGACATACCTTGATCACTGAATATAGGGAGTAAATATAGAGTATCTTACAAAGTCCTACAAAATTGTTCAATTAAAACCACCTAAAGGAGTGGAGAACATGATTACTGCAATAACTGTGTCATCATCATTATCTAGATAAAGCAGTTCATAACAAGACTGTATTATGTTGGTGGGACCAAAAAATACTGCAGGTAGAATTAACAACTGGTATGTAAATTATAGGTATACCTTGTTACATAAGTTGACAAAACTATCTTTTTAAAAATGCACCCACTAGTATTTGGCAGGCAGGAATGTAATGTTTGCCAGAACTTGCATACATGCAGATGTGTGCATATATGTGCATGCATATATATATATATATATATATATATATATATATATATATATATATATATATATATATATATATATATATATATATATTAGGGATCACAAAATTATAATGGCTCTTGCCAGACATTTTTTAAAAATATTAAAGTAATGGTCATATATTTGTGAAATTTAATATATAAACATTCCAAGGAGATATAACAATATATATCTAAAAAGAAAATACCTCATTTTTTAATGTACTGGAAAATGTGTCATTTTCAGATTTGCTGTTACTTTACTACAAGCATTATCCTTCCAGAATTCACAGGTTTCCTCGAAAACTAATTATTTATCGAAAATCATTTCTTCATTCAAAAACTATACTTTAGAATGACACCCAACAACAATAATTGATTCAGCTCTACTGTTTATAAAAAAGAATTATTAATTGACAACAAACAGACTTGCTACCTCGAAAATACATAACATCAAATTGATTTGCATTTCTGGTAAGCTCTAATGGTGAAGTTTTATTTGATTAGGAGCCCATAAAAGTCTTGAAGGATCATAAAAAAAGTTAGTCATTGTTGCAAGTATTTCTGTTTTTAATTTGTTTTTTTAAATTGGGGATCTTGGTTACACATATTTTGCTCTAAAGATATGATGTGCTGACACACCACAACACAATATAGTTTTAAAAAAACACAAATATATTGCGTGAGGGACTGATGTAATATCTATAGTACAGACCCTGGGGCAATCATTCAATTATAGGATATTTGACAAATCCAGATTATAAGATTTCATTACTCTTTTGCCTTGTACTTTTTGGCTGTAGAGTGTTTAACAATTTGGAAAACAATTAGTATTAAGCATGCTTCGCTCCCCCTCCCCCCTTCTCCCCTGGGTATTAGATGGTACAGCATCACTAGTTTGTGTGCTTCCTTTAATAACGGTTGTATTTATAGTGCTGAGAAAGATGTATCATGATATGTTTATGAAAGATGATGAACAATGTAAATTTATTGTTTACGATTTATTCCCGTGCAAAATTTCATAAACTTCAAAAATCTGTACTGATGCAGTGACTGTTCCTATAGTAATAAAATACTCATGGTTTGTGTCCTTACCTCCCAAAGAACACATATCCATTGATAATAGATATTAATCACTAAAATTGTATGCAATCCAATGAAATTAGGTAGCATCTGAGAAATGTGACGGTATTAAAGTTTTGTACCTTTTTTAAGAACATGTATTCTGGAGTTATGTTAGTCTGTATTAATCCATTAATCCATCATAATGTATGGATCACAAAATGTTGTATTAATCCATCATAATGTATGGATCACAAAATGTTGTATTAATCCATCATAATGTATGGATCACAAAATGTTGTATTATCTGTTGTTCTATACTGAATATATCCATCATAATGTATGGATCACAAAATGTTGTATTATCTGTTGTACTGAATATATATATGACCCAATATAATCTTTCCATACTGAATATATCCATCATAATGTATGGATCACAAAATGTTGTATTATCTGTTGTACTGAATATATATATGACCCAATATAATCTTTCCATACTGAATATATATATGACCTAATATAATCTTTCCATACTGAATATATATATATATGACCCAATATAATCTTTCCATACTGAATATATATATGACCCAATATAATCTTTCCATACTGAATATATATATGACCTAATATAATCTTTCCATACTGAATATATATATGACCTAATATAATCTTTCCATACTGAATATATATATATGACCTAATATAATCTTTCCATACTGAATATATATATATATGACCCAATATAATCTTTCCATACTGAATATGTCCATCATAATGTATGGATCACAAAATGTTGTATTATCTGTTGTTCCATACTGAATATATATATGACCCAATATAATCTTTCCATACTGAATATATATATGACCTAATATAATCTTTCCATACTGAATATATATATATATATGACCCAATATAATCTTTCCATACTGAATATATCCATCATAATGTATGGATCACAAAATGTTGTATTATTTGTTGTTCCATACTGAATATATATATGACCCAATATTATCTTTCCATACTGAATATATATATGACCTAATATAATCTTTCCATACTGAATATATATATATATGACCCAATATAATCTTTCCATACTGAATATATATATGACCCAATATAATCTTTCCATACTGAATATATCTATGAC
Organism: Margaritifera margaritifera; assembly: GCA_029931535.1. Lineage (NCBI taxonomy): Eukaryota > Metazoa > Mollusca > Bivalvia > Unionida > Margaritiferidae > Margaritifera > Margaritifera margaritifera. The sequence goes on along the minus strand of JAQPZY010001636.1, from coordinate 4,715,921 downwards.
CCAATATAATCTTTCCATACTGAATATATATATGACCCAATATAATCTTTCCATACTGAATATATGCATGACCGAATAATCTAACAGGCTAGAGAGTCAGACCTGCCAGTCCTGATTTGACCATAAGTCTTACTGAAATTACCCTTAAATTACGAACTTCTGGAAAAATGGCAAAAATTATGAAAATATTAACATTGCGGTCAAATCCGGATATTGGCTTGTCCTGGTTTGGTCCAGATCCAGGAATTGGTCCACAAACCAGACTAGCTTTACAGTAGTGCCTCAGATGCTTTAATCTGCCCATATTTTTCATGCAAAACATCTGCTTTTGCTTATATCTAGAAATGTCATGTGACATGCAAAACATCTGCTTTTGCTTATATCTAGAAATGTCATGTGACATGCAAAACATCTGCTTTTGCTTATATCTAGAAATGTCATGTGACATGCAAAACATCTGCTTTTGCTTATATCTAGAAATGTCATGTGACATACAAAACATCTGCTTTTGCTTATATCTAGAAATGTCATGTGAAAAGCAAAACATGTTGATGGCGAAAGGGAAGATTATCCTCTTAAAAGTTCAAACAATTGGCACAGAAGTATGAATATTTTATTCATATCCATCCAAGGTGACACTTTGTCATGTGTGGAGATAATCCACTTTGTATGAATCACCTTAAGGGTTAATGTTTTCAAGTCCATCAAGACCATATCCATGAATACATCTCCACTGCCCTCACATTCATTCGATTTATGTATCACCGTATGTCACTCAAACCCTAACATGTGCCAAAACCTATGGACTGCAAACCAATACTATTGCTGGCAAAATTGTCAGCATCATGTGATGTTCATCCACATTGGCAGCTTGTTGGACTTTCAGACCTAATGTCTGTCACCAATCCAACTGCTGCTATACATGTATATCGTTTTCAAATTCAAATCATTATAACTGAAACATTTTTCAACCATTTTTTAAGAAAATTTCAGTATGCACTTAAACATCAATACTAATTCACATGGGGTTAAGTGTCGCCTTAAAATACTGATGTGCTATGCTAATGAGAGGGGTATGGTTATTTCTGTTCTGGCGATAGGTCGATTGAGCAATAACCTGGGTCATGACAGTGATATGATGCCATTTTTCCTTAAATGAGACAGAAACTTCTCCCCACCATGTGTTTTGAAATCATCAGAGAGCAATACTGCCTTTAAAGTTTCCCACTTTTTGACCAGTCTCAGGGCATTGTGATAGTTGAGAGAGTGAAACTCGGTTTTGGCAGAACTGTTTATATATAGAAAAGATATAAGTTTTTTATGTGAAAAGGCTGGGTTTGCTGTCATTGTCTTTGTTTTAGCTACTAATCCGTAATTGTTGAGAGATTATGTTTTGATAGAGGTCTTTAATAACATGGAAAAAACTAATTGCAGTCTTAAAACAGGTAGTGGAATTAATCTAGTACATGCATGCAGAAGGTTGATGCAGGCATCTTGTTTGATTTAGAGCCAGGGTCAGCAACCATTTATACTTCAACAGCCAAACTACACATGTATGTCACAATTCAGAGCAAGAGATCATCAAAGAGCCAGTATAAGAAAGCCTATTTGTAACTGACAGTATACAATTTAACATTATTGATATTCAACCTGTTGATTAATAATATGAGAAGAAAAGAAAGGGACAAAAATACAGAATTGATGTGAATAATTAGGTATTTTTTATTTTTTTAAATTAATTTTAATTTTAATTAAACAAATTTCATGTATTTTAGGGAAAACAAACGAGCCATATTTTGTTCCATACTGAGCCACAGGTTGCTGACCCCTGATTGAGAGCATTCATGCTTAGTATTAGCAATTAATAATTTACCTAATCAGCCTAATTACTGCACTTTTCATTAGGACCGTTTGTTCAAAATTGTGTGGAAGTGAATATTAGTATTATTTTTTATAAAGATATATACATCATCGCTGAATATTTTGCATATTTTTTCCCCAAATGACAAATCCATGAAATGAAGTACCCACAAATTGCATTTTCTATGATACACATGAATATAATGTGATTCACAGTCTGTGTATATGTATGTGTGTGTGTGTGTGTGTATATATATATATATATATATATATATATATATATATATATATATATATATATATATATATATATATATATATATATATATATTTGCATGGACTAAATTAAATTATATTCAGGTAAGTTTGCTGTTGTCGAAACACGCAAAATCTCAAAGTGTAAATTTCATGCCCAAAAGAATGTTTTCTCACATTATATCTATATTATTGTGTATACTTTCATACATAATTACAAAATTGAGCTAGACTTATTTGTTGTTCGGGTTTATGCAGCTCAATATCTAGTCAATACCTTAGTAAAGAAACTTGGTGATTGGATGCATCCACAAGAGTATTGCACATTTATTCCTAACTAGGTCACTGTAACTTACCGCATATACTCACGTATAATCCGGTACCAACTGCAAACTGCATTGATCCAGATCTGCCATTGCATAATGCGCCAGCAGATCTGGGTCTATGCAGTTTGTAAGGACTAATCAGTGGAACAAACAACATAGACTCTGATCTGCTGGCGCATTATGTGATGGCAGATCAGGGTCTATGTTGTTTGTATTTGGACCTGGTTTATACACAAGTATATATGGTATATTTAATATATCATTGGCAAATTCTGATATTCAACTAGCATTTTTATGGGCAGGACATTTCATGTGCTATGAACACATCTCTCTCCCACTCTCTTTCTTGACTTGTGAACAGAACACATCTCTCTCCCACTCTCTTTCTTGGCTTGTGAACAGAACACATCTCTCTCCCACTCTCTTTCTTGACTTGTGAACAGAACACATCTCTCTCCCACTCTCTTTCTTGACTTGTGAACAGAACACATCTCTCTCCCACTCTCTTTCTTGACTTGTGAACAGAACACATCACAATTTCACACATGTGACAGAACAGAGAGGTCAGTTTAGGATAGATCAGGATATTTGCAAAATTTGGTAAGGATTTTGACTTTAAATCAGGAGGATTTTCATTGAACCGATTTTGAGCATGCTAATGGACAAAAATGACAACTATTGAAACAAATTTTCTTTTTCTATATTAAAATATGCACATCATCTCATCACATCAATATCCTTTCATACTGTCCTTTCTATGCAGCACAAGCATTTTGAGCCTTATTGGATCATTGCCTGGATTATATTTGTGGCAGTCCTCATCATTGTTGATCTCAACACTTAGGAGATGATGTATCATTACTTAAACCAGGTTTCCTCTGGAGTTAGCCTGAATTTTCCTCAGAATAAAAACTGACCTTTCAGTGTCTGCATTGGAATGTGACAAAGTTAGTACAACTTGACTGGGTCTACCAAGAAGTTTAAATTGTTTCCTGCCTGTGAGCAGATTCTGGTTGCTGGCGTCCTGCCTCATCATTAGAACTGTCTGGGTCAAATTTGGGAAGTCTTCTTAAAATCAACTTTACAGGAATGACACAATTCATATTAATGTCCCTTTTTGAACTTGATTATAACCACTAAAATTCCTGTTTTCATCCATTATTGAATTGTGTGTGATATTTCAGTTGTTTAGATTTTAGCGTTTTAGCATTGGAAGTTAATGCACACTTAGATATCTCGATAAACTTTAAATATCAAAGCCAGACTTACCTGTTTTTTTGCTACTTGAGCTCTTTAGTAATGACTAATCCAAGCATAATCCATTAATGTCTTTAATCCTTTTAGAATTACTTCTGATCACACCTAGTATATATCCATCTCAACAAACTTTAAATAATGATGCCAAACCCACCCTGCCAAAAGAATCCAAGTAATGGTAATTGTTTTATGCTGCTTGAGCTCTGACCATAATCCAATAATGTCTTTAATCCTTTCCAAATTACTAATGATCACACATAGTATATTCCGGTGATTACTTTTAGGTTATTGTCCGTCGAATTGGCAATTAAAGTGTCATGCTTACATAAGCCAGTTCAGTCATGTGATCACAGGAAGTCTTTACTGTAAATATGCTACATTGGAAGCAAGATGTGAAGAAAAAAAAACCTGAAAAATTTCTGTTCCTTAATTTTTAAAAATAATTTCGAGTATGCAGGAGATTTTAATGATTGACAGGAGGGATGGGAAACACCCCTCATCTTTGGAGGAAAACCCTCTTGATCAGGAGGTTCACATGTATGCAATTTAGGAGTTGTACAATATTGCAGATTCATTTATTAATGCATGATAATGCATGTTAAGATGTACAAAATCACATGTATTATATACAGCCTCCATTTGTTTTCAGCCCCAAAGTGCATAAACAGTGATGCATTGAAGGTTATGTGCAGGAATCTTTCTATATAGGACACTGATCAGTAAACCATAAAATATGGCTTTTATAGACCGGTTTACCTCATACACAGGTTAGATAATGTACATGAAATTAAGAAAAGGTAATCTCATATGTTGGTCTTTCTAAGCAGATGTTTTTATATGGAGGTGTCCACTACTGCAGGTGTTGCTGTACTTTTCTTCCTACATACCAGGACTACTTTGGACTGGCACTGGAGTTGTTTATTTTGGCTGTATGTAGAGATCATGTATCTGAGGTGATATATGTGCATAGCCAAGCTTCACTGTCATCATGAAGAGCCTTCCCAGAAGCATCTTGTAATGACAGACTCTGTATTCGATGAGCAAAAAAGGGCTTCACTGCAGGAAATAAATTTTGCCATTGTGCTGATTGGGGCTAAAGCCTTAATTATCACCTTTAGATGAATCAATCAAAATAGTATGCATTGTGTGACCTCCTGCTGACCTTGTAGGCTTGTAAAATGTACATTTTTCTCCAGCCAGCCTTTGTGGAAGCTCTACATACCGATCACTTTAGCTTCTGTGTGCATGTAAATCCATACATACATTCATACTTCTATCACCTATATTTACCTCACTGTTCAATTTTTTATCATTGTCTTTTCAAGCTATCGTATATACTCACGTTTAAGCTGATACCAACTGCAAACTTCATAGACCCAGATCTGCCGTCGCATAATGCGCCAGCAGATCTGGGTCTATGCAGTTTTTAAGGACTAATCAGTAGAACAAACAACATAGACATTGATCTGCATTATGCGACTGCAGATCTGGGTCTATGTTGTTTGTATTTGGACCCGGATTATACGCGAGTATATACGGTAAATAAAGGTGAGCTATACAGAATGGGGGTCTCTTGTTATACAAAAAAAAGATATATGCAGGCAGTTTCTTTCTGCAAAGGGATTTTTAAATACAGCCTAGTAGTGCTGGTTGGCTTTAATTAGATAGTCATTATTTTATTGGTTTCGATCATATTTTTATTTTATTACATAACCATATAATCTTACATGGTTTATCCACCATTTGATATAAATGTTCAGTACATATCGCAAACACAGATTGGGCATATTTAGGTGTTTTCTCTGACGTCCACATGTCGATATTCTTAGACACACTGATTCAAATTTTTATAAATCACAATTCATTTTGTAATTTTATTGATACTGTAAAGCTTATAATATGTAGAAATCGTAAAAGAGGAAATATGTAATAAATACAAGATCACATCATGTTTTATTCCAAGTCGGGGGAAAGAACTCATTTTATATGGATTATGAATATGTCTGAGCCTGAAAGTCTTGAAATTATGCGACATCAAACTTTTCCTTTCTGCTGAGTCACAACATAATGTGTATTTAGTTTTTTGCATTTCCAATATGTACAGGTATTCTCTTTAGTTGATGAAATGGTTTTTGCCATAATAGCGGATTCAGAAGTCTGTTTCATTCATTGTAGATTTTGATGGAAATACAAAAACAGTTTAGCATTCAGTGTGCAGAATTAATAAGAGTATAATGGGATAGTCATTGTTTTTCAAATTGCGATATGATTGTAGCTGGGTTTTTTTACAGAGATTAGACTGACTATTGTAGTAGAGGTTCTGCACCAGTTATCGCACAGTTATAAATGACTCTGAATTCTATGCAGTATTTTTGCTAGTTGCAGACACAAAAAGTATCTGGCATTATGTTATTTTTTCCTCGGCTATATCAAGCTAAGATTCAAGAATAAATAATCATGCAGCAGTTGGTGCAGACACTTAAGTTTTATTTTGATCAACAGTCAACTTGTACTCGTCAGTTTTACGAATGACATTTTAAAAATATGTATAATATGTTTGTCTTTCATTTATGTCCAAGGTTACATAGTTTTAAATATTTCATAAATTCTTTGAATTCCCTCAATAATTATACTGCAGAAGAAAGTAAGTGACAGTGGCTTTAATTCCTGGAATTAGTCTTTTAATAATTTCATTTTTCCTTCCTGCCAAAATAAATCTGGGTTGCCCAGAAAATATAAATCGTATTGATATTTTGTTATCAGCTTCCAAGGGATTTAGAAAAACCTCACAGTTTGGAAAGAAAATTCCATGAGTTGTGAGACAAAAACATGTCAAAGTGTCAATCATAATTTTTGATGTGCAAATGGCGTGACATTTTTCCCTGTCTAGACATGCTGATTTTTTTATAAATGTGAAATTGTTTCACTCTTCTCAAGTCACTAACTAGAACATTGTCTAGAGCAATAAAAATTAATGGGCAATATTCCCACATATTTGACTGAGCTTTGTTTTGCATGTAATCTTGTGCCTGGGGAATAACATTAGTATAGACTTTAATACTTGCAAAGTACAACTGTCGGGAAGAAAAATGTAATTACAGTATTCGTTACCCAACAGAATTTGCCCCTGATCTTCAATTATTACTGCCATATTTTCATGCAGAATTTGTCAGCAGTAACATACATATCATAATGGATTATTTCTTATCCTAGACCATCTAATAAGGATCTCTGCTTCTGTAAATTCAATGTTTACTGTGCAGCTTGAAATTACATGATCATTGTATGATCATGTCATTGATAGATATAATGTCACTTGTCACCTCAATGTGTTGTAGCACTGTTAACTCGGGGAGGGACTGGACATAAGATGATTGGATAGTGACTTCTGTTTCATATTGAATAATAACAAAATAACAGTTTTTATATAGTTTTAATAATCACTTAATGCTCCAAAAGGGGGCATGCCATTTACGTCTAGATCAGTGTATAAAATAAATTCAGAACACAATGAATTATATAAAATTTTACCAATACATGAAAGAAAATTCTTTAGAAAGGCCAAATTTATATATATAAAGGGTCCAGAAAAGCCATTCCTGTATACCCTGTCTACCCTAAGCAATATCTTTCACCAAAGAGATGCTGACGGTACTCCAAATTTAAGGTCTGTTAGAAGTAAAAATTACATTGTACCAAAGCAAAAGAAAGAATTGTTAAAAAAGAGCTTTCACTATACTGGTCTGCTGATATGGAACATCATTCTCAGTGACATAAGGCAGGCTCCTGGCATTTCCTCATTTCATAAGCAATGTTTTAATGTTATGAAATCTTAAGCCAGTCTCACAGTTCAAACTAATATAAATTCATCCTGCTTTTCTCTGCTTACACATCTTTTTCACCAATTAATTTTTTGCATACAATATGATATTTTATATATTTTTACATGCTCACTGATGCTTGTGCATGTTATGAACTTGAAACTTCGTTTGATTTTCAGAATAACTCAATTCTTTTGTGTTTAAGCCAAATTTTATCATGTGCTTTATATACTGGATATTGTACATAACAGAAGGCCTCAAGGTAGATTGGTTCCTGTAACTAATTGAGTTACTTTCCTGTAACTTAGTTACCTTCTCTAAATAAAGTCATTATAATTATTATTATTATTAGTATTATTATTATTATTATTATTATTATTATTATTATTCTTGCTACATGTATATGAACAGTGTTTAGAAAGAAAATGATGAAGTCAGTGAAAAGTATCTTATGTTTTACAGCAATGCAAGTGAGCTTATGGAATGTCCCTATGTCCATCCAACATTTGCTTGTTACCATGCTGAAGGCCATGTTTAGATCTGATTTTGATAAAACTTGGAATATGGGTTTACATGTATATCATCAAGATCTCAAATGAGTTCGAATATGAGCTAGATCAACACATATTAATGAAGTTATCTTATCCATCTGATTAGTCGAGCTTGTTACCACTCTGTAGGCCATAATGTGATTCAATTTTTATCAAACTTAGAATATATGCTTATTAAGATCTCAGAGGAGTTAGATCAAGATCCAGGCATATAAATGAGGTGATTTTGCATCTGATTAACTGAGTTTGTTACACTCAGGAGACCGTATGTCTGATCCAGTTTTGATCAGACTTGTAATATTTTGCTTATGTCACCACAATATAGGACAAATTCAACAAGGAGCGAGATCTCTGCATATTAGTGGGGTGATCTTGCATGTGTTTGACTGAGCTTGATGCTCTGGAGATCATATTTCTGATCTGATTTTGATCAATCTTGGAATATATACTTATATTTTCCACATCTCAGACAAATTTGAATATGAGTTAGATAAAATAATATTAATGAGGTAATTGTACATCTGATAGGCTGAGCTTGTCACTATCCAGGAGATATTTCTTATGCCATTTTGATCAAACTTGGAATGTAAGCTTTTATCAACAAGCTCTCATACATATTCAAAAATGAGTGAGATCCATGGATATTAATAAGATGATTCATCTGAGTGGCTGAGCTTGTTACCACTCTTGAAGCCATATTTTTTAGCCAATTGTGATCAAACTTGGAATAGAGGCTTATATCAGTAAGGTCTCACACAAGGTTGATAATGAATAAAACCTATGTATATTAATGAAGTGATTTTGGTCTGATTGAGCTCTAGATACCGTATTTCTGATTAGATTTTGATCAGACTTGGTAAATAACCTTGATATATCAAACTGTCAAATGAATGTCATTGTGAGTGAGATTTACAGATATTACTGAGGTGATATTGCATCTGATTGGCTATGCTTCTTACCTCTCAAGAGATAGTAATTCTGACCTGATTTTGATCAAACTTGGTTAAAAGGCTAGTATCATCAAGATGTTTGGACAAGTTTTACTATAAGTAAGACCTGTGTCTTGCATCTGATAAGCAGGACATTTTTAAACCACTTTTGAGACTGTATTTTTGATAGGATTTTGATGAAACTTTGTAAATAGGCTTTTGTCATCAAGATCTCAGATGAACATGATAATAAATGAGATCCAGATATTAACCAGGGAATCTTACATCTGATTTGCTGAGTTATTCAACCCTCTAGCAGCACTATATCCAAGCAGGTTACTTTGTACATAGTAGAATTTTTTGATAATTAAAACATGTATCAATGTATTTAACTATTACTTATCACTATCTTTCCCTAAAATTAAAAATTCCTGTAAATTAAAGAGGCTGTTAGATCCAATTAACTATATTAATTTCAACTTTGTATTCAGTATAAATTTTCGTTAAGTCAGACTGTGTACAATGACCCCCATTTTACCACAAGCCCCCAATATGAAAGTGAAAACCTACCACCACTGTTCAGAAAGTTAGCAGGTATGTCCCCCCTTTTACTCAAGTTTAACATGCAGGCCCCTCTCAGCTTATCAGTGACAAAATTCAGTACTGTTTATTTTCATTGATTCCATTGATTGTAATTTTTGAAGGAAAGAAACTTGTGTATAATTATGAGCTAAGTCACTCTAATTAGATCTGGGAAAATATCTGGGCATTTTACTTGTTTTTATTAGCATTTAGATGACCTCTCAGCGCCTTTTCTGCAGACTGTGATTGAAATATGATCTGAAGCCAAAGAAGGGGGTTGATTGGGGAATGATTACAATTTTGCATCAAATAATGCCTGCAGTTTTTTAAGCCTGACTAGATTTTTCTATCCACTCAATAGAAAACCCAGCTAATCAAAGTGACAATTTAGTCTAAAATATTGTCACAAAGATGGAATAATTGACGAGGAGTAGCCTTGATAAAGCCCCGTTAATTTTTTTTTTTTTTTAAAGTAGTGAAGGGAAAAAAAAAAAAACTGAATCATGTGTGTAATGTTAGATGAGGAAGATTCTTTTTTCATGTAATTGTTCTTTAAGTTATTTGTCTTCATGACTGATTCCATACTAGATAAGCAGGTTAGTTCCTGCATTGTACAGAAAAAGATATGATGATAATGGATCTAAAAGGAGAAGAGCAGAAATTGATCCAATTGTTCTGAGTCTTGTCATAATTACCCAGAGTTTATCATACACCCCAACAAACAGTGCTGACTATGATCTGCCGTGACATAATGTGCAGGCAGATCAGGTCTATACTATTTGCTTCAAATAACAAGTTAAACAGACTGCATAGACCCTGATCATCTGCCACTGCATTATGCTGCATTTAGATATGTATACTGTTCTCAGTTGGGAATAATATGATTGTTGTGGAATTCAGATGGGACACAATCCATGGTATCGTTTTTACCTTCCTTTTTTTTTCTTTTTAAAAGTATCCCAACTCAAAAAGTTGTCATAAATACTTTATTTTTTTAAATACTCATGATATGAAAGATTATTATCATATGCAAATGTGAAATGAATACATGTTGAAATCTCCTAAATGAAAGGCTGGGGAATTTTTCCTCCGATAGCTGACCACTACATGTTTTATTAGCGTCCAGTGATAATATAGGTTGTATCTGATATCTGATCCATCCAGTTTTATTACAGTAATAATAATAAGTGTTTATATTAAATCCATCCATTTATAGTCCAAAAGTCTACAAATTGTAATTACCGTCTATACTCGCGTATAAGTCTGGTCCAAATGCAAACAGCATAGACCCTGATCTGCCATTGCTTAATGCGCCAGCAGATCATGGTCTGTGTTGTTCTAATGATTAGTCCTTACAAACTGCATAGACCCAGATCTGCTGACGCATTATGCGCTGGCAGATCTGGGTCTATGCAGTTTGCAGTTGGTATCGGCTTATACGCAAGTATATACAGAAGGCATGTGAAATCTTTTCCATTATGATAATCTTTTATGCAATGTGTAAAATGCTGTAGATCTTGTCTTTGGTGTGGAATTCTGGAGGTTAGTCAAAATTGGTCAGAAATGCAGGAGACTACAGCAAATGCCATATATGGGATAGAATAAGTAATTATCATCACCTCCTGGCACATTTAAATGACTGTCACTGTGACTTTGTATGCTAGCAAATTGACCATAAATTGTTGATAGATTGTTCTAGATTTGAAGATTTAAATACAGTATATTTTCCATGATAAGATCAGGGTGCCAGTCTAATAAATTTGTCAAAAAGCAGAGGGTGGATTTATTTTCAAAGATATCCCTAGTACCATATGTACTCACTGATAAGTTGGATCCAGCTCCAAAACTGCATAGATCTAGATCTGCTGTAGCATAATATACTGGCAGATCTGGGTCTGTGCAGTTTGTTAGGACTAATCAGTAGAACAAACAACATAGACTCTGATCTGCAAGCACATTATGCAACAGCAGATCAGGGTTTATGTTGTCTGCAGTTGGACCTGACTTGTAAGCAATTATATACAATAATTGCCAAAATTGCATAAAACTGGGTGTTGGGCTTACCTTCAAGCATGGGCCTATCATTGGATAACACAGTAGGCAATTTGAGGAACATCTCTTGATACAAACTGACCTTGCATGTGAATCATGTGCTGAAAAAACTTATAAATAGTACTGTCTTCACCAAAGTAAGGCATGGAAAAGAATTTGTCTCCACTTTGAGGACTCGAACCCACAACTGCTCAATTCAGACCACAAAATATTAGCCAACATGACCGCTGTTGTTTGTTCTTTAGTACTGTTAGGTGGCACATGCTGCACAGTTAAAATTGTGCAGTTTATATCAGTTCATTATGGCAATATTCCTTAAGTTCTTGACAAACAAGCTCCAAAACTTCATCATTTCTTCCTTGTACAGAAAAACCCGACATCAGAGGCCAGTTTTGCCGATCACCTGTTTGAAAAGAGCAAATGTTTCATGCATAGGTCAACTGTATTGCATAATGTGGTAACCGCTAACAAGGAACTACCTGTCTTGAGAGATCACCTGTCTTGAGAGACCACTTTTTGTTGGCAGAAGGGGTGGTATCACAAGACTAGTTTTACTGTATCTCTATTATGCCAACTTTACTTGAATTCCATTACCAGCTAGAATTGAATTTCATTGAATGGTTTTCAAGTTATTTTGTTCAGAGAGACACACACAAGTGTGATTTACAGAACCCCTTCTGTTGTTGTCAGGGTAATTTGTTTAAATTATTCTTCAGCAGTGTATGTAATACATTTATAAATTAGGATTAAAATAAATCTTCAGTACAGGTCACGTTTCAGTCAGCAGACAACAAATTGATAATTACTAGTTATACTTGAAGGAACTGCATGATGCATGACAGTACATTCAGAAAGACCATTAATGATGTAGCAAAAAATACAATTTCCTGCTGGAGTATTTAAAAAACTCATTTATCATGTGATAACATAAAATCATTAGCCGAGTATCTGACCTGCATTACCTCATCTCATCATGTCTTGTGTGATAACAAAAAATAATTACCAGAGTATCTGACTTGCATTACCTCATCTGGTCATGTATTGTGTGATAACATAAGGTCATTAACAGAGTATCTGACCTGCATTACCTCATCTGAGCATGTATTGTGTGATAACAAAAGTCATTACCGGTACTGTAGTGTCTGACCTGCATTACCTCATCTGGTCATTATTGTGTGATAACATAAGGTCATTACTAGAGTATCTGACCTGGGTTACCTCATCTGATGATGTGTATTGTGTGATAACAAAAAGTCATTACTAGAGTTTCTGATCTGGGTTGCCTCATTTGATCATGTCTTGTGTGATAACATAAGGTCATTACCAGAATATTTGACCTAGGTTGCCTCATTTGATCATGTCTTTTGTGATAACATAAGGTCATTACCAGAGTATTTGACCTAGGTTGCCTCATTTGATCATGTCTTGTGTGATAACATAAGGTCATTACCAGAGTATTTGACCTAGGTTGCCTCACCTGATCATGTCTTGTGTGATAACATAAGGTCATTACCAGAGCATTTGACCTAGGTTGCCTCATTTGATCATGTCTTGTGTGATAACATAAGGTCATTACCAGAGTATTTGACCTAGGTTTCCTCATCTGAGCATTTCTTTATTACTCAGGTACATCAGAATTTGAAGCATCAGCCAATTAATCTCATGATGAAGGACATAATTTCATAGCACTGCTAATGCAATGACTTTGTCAACTGTGCTAAAACCACCTAGCCCTTTCTTTTAGCAATGCTGTGATCAAGTTCAATCTTTTGAGATGAAGAGCAAACTTTTTACATGCCATGTATAGTTGCTTATACATAGAGTCCAACTGCAAACTGCACAGACCAGGATTTGTCATCTCATAATACGCTAGCCAATCTGGATCTCTGCAGTTTTCTAGGAGTAATCAGTAGTACAAACAACATAGACCCTGATCTGCCAGTACATTATGTGATGGCAGAGTCCAGTCTATGTTGTTTGTAGTTGGTCTTGATTCATACACAATATATAAGGTACACTGTCAAGGTAAAGGCGTAAGAATGGTAACAATTATTCTAAATTATGCAAAAGGAGCCATGGTGGCTTATTGGTTAATGTGCAAGACTCCTGACCAAAAGGGTCTGGGTTCAAATCCTACCATTGTATCAGCCCAGGTCAGTTGCCATGGGGTGTCCTTAGGCAAAGCACTTTACTCCACTGACCTCAGCAATAAATAATGTACTTATGTTGCTGTGCCATAAAGCCAAACCAAACCAAATTATGCAAATAATGTAACTCTTTTTGTGAATATACAATCACTGGCATTAAAATTGCCATATCTCTATTTTTTACAACACCTAGATATCTGTTATAACTTGTGTTTAACAAATTCAGCCTTTATATTCCTTTTCTCTGTAAAACAATCCATGGAAATGATTTATGGGTAATTTGTTTGGTTCAAAATAAAATTTGTATATAATTTGTGTTCAGTTCCCTGTCATGTTCGAAAACCATGACTTGATAAATGCAGATCACAAGGAACCAATGTTACTTTTGTATTCAGAATTTACTACAGTATTCACCCTGTTTTGCATCAAGATTTGATCAGTTCCAAGAAAGATTATAGTCAGTCAGAAAGAACCCATATGTCTACTCCATATCATTAAAAAAGTCATGGTTTTGTCTTGCAGACTAAATAGAGATCAGTTCCTAATATTAAAATATATGGTTAGAGATTTCATTTTGCCATCAGAGAGCGTCAGTATTTTTTTACAACAGATTGATAAGCATAATATTCCCTTTAAAATGTCTCTGCTGAACCCCAATATTAGTTCCGTCCTGAACTTTTGATTTATTGACCCTTTTCTGATATAAATCCTTTCGGAAACCAATTAGGCTTTCTTGATAACTCTGAAGGCTCTTCCCCTCTTCAATTGACCCCTACACTTTTACATTATGGTTCTAGTTATCTCTCTTTGTTTGTGCTCTCTAGAGATGTGAGATGCAGATATCTGATTGAAGGGTTCTTTTCATCTTGTTGTAGAATTCATTAATACTTTGGAAATTAGAAATATGGATGGAACCAGTCCAAAGAATGACCAGTTGTTATCTGTAATTATCACTAAAGAACAAGAATATTTGGACAGATGGTCGTTACTGCTAGTTGCAGATCATGAATTAATATAAGAACCTGGTGATGTGAATTTACATACTTGTGTATCAGTACACAAGTAATAAAAAGACTATGAAATCAGAAGAGTAAATTAGGAAATATGGAGTATAGTTGATAGTACGAAATGTTTCTGAAATTAAATTTGCATCCATATTATTTATTGTTTTTCTGTAGAAGTATGATTGATTATAAATAAGAGAAGAGGCTATTATAAAACAAACTGAAAGTAAGGTTGCGGAGATCAAGAGATATTTCGATTTCTTTATCAGCAGTCGTGTAATATAACAGTGTTCATTCCAGAAGCCTAAGTACTGGGATTTTAAATCCTCATGCATGAGTAATGGTTCCCCTCTAGGATTTATTTTGAACATTTGAATCTATATTTTTTTTTCCTCCCTTTATGCTCGTTTGGAAATAAATGCAGCAGTGTTTTTGCTCAAGATTTAATTTTTGCTTTTTTTTTTTTACATTTTCTATCCATGCTTTTTTTTTTTTACATTTTCTATCCATGATAGTTGAATGGTGATAGTCAAAATTAGTAAGACAGTCAAAATCAGTAAGACAGTTCTGTCAGCCACTGAAATTGATCATCTTATGGGGTTTTTTTGGCAACGAGTGTACTCCTATTAATTTAAGCCAGCTTGGGATGTGCTCGATTAAATCAGTCTAAAATCAACCATAATGATCTCTTATCTTATTTTTTCTGGGGTTTTATTATGTTCTCTATGGATGACATAGAGGCAACTTTCATGCACCAAGGATGAAAATAAAGGGTCGGGGCGCATTTTAAAATGAATTCTGTATAATTAGATTAAAACAGGAATGCTATTGAAGGATACAGAAAAAATAAACTTAAAAGTAAATCTTAATTTCTTGATCAGATAATGTTGTACCGCTTCACTGGTTTTTTTATACACCTGTCCGTTACCAATTTTTTGTTTCCACACAATTACTTGAGTTCTCCACCTCCTGGACATAACTTTGTGCATGGTTTGCACTTGGGATAAGAAAGAAGCCTATCATTTTTGGGGTCAAAATGTCAAAGGTCAAGGATGGCTTGCACTTGGGCTAGGGAAGAAGTCTATACATTTTTGGGTCAAAAGGTTAAAGTACAAGGTTATTGCAACTGAAGAAAAAAAATGGTTTCTGCAAAAAAAACATTCAGTTCTCAAATGAATACCGCTACCAAAGTTTGTGGATGACTTACATATTGGGTAAGAAAGAAGCCTGTTAATTTTGGGGTCAAAAAGTCAAATGTCAAGGTCATTGTGACTGAAAGAAGACAAACAGTTTTTATATAATAACTTTAGTTCTAGACAATATACCTTGAGCAAAGTTGGTATAGGGCTTGCACCTAATGTATGGAAGAGGTGTATTGATTTTTAAGATCAAAGGTCAGGGTCATTGTGGCTTAGAGAAAAATGGGTTTCGCAGAATAACTTTCGTTTTAGAATAAGATCCTTGACCAAACTTTGTGGATGGTTTGCACTTAGAGTAATAGAGAAGCCTATACATTCTGGGGTGTAAAGGTTAGAGGTCACAGTCATGGTAAATCTAATAGGAAAATAATGGTTTTTGCAGAGTAAGTTTATTTCAGGACTGCATACCTTGACCAAAGGTTCAGATCATTGAAACTCATTGGTCAAATATATTCTAGAGTTAACCATGCCCTACTAGTGCCTACTTAGATGACTATTAGACATGGAGCAGGTGTATAATGTGCCATTCATGGTACTCTTGTTTTAATTGCAGTAGCTAAAACAATGAAATAATTTATATCTGTTGCTTAAGTTACTGAAAGCAAATACATTGAAATAAAACTGCAAAACTGTAAATTAGCATTAAACATATTAGTGTGTGACACACAAAGTGTCGAACTAAATGTTAATTTAGACTGCAGTTGATAGTGCAAAGTGAGTCATCAGTGAAATAAAATTGCCATCCCTGGTCATGTTTGCAATTATGCATCCTGTCACATTTACAGCCAATGAAATTGTAATTTATGTCATTTTGGGGATATTAATCCCCATGACTAAGGCTGTGACATTACCTTAACCTGCATTTGAAGTCACTGAAATGGTTTTTGCAGACAGCTTCAGTTTCGGTTAGCATACAGTTGGAATCTGTAGTCTCTAATTATGTTATCATGCCATCTAAAAATTGCCTTTGATAACATAATCAAGAAAATGAAGCACATCAATAAAAGAATTCCAATTTTGCCACAATTTTTTGTTCAGTACAATTTGGTTGTCATTTCAATTTGATAATCCTTGTTAGGTTGTTAAAAAAGAAGTGCTTACATGTTTTATAATTGTTTATGAAGATAATTTGCTCTGGCTCCTTTCAACTGTGGATATGGACTATTTTACCATCTGCATCATAAAATAAATGAACTTACAAAAATTATCCACAGAAATTTAAAGAAAACTCAATAAATCGCTCAGCCAACCTCAAGTGCTCACCTACTTTTTAAACGACCATTAAGTCTATAAATGTCAAAGAAATACATTACAGGCATACAGATGCGTTTCCCTTCGACTCCGCCTAGTATGGACAACAAAATTCTCTGATAGCATCTTTTGTAAAATTATCATTGGGTGAATGAGTTATGAAAATTAAGTGCAAAATCAAATATAGGTGATCAAAATGAAAATAAATAAAGAATGAAAAATTATCATAAGAAATTAGTGACAAAGAAATATAGACATAGTCCTAGATAGAAGAGAGTGCATACTATACATTACTGATCTGCATCATTTTCGACATGCTTTTCTAGTTAACAAGGTCTGTTCTAGAACTGAAAATTTAGGGGAGCGATATTTTTTTTTTTAATAAAAGGGGGGCATTTTTTAATAGACTGGGGATTGAATGAAAAAATGAAGGAAGGCTTGCAAATCTGATGTGCACATTTTTGCACATTTGGATGATTTTTTGACATGATTTTTAAAAATTACTGTGAATCCTGCAATTGCACATCCTAGAATAGACCCTGGAATATGCAATGGCACATCCTAGAATAGACCCTGGAATATAAGCTTTTTTCACACTACATGTATCTCTCAACGGTTCCTTCTTACAGCCTTTTATTTAAATGTACATGAATTATAATTTGTACGCAACACATGAGGACCGCTCATGCTTTCCATATTGTAATGTCTATCATATCACGAGGACAACTCATGCATTTTGTACTGTTATACGTCTACCATAACACATGAAGACAGCTTATGCATCTCATACTATAATGTCTATCATAACGCGAGGACAGCTCATTCATCTTGTACTGTTATATGTCTACATTAACACATGAAGACAGCTTATGCATCTCATACTATAATGTCTATCATAACGCGAGGACAGCTCATTCATCTTGTACTGTTACATATCTACCATAACACATGAAGACAGCTTATGCATCTCATACTATAATGTCTATCATAACGCGAGGACAGCTCATTCATCTTGTACTGTTATATGTCTACCATAACACATGAAGACAGCTTATGCATCTCATACTATAATGTCTATCATAACGCGAGGACAGCTTATGCATCTTGTACTGTTATACGTCTACCATAACACATGAAGACAGCTTATGCATCTCATACTATAATGTCTATCATAACGCGAGGACAGCTCATTCATCTTGTACTGTTACATATCTACCATAACACATGAAGACAGCTTATGCATCTCATACTATAATGTCTATCATAACGCGAGGACAGCTCATTCATCTTGTACTGTTACATATCTACCATAACACATGAAGACAGCTTATGCATCTCATACTATAATGTCTATCATAACGCGAGGACAGCTCATTCATCTTGTACTGTTATATGTCTACCATAACACATGAAGACAGCTTATGCATCTCATACTATAATGTCTATCATAACGCGAGGACAGCTCATTCATCTTGTACTGTTATACGTCTACCATAACACATGAGACAGCTTATGCATCTCATACTATAATGTCTATCATAACGCGAGGACAGCTCATTCATCTTGTACTGTTACATATCTACCATAACACATGAAGACAGCTTATGCATCTTGTACTGTTACATATCTACCATAACACATGAAGACAGTTGGTGCATCTCATTTTATAATGTCTATCATAATGTGAGGACAGCTTATGCATCTTGTACTGTTATATGTCTACCATAACACATGAAGACAGCTTATGCATCTCATACTATAATGTCTATCATAACGCGAGGACAGCTCATTCATCTTGTACTGTTATATGTCTACCATAACACATGAAGACAGCTTATGCATCTCATACTATAATGTTTATCATAATGCGAGGACAGCTCATTCATCTTGTACTGTTATATGACTACCATAACACATGAGACAGCTTATGCATCTCGTACTATAATGTCTATCATAATGCGAGGACAGCTCATGCATCTCATACTGTTATATGTCTACATTAACACATGAAGACGGCTTATGCATCTCATACTATAATGTCTATCATAACATGAGGACAGCTCATGCATCTCATACTGTAATATCTGTTGTAACACATGAAGACAATTCATTCATCTCATACTGTAATATCTATTGTAACACATGAAGACAATTCATTCATCACATACTGTAATATCTGTTGTGCATCTCATACTATAATGTCTATCATAACACATGAGGACTGCTCATTAATCTCATACTGTAATATCTGTTGTAACACATGAAAACAACTCATTTATCTCATACTGTAATATCTATTGTAACACATGAAGACAACTCATTCATCACATACTGTAATATCTATTGTAACACATGAAGACAACTCATCTCTTACTGTAAAATCTATTGTAACACATGAAGACAACTCATTCATCACATATTGTAATATCTATTGTAACATGAACACAACTCATCTCATACTGTAATATCTATTGTAACACACGAAGACAACTCCTTCATCACATTGTATTATCGATTGTAACACATGAAGACAACTCATCTCATACTGTAATATCTATTGTAACACATGAAGACAACTCATTCATCACATTGTAATATCTATTGTAACACATGAAGACAACTCATTCATCACATTGTAATATCCATTGTAACACAATTCATTCATCACATACTGTAATATATGTTGTAACACATGAAAACAACTCATTCATCTCATACTGTAATATATGTTGTAACACATGAAAACAACTCATTCATCTCATACTGTAATATCTATTGTAACACATGAATATAACTCGTTCAACTCATACTGTAATATCTATTGTAACACATCAAGATAACTCATTCATCTCATACTGTAGTATCTATTGTAATACATGAAGACAACTCATTAATCTCATACTGTAGTATCTATTGTAACACATTAAGACAACTCATTCATCTCATACTGTAATATCTATTGTAACACATGAAGACAACTCATTCATCTCATACTGTAATATCTATTGTAATAAATGAAGATAACTCATTCATCACATACTGTAATATCTATTGTAACACATGAAGACAACTCATTCATCTCCTACTGTAATAGATATTGTAATACATGAAGACAACTCATTTATCTCATACTGTAATGTCTTTTATTGTTTGTACATTTTTAATTAATTAATTTTTCACTTGTACATATAATTACAGTTCTAAATATTCAACTTTGCACACTTTAGATAAGAAACAAGTTCATTGTCCCTGAAGAATTTGAGGACAAGAAAATAATTCTTTTTATTCAATTATTGTTAATGGTGTACCAACAATGAGTGAGGGGTATGAAAAATTACATATATTACAATATTACATAATAGACAATACAGTTTTGGCAACATAAAGAGAGGGTATAGCCACGAGTCCTTTGACAACCAGCAGTACCGGATATACTCGCCTATAATGCTGGGTCCAAATGCAAACAACATAGACCCTTATCTGCCGTCCCATAATGCGCCAGCAGATCAGGGTCTATGTTGTTTTTTCTACTGATTAGTCCTTACAAACTGCATAGACCCAGATCTGCCGGTGCATTATGCGACGGCAGATCTGGGTCTATGCAGTTTGCAGTCGGTATCGGCTTATACGCGAGATTATACAGTATGTTTGTGTTGGTGTTTAATGGCACATCAGCACAGTCCAGGTTATACAGTGCCAAATAAGTTTAGGCATTCTCCAAAAAACACAAATTTTTAAAAATATGAACAGCACTCTTTTAAAATGTCTAAGATCTTCTCAGTTGGAACATCACGAGACACATGATGGGGCAAAAGGTTGCCTCCATTACTTGCCTCTAATGACATTCAGGAGGGCATATTGGGTCAATTGAACATCTCTTAGCCCATACCATTAGATGTATATCAGAATTACTGAATTGGTTCCTGCATAACATCAATCCAACTGTAGACTGTATCAACTTGGATCTGCTGTAATCTGATAAAAGGGTCTTTGCCGTTCATTCTGATTTTGTTCTGGAGCAAATTGCAAAAACCCAGATCTTTTGGCAAATTATACAGTGGCAGATCAGAGTCTATGCTGTTTGCATTTGATTTGCGATATACATGAGTAAATATGGTGGCTTGCAAAGTTTGCATTTGATTTGCAATATACATGAGTAAATATGGTGGCTTTCAAAGTTTGCATTTGATGTGCAATATACATGAGTGAATATGGTGGCTTGCAAAGTTTGAATTTGATTTGTGATATACATGAGTAAATATGGTGGCTTTCAAAGTTTGCATTTGATGTGCAATATACATGAGTATACATGTATATCGTGGCTTGCAAAGTTTGCATTTGATTTGCTATATACATGAGTAAATATAGTGGCTTGCAAAGTTTGCTCATGGTTGCATCACTTATGGTCTTCACTGCATGACAAAAGATCTTGTTCTTATCTGGAACTTGTACTCGTAATCTGTTCTCTTTGTTTGATGCCATACATGAAACTGACCCTTACCCTTTTCCAGGAGGCTTTAATTTTGGTACCACGATATCGGATCACTGGCTACATGCAAGAAGCAACAGGGTTCTAATTGAATTGATTCACACATTTGCACAGTTTCTTGCTGTCTCAGGGAAAATAAACAGTAATGACATATTATGAATTCTCACAACATTTCTATTTAAGGAAACCAAGCTGGTCTTGATGGAGATGAAGTTATTAGATTTTCTTCTTATGGCCTCCAGACCCAACTTAATTCTGAAGGTCTGGTGCAGGATAACAGCTAGTAATCTTGCACCTCTTCCATTTTTTAGCTTTAGTTGTCCATCATATGTCAACATTTGATATTTTAAACTTCTTCTTAAAAACCACTGGTCAGATTTCAACCAAATTTGGCAGAGAGCATCCTGGCATGAAGGGTTTTCAAATTATACAAATGATGCCAACTGGCCATCATTTGTAAAATTTCTACCATTATTAAAAATGGAAAAACTTTTAAACACCCTTTTCTCGAAAACCGCTTGACAGAATTTTACCAAATTAGACAGAAAGCATCCTTGCATGAAGGGCTTTCAGTATTTGTACAATGATGATGATTCTATGTCAGATGTGGCCACCATTACTCAGAATAAAAAACTTTGTGATGGCTTCTTCTTAAAAACCACTCAACAGAATTGACCAGATTTTGACAGAAAGCATCTTGGCTTGAAGGGCTTTCAAATTTGGTCAAATGATGCAGATCTGCCATCAAATATGGTTGCTGCTACTGAAAATATTTAATTCTTAAAACAACTTCTCAGAAACTACTTAACAGAATTTGACCAAATTTGACAGAAAGCATCCTGGCATGAAGGTTTTTTTAGATTTTTACAAATGATGTATATTTGCTGTCAAATATGGCCACTGTTAAATTTTTTTTTTAGAAAAACCTTGAAATGACTTCTTAAAAAAAAGCTCAGTAGAATTGACAAAATTTATTTTTTTTATATTAAGCATCCTGGCATGAAGGCTTTCAAATCGAACAAATAATGCTGATTCATTTTAAAATATTACTGCTGTTACTGAAATCAGAAAGAAAAAAAACTTCAACAACTTCTCCAAAACCACTAAACAGAATTTGTCCAAATTTGATACAAAGTGCCCTAGCCTGAAGGCCTTTTAAATTGATATAGATGATGCTGATCTGCCATTAAATAGGCAAGGCCTGTATTTGTTGAAGTGTATCAAATATAATAGAATCAACATATGTGTAAAACTTCCCAACAGTTACTAGGAAATTGCAAGAACTTTGATCTGTAGTGAAAAGAAATAAATAATATAGGCACCAACATTTAAATTTGGCATCATAGTATCAGACTGGTTCTTATGCTTTAGTGTTTTAAATTTGGCATCATAGTATCAGACTGGTTCTTATGCTTTAGTGTTTTAAATTTGGCATCATAGTATCAGACTGGTTCTTATGCTTTAGTGTTTTGACACTCGTAAGCCATATTAAGCTGACAAATTAAGGGTAAAAGTAACCCCAAAATGGGCTTTGCTTTGATAGGGTTTCTTTCTAATGTAGTACAGCTCTTTGAAAGATTGCTTCTGACCTCAGACCTATGACATCAAACAGCAGCTTCTTGTCTTATTTTCTACTTATCTACATGTACCTGAAAAGCTGGTTTGTCAATTTTATTACCGTATATACTCATGTATAATCCCATACCAACTGCAAAATGCATAGTCCCAGATCTGCCGTCGCATAATGCACCGGGCAGATCTGGGTCTATGCAGTTTGTAAGGACTAATCAGTAGAACAAACAACATAGACCCTGATCTGCCGGCTCATTATGCGCTGGCTGATCAGGGTCTATGTTTGCATTTGGACCTGACTTATATACGAGTATATATGGTAGAATACAACTTCATAACCAGATACTTTTGCGATAAAAATTGTGACTGTTTTAAAGAGGTGACCAGTTTTGAGAGGTTTTACTGTTTTTAGAACAGGTTTATTTGGGCCAAAAATGTGTTGCCAGTCAGAAGAGGAATTAGGGCTACCAAGGGGGTGGTTTAAGATGGTTTCACTGCAGATGAATCCAACTTATTTACCGTGTTAACTTGCGTATAATCCGGGTCCAAATGCAAACAACATAGACCCTGATCTGCCATCACATAATGTGCCAGCAGATCAGGGTGTATATTGTTTGTTCTACTGATTAGTCTTTACAAACTGCATAGAACCAGATCTGCCAAGAGCTAATTTCATGGTTCTACATTGATGATAAGAGAGAAGGCGGTTCTTGTTAAACATGATGATGATTTTATTCTTCAGTTGGAGATGGTTGTAATTGCAAGTGTGTCAGACAATGTGGTGCTGGTCCTGTTTACTTTGCTAATGTGTACACTACAAACGTGCTAATACTAATACAATGCAATAAGATGGTATTCAAATTTTAAGGAGTCTGCAAATAATGGTTTTATTGGAAACTTTTTTTAAAAAAAATTAAATATGAAGTACTGGGTTGCTAGGGTCAATATTGTTTTGGAATTAATTGAGGAGTTCATCTTAAAATCAGGGCCCATAATTCTTCTCTGTGTAGGCATTAGCAGACATGGACAAGCCAATCATTGTACAGAATGTCTTTGCTGAACAGAAAAAAATACTTCCATTACTTGACAGATCCTTAATTGAGAGACATTTGCACACTGGAGCCATTTCCTACAGGGGGTAGTACTTAGATGGAATGTTGGGGCTGTTTGGAAACCAACTACATGTCATCAAGTATTGACTTAATGCCAACTGTAAAAATATATGTTGATCTTTCTCCATTATAACTGAATCCTGTAGTTTACAGATAGAGATAATTATTAGAGAATTAAAGGGGGGTGTGAGTACTGTATATTGAGATTTTTTCCCCACCTGACCACCACTACATCTCTATTATCACCTTTACAGAAACTTTTGCGAAGTGTGATTTTTTTTTCTCGCAATTTTTCACGATCTAGTCACAAAGCTAGTGAATAAATGCAAATTATTCAGAACCAAATTAATACTTGCAATATCATAGGAATTAAATATATACACTTTAAACACCCCAGCCCTCCACCCCCATCTACTGTTCCATCATCCAACAAAAAAAACAATGTTTATTTTGGATACACTAATGTCTTAGCAGCTTAGTGAAATATAATATCTTTAGTGTTTTATAATATTTTAAGAAAGCTATGTGTTTTGTTTTTTGAAGCATTTATCAATACCAACAATACAAAACTTAATGGGCTGATTGATAATTACCATATATACTCGCGTATAAGCAAAGGCCAAATGCAAACAACATAGACCCTGATCTGCCGTCGCCTAATGCGCCGACAGATCAGAGTCTATGTTGTTTGTTCTACTGATTGGTCCTTACAAACTGCATAGACCCAGATCTGCAGGGGCATTATGCAAAGGCAGATCTGGGTCTTCGCAGTTTGCAGTTGCTATGGGCCTATATGCAAGTATATACGGTAATTAAACTTGTCCCAGCATTTTTGCTGTTGATAAGTTTGTTACTTCCACGAGTCAGATTTCATGAAAAGTACATTAATGACTCCAAAGCTGTATAGGTGTTAAACATTTTGTTAATTTAATACAAATGTATTAGCCTAAAGAAAATGTACCATAAATTAATACATTATTCCCTCATTATAACACTGTCCATGGGAGCCATAGAGCATACCACCTTATAATGAAGTATATGATACAGTACTCCATTGTTATAATGTCCATTGTAGCCATGTAGTATACCATCTTATAGTGAGACTACCTTATAATGAAGTACATGATACATTACTCCCTCATTATAATGATGTCAATGGAGTCTACTGCCCTATAGTGAGACCACCTTATAATAAAGTACATTATACATATAAATCTATTACTGAATAATGAAGTGGGAGTCATGACCAAGCCTGCCTTATAATGGGAGCTGTGTTGTAATGAAGGCATTGTAGCGAGGGAGTGCTGTATAATTATGACCGAATTCGGCTTCCAAACTATCTCTGTAAATAACATATTCTGTCAGTTTTATAATGATTATATTTTCTGCTTTACACTGACATTCATACTCAGACTGCTTTACACTGACATTCATACTCAGACTGCTTTACACTGACATTCATACTCAGACTGCTTTACACTGACATTCATACTCAGACTGCTTTACACTGACATTCATACTCAGACTGCTTTACACTGACATTCATACTCAGACTGCTTTACACTGACATTCATACTCAGACTGCTTTACACTGACATTCATACTCAGACTGCTTTACACTGACATTCATACTCAGACTGCTTTACACTGACATTCATACTCAGACTGCTTTACACTGACATTCATACTCGGACCAAGTGAAATAAAGCACTACTCCAAGCCACCTTGGGAAATGCAAAAAGTGGCCTTCAAACAGTGTTCAGAACTCTCTTAAAATGCTGTAAACCAGAAAGGCCTAAAACAAATGTGATCTGCAGGCCCATCATTGGAGCTGAAGGCCCTACCATAATGATATAGTGTTTAAGGATAGGATTAGCTGTCGTCCAGAAAGACCGACAATTTGCCACATGGATGGATCCTGCGACAAATACATCAGCACCAGGCCTACAGGCCAATGGTAATTTCAAACACTGCCTCCAAAGACACTAAAGATTTATTTCTACTGTAAACAGATTATAGGGATCTATAAATAAAGTATCTAAGACAGGTGGATGCCTAATACAGGTGACCTTTAAGGCAGATATGACTGTATATCTACCTAAACAAATCAAGGGAGATAATTTCTTGCATCTGAACCTCATCTAATTTAGCATTCACTATAAGGCCATTTACATCTGTACATAAAATTTATTTGAAATTGCAAATTTCTAAAATTTCTAGTAAGAAAAAAAAAGCTAGCTAAAATCGGAATAGTCACCACCCAGCTAAAACAGATATGTAATAGTGATCCAGGAGTATCCAGTAAATGTGCATAGGGCAGGTACTATAATTTTTGAGAAGAGAAATGTTAGGGAATTTCCATTTGAATTCCTCTTTTACTAAGACAACATTTTGTTAAAGTTTGTTGAATAACAAGGATAGCAGGTGTCTTTCAGTTAAACACGATTTGAAAATTCAAAGAATCAAGAAAATTATTCAGGCTTGTCATCTAATTTTGATTACAAATATTGATGAGTAATTCACACAACTTGTTGGAACCTTCATTCTCGTCTTGATTGGATGTCTACAAGCTTTATTAGACAGAATAATAAAAATGCATCCAAGCAGAATTATTACCCTTATCTCTGCCAGCCTGTTGATGCAGTTGTAGTTTCAAGTGATCATAGCAGACGTAAATGAAATCCCATTAAGTAGATAGTCCAAGAGACATTTAATTCCATAATATTCGCTATAAATTGGTTCATGCAAATGAAATTCATTGATAATTGTGTCCCAGGATCTGTAATTTACAGTCATCTGTGAGTTTCATAAAGTAGTCTACATAGTAGTTTGACCAAAGTATTTCAAAGTTGCAATATATACTATCTATACTCGCATATAATCCAGTTCCAAATGCAAACAACATAGACCGTGATCTCCCGTCGCATAATGCGCCAGGAGATCATGGTTTGTGTTGTTTGTTCTACTGTCTAGTCCTTCCAAACTGGTTAGACCCTGATCTGCCGGTGCATTATGCAATGGCAGATCTGGGTCTATGCAGTTTGCAGTTAGTATTAACTTATACGCAAGTATATATGGTACTCAAAACTCCAAGTGTGACCAGTGCCCTCACTGTGAAAGCAGAAGACAGGGCTCGAAATAAACACTAATCCGTGATCAGTAAAATATGCATACAGATCACTAAAACCCCAGCCCTTATCAGTGAAATTTCCACTAGTTGTTATCATAAGTTGACACGTGGACTTGTCTCAGATGTATCTAATAAAATAGGTGATGACATGCCCTTTTATGATTAATTGATCTTGTTTATTGAGTTATCTGAGTACGTACAAAAACTCCGCATGTGACAAAGTACAGTGAATGCCAGAGGCAGAAATAGCTGTGCATTCTTCCACACACTAATATTAATACTCATGATATAAAACGATTGAGGGCATCAGGCCAGAGCAAAAACTTGGCCAGTTGGAAAAGGTCATGTTGTATGACTCGAGGAATAAAGCAGAATTATACAGGATAACGGTTGTTTTTTTTTTAGATCATTATTGATATTAAACATTCATTGCCTTATAAGATGACAAGTAGAAAGATTTGGAAGTTATTTTCATGGTGTGCTGCCGCCACCAAAACATCAGAAATGACATGAGGACAATAAAGAGTGTGATTATAAAATATGATTTAGAAAAGAGAGTCAGAGAGAACCAGAAATCCTCAAAAAATGAAAACAAATGCTGGCAATTTGACCCAGAAAAGGATGTGGTGTTGTGCCCTTTCTCAACTGAGTATTAGAAGAAATATGAATGTGTACAAATCAGGGAAATTTAGGAGATTTAGGCAGGATCAGTAAAAATGTTATTTGGTGATCCTTTAGATCAGTGGGAAAAAAATCCTACCGGTTATTTCAAGCCCTGAGAAGGGGGTATATTGATTTGCTACTGTCCATGCATACCTATATGCATGTCCATCCTCGATCCGTTTTTGGGCAATAGCTCAAAATCTATTAAACTTGAAGCCATTAAATTTGACACATTTTATCATAGTCATAAGTTGATGATCTGATGATTTTTCATGCCATCACAGTGATCTTTTAGATGTTTTTTTAAATACAGTTTTAAACTTTCTGGAC
The DNA here is from genome assembly GCA_029931535.1 of Margaritifera margaritifera. Taxonomy (NCBI): domain Eukaryota; kingdom Metazoa; phylum Mollusca; class Bivalvia; order Unionida; family Margaritiferidae; genus Margaritifera; species Margaritifera margaritifera. Next base: position 4,687,391 of record JAQPZY010001636.1, on the reverse strand, counting down.
TTGGCCTTTTAGACCAACATACTTTTTGCACCACTGAGCAAATGTAGTTGCCATGGCATTGCAATAGCAAGCAAAACATTTGATTACTTCATCAGCTTTGCAACATGCAACCATAAAGCTTTGGCATCGATGTAAATGTAAGCTTACATTTGGAAGCATATGGTAAACTTCCTAATGAAAATGAAGATATTAGAAAGGTATTAGCAGTCTGTAGAAAAACCAATATTAATGATTATTCCCAGTATAAGTGGATGAAAATACTATTAGATACAGTTAAAAATCAATCATGCAGGCCAGTCTTATCTCAGATTTTAATTTGTACTGGGTCAATTGCACCAAGGGAAAACCCAATGATAAGCTCCAGTATAACATTGAATGGTAAATATGAATTGATTTTATTCCTGATTCTGCTTTTATATAGAATTATATGACCTGCATCATGTAGATTCACCAGTGGGACCAGTACATTTGACATTTAAGCAGAATGTTTAAAAGAGCCTGGTTTTTGTCAAAAATTGGTATAGTGGTTCGTTGCTTGGTTGGGTGTTTTTTATTGGCACTTTCAACACATTATTTTCTATATCATGCTGAGGTAATGGGAGCTAAGTGCCTTTTGTAAGGGCACACCAAGGCAACTGACTGTGTTGGCCTGGGTGGGTCTCAAACCCACAACCTTTTGATTATAAATCAGATGCTCTACCAACTGAGCTAACACAGCTATTATGATGTAAATGCATTTTGTGTGTTCAGTTGAAATGGGTAATTGTTATTATCAAGGATGTAAATGCAAAATACAAACACACCACGTACAGTACTACACCATTTGGGATTGGTTAAAAATACATGATAACCGGTGTAATCAGACCATGGCAGGGGACCAAAAAGTTTAGGCTGAGCCAGATAGAATACTCAAAACTGATAACATTTTGCAGCCAAAATGGGTAGGGATCATGAATACTTACCTTATATACTCGCATATAAATTGAATCCAAATGCAAACTGCATAGACCCAGATATGCCATTGCATGATTAGGGTCTATGTTGTTTTCTGTTGGACCCGACTTATAAGCAAGTATAAATGGTAGATGTCAGATTAGTCCAATTGAAAATATACTACATACATTTTGAAGTAAAAAGTTTTGGTTTTATTTATTTTGTTCAATCTTTAAGTTAATTCTTGGTCTCCCTTTGGGTGACCATTAACTTTTCACCGTCAATCATGGCTACAGATACTTTACTTCGAAATATTAAAATATCCCATATGATCTTTGTTCTCCATGTATGTCACATGCTGAAATAATATCTCCTCTGTTTTGGGACTGTCGTATATCACAGGTATTTTTAAACGGCATGTTACAATGGATTATTAATAAGTGTAATCACACCAACAACTTAATTTTCTCAAAGAAAAATGTAATATTCAGAATCAAAGAAAAAACTAGGGCTGATGACAGAGTCAATTTATTTATTCTTTTAGCAGAACAATTTATTTATACCATATATACTCGCGTTTATGTGCCGGCAGATCAGTGTCTATGTTGTTTTTTCTACTGATTAGTCCTTACAAACTGCATAGACCCAGATCTGCCAGCGCATTATGCGACAGCAGATTTGGGTCTATGCAGTTTGCAGTTGGTATTGGCTTATACACAAGTATATATGGTAGACTGGTGCAAGCAAGTGAAACGTGTTTGCTCTGTTGTAAGCTCAAGAATTTATCTTTTAAAGAGGATAAAAAGTTATCTACCACTCAACTGTTAGATATTATTCTACAATACATTCATTCTTCCTCTTTTGGACCACTGCTGCACAATTTGGGGAAATACAGCTTATAGCAATATTGAAACAATCCACAAGCTTCAAAAAAGGGCAGCAAGAATTATCCTAGATTTACCATTTGATCCACCTTCCAAATTTTGTTCTCAGAATTGAAATGGATACAATTTAAATACATATTAGACTACCAGAGGTCATTATTAATGTTCAAAGTTAAGAATGAACATTGCCGTAAATATTTGCATGGCATGTTTCATTGTAAATCAAAATAACAACACACCTAAATTCAGATCAACTACAAATGATCAGTGCAGAATACCATTTCCAAAAACAAATACTTTAAAACAATAATTTGCTTTCTCTGGTGCTATTTTATGTAATGAACTCCCTGAAACCATTAGATCAGAAACAAATCTAAATGTGTTCAAAACAAAATTGTATAACCATTATCTTGAAGGACAATTGTCATTTTAAATCTTGAAATATTGAAATGCATACTCACAACCATTGTCTTGAAGGGCAATTGTCATTTTAAATGTTGAAATATTGAAATGCATACTCTCCAGGTTGCTCTGTTAATGCATACATGTATCATATACACTTTGTGCTTTTATACTTGATGTATCCTGAGGGCTCTGTTAATGCATACATGTATCATATACACTTTATGCTTTTATACTTGATGTATCCTGAGGGCTCTGTTAATGCATATATGTATCATATACACTTCATGCTTTTATACTTGATGTATCCTGAGGGCTCTGTTAATGCATACATGCATCATATACACTTTGTGCTTTTATACTTGATGTATCCTGAGGGCTCTGTTAATGCATACATGTATCATATACACTTTATGCTTTTATACTTGATGTATCCTGAGGGCCTCAGGGGAGGATAGAGTATTATGCTACCCTCATAAAATAAAGTATTTATTATTATTATTAATATTATGTGTAGGCCGAGTGGCCTAAGGCTTAAACCCATTTGTCTGAAAATCAGGTTTATTAACCAGATTCTGTATCTTTTCTATCTTGGCATATCACGTTTTGATTACCATGTATACTCACTTAAAAGTAGAGTCCAACTGTAAACAACATAGACCCTGATCTGCCATTGCATAGTACTCCTGCAGATCAGGGTCTACATTGTTTGTTCTACTGATTACTCCTTACAAGCTGCATAGACCCAGATCTGCTGGTGCATGATGCAATGACATATCTGGGTCTATGCAGTTTGTAGTTGGACCCAACAAGCAAGTTTATATGGTAGGTACAATTTTGCAAACAATTGCTAATACTATTGACCTAATTGTCCCATTTTGCAAACAATTGCTAATACTATTGACCTAATTGTCCCATTTTGCAAACAATTGCTAACACCATTGACCTAATTGTCCCATTTTGCAAACAATTGCTAACACCATTGACCCAATTGTCCCATTTCATAACATGTCTGCAGATAAAGTCTGTGTGCTGTTGGTCCTACTTACAATTAAAGCAAACAGTTCATTATGTGATGAGGGAGCTGGGTCTACACTGGTCTCAGTTTGATGTATGTTTGACATAGATAAATGCCATATTTCCTTATATTTTGCAGGTAATGACCTAATAAGTGTTCCACCAGAACCAGCGAAGTATGCCAACAAAGGAGAAGATGTGCCGTTTATGTGTACAATTTCTGTACCTTCCCACCTGAAAGATTCCAAGGTTCGAATACGATGGAAGCTTAATGGAGTCTACATCCATCCTAACAAATCAGAAAAATTTAAATCTGAGAGAGATGGTCAGATACTAATAATTAAAAATGTGAATAATGATGATGCGGGTTTATATGCCTGTGTGGTGGACATTATTGGGGATGATGTCAAGGACATTGACAAGGTCAAGGACATTGCCAGTGGGCGGCTCTTTATCAGAGGTAAAAAATTTCAAAAGATTTGAATGTGTTCTTGTCAAAAATGTATTTTCACTAAAGGTAAACTCGGCATTTTTTATCTATATTCAGTGAAACATTCCTAAACTGGTCCCAAGACTTGTAACCTGATCACCTCTCCAAACTGGACATACATAGTGCTCTCAGCAAAGCCCTTTTAATACTACTCAGACCTCTGTTTACTGGCCACCTCAATAAAATTGCCATAATTTTTTGTTCCAATGATTGTCCGGTTTATGAAAGTTTTTACCATATCCCCTTTTATTTTGTTTTCAATTTTTGTTTTCTCGATAAGACAGGAAAGGCAGCAATCAATCTGTCTCCAATTGTCTATCCTGTCTGAACTACCAAAACTCTGCTTTCTCTAATAATCTTCATTGAATAGGGTTCTAAAATAATCTTGCATAGACTTTCATAAATGGCCTACTCTGATCACAAGAAGATTAAAAGATTATAGGCTGTTGTGACCTATTTGTTGGTGCACATTTTCCTCTGACATGGTAAACTTGTAGGGAAATGTGTAACATGAATGCCAGGAAATATTCATCCAAAAAATTGTATTTACCTTTTGTATACAGCGTAGACCCAGTTCTGCCATTGTATACTGTGACTGCAGGCCAGGGTCCATGTTGATTTTTTACAATCTGCAGTATAATTAAAAGCATAGAAGCTGATCCTGGTGTGACACATTAGCTGCCTCGGTGTGTCCTTGGGAAAGGTGCTTACTGTATATACTCGCGTATAACCCGATACCAACTGGAGACTGCATAGACCCAGACCTGCCATTCCATAATGCACTGACAGATCTGGGTCTATGCAGTTTATAAGGACTAATGAGTAGAACAAACAACATAGACCCTGATCTGTCAGTGCAGTATGCGATGGCAGATCAGGGCCTATGTTGTTTGCATTTGGACTCGGAATATATGCAAGTATATACGGTAACTCCCATTTCTTCGGCATGATGTATCCAATAATGTGTGAAAGATGTGGTTAAAAACCCAAATAAACAAATAAATTCTGTGATCAAATTTAGACTGAAGTGTTGCTAAAAGTATTGCTAAAACCGACATATTTCTGTGATAATTTCATTCATATGGTAATGTTTGAGTTATAAACAAGACATACATCAATCAGATAGGTTACCATTTTCTATTTGTGAAGTAAAAATGTGTAGATTCTAAGTTTGACATTTGACAGTTTCTACAAGGATTACATTGGTTATCGGCTGCCATTTTTGCTGTGTCACAGACTGTGTTTTTGGATCTCATTCACTTCATAATAAAATTCAAAACTTGGTTCCAGTCTACCAATATGTATGGAACCAGTCTTAGAATATTGACACTGCAAAAATAACGATCAATTGCCATTGTAAAACCTCATAGAGATCGTAAAATGCTGTTGTAGTAGCACTAAATTTATTATCTGCATGTTTTGATTTCGCAATTAGAAAATGGTAACCAATCTGATGTTTATTACTCCAACAATTTCCCAACACAATTAAAAAAACGAGTATTCATCCATTAAACAGCACAGTTACCCCTCCCAGCCCCGGATTTCTCAATGTCCAGCAGGGATGGCATCCCCTTAATTTTTTTGAGGTTCCTCAGTAACTCGTGCCCTCACTTATATTGCAGTCTATGTTTTCGGACCCAATTTAGCGCGAGTTATAAAGGAGAGGTGTAGCACAAAACTTATTATCTACATGTTTTTATTTTGCAATTTATGTTTATCTTGTTTATTACTCGAACATTGATGTATGAACAAAATTACCATGGTATTAGTTAGCATCGAGCATACTTTAATTAAGATAATTCCAAAACAAGAAAATATTAGCATGCAATGCTAATACTAAAGTAGTTCTCTTTTTCATCCCGAAATGGACATTACTTTGGGAATAAAAAAGATAAGCTATTTGATTGATTATATCTTCTTTATTTCTCAAACATCAGTATATAAATTAAATTATCATAGAAAAATGCTGGTATTAGCTAATACAGGGCTTTACAAATCCACTTGCCCAATGCCTGGGGCAAGCTCAAATTTGGCTCAGGCAAGCTCAAGTTTGCAATATACATGCCTGAGGGCAAGGCCAAAAAATTGAGAGAGAGCGAGGTTGTGTTCAGTTTGTAATGCTTTATGTTCATCAAGTTTTATACTCTGCGAACTTGCCACAGTACATATATCAGCACCTTTATTATGCGTTTATATGTACCGCATTCTTCTTTTACATAACTGCCTGCAGTTTCTTTCATCTATTAATCCCTTATTTCAAACAATATACTAAGTCTGGTATTTCCATTTTGTACTCAATATCAAGGTCATTCTTGAATTTTGTCATGCAGACCATGTCAAGGTCATTCTTGCATTTTCTCATGCAGACATGATAATGTAAATATTTACTTTTTGAGGCATGTTTTGTCAACTATTCATATTTTAACTTGTCAGTTACATTTTAATCAAAATATTTGTACATATATGGAATTTGCTGACTTTAAAGCACCGACCTAGTCACAGGCATTTAGTGAACTCTGATATCTGCCGAGGCTTGCCAACTCTAAAAAAATCAGCTTGTCAGAGATTGTTTTGATGCATGTCACCGATTTCAAGGTGACTAGGTGATAATTGTTAATAATATAACCAATGGTCTGGGAATTTTTGGCTGCCCCCCTCCCCCCTCAAAGTTGCATGTATTGCTAGGGTAGTGCTACGCCACTGGAATAAAACTTAAAACTCATGGGATTTCTTTGACATGTATGGTTGAAAATAAAAAGCATTCATTGATATGATTAAATGAAAATGGTGCTGTTCGGACATCCAATATAGCCACCATAGCAGCCATCTTCATAATCTTGTTATCGCTACTCCTTATAAATGGAAAGTCATACTGACATGGGGTTTTCAACAGAAGACTTCTTATGATGTCTAATTGGTCCTCAATGAAAATGGTGCTAATATTTTATCCAATATAGCTGCCATAAAGGCCATCTTGGAAACCTTGTTATCACTACTACTCCTTCCTGAATGGATGGTCATATTGACCTTGGATTTTCACCAAAAGACGTATATTTATGTCTAGTTGGTCCTAAATGAAAATGGTCCTGATCTGACATCCAGTATGGATGCCACATTGGCCAATTTGAAAATGTGATTATCACTCAAGAATATCCAAGATGGTTTCAACACTCAGCAGTTCAAAGAAGAAATGGTCTTATCTTCGATTCCTTGAAGTTCTTTTTGGACAGTAGAGCATCAGTCCATTTAAGGGACTATGGTTTAAATTTTGATATTTGCATTATTTTTGTGAACTAGAGTTTGCATACCTAGATTTCTTCTAATGAATGATTTTCTCTTTCAGTCGCACCAGAGCCTCCGAAGTATGTGACAGTAGTTTCCTGTTTGGGAAATACAGCTGAACTCTCCTGGCAACCAGGCGATAATGGGGGTGCTGAAATTGCAAGTTATTTAGTGCAATTCAATACCTCTGATAATCCAAAAATGTGGAATAATTATTACGAAGAAATTCCTCCAACAGTGAGGACTACACACATACATTTGTCCCCATGGGGAATGTATTCCATTCGAATGTTAGCAAAAAATAGTGCTGGATATAGTGATCCTAGTCTACCAACGAAAAAAACTTGTACGACTCCTCCAGATCATCCTGGAGGTAATCCGAAAGATGTGCGGTCATTAACACATAAAAAGAATAAATTGATTGTAACATGGAAAGTAAGTATTATGTATTCTGTTTTTATATATTCTAGAAATTAAAGTTACTAGTAGTTTTAACTTACATATTAAGATACAAGTGACCATTTTACTGTACATAACCATATTTCCATGGTTGTTGCAAGGGTGTCAAAACTGTGATGACCCCTCCAACCATTTTAAGTTGTAAACATGTAGATCAATTGTCTCACAACTTATTTTACACACTCGGTGCCCAAGCTGGTAAAATTTTAAGGAATCATTCTGATGTACTGTATTTGTGTTGCATCGTATATCTGATATCAAGTCAGGCTAGTCACATTTGAAGTTGCATTTTATTGATAGTTGTGTGAAGTCAAGTCACAAATTCACACAAGTCAGACATGACTCTGAATGTAGACATGTTTTGTTAGGTCATTGACTGTGTCATTATTCAGGGCATCATCAAAAGTTGGATTCAAGATGAATATGTAAATCTTCCACCTCATGTAAGGTACATTTTGTACTTGGGATATTTCCTGCATGTGATTTTGTCTTAGCTGTGGTAAAAGTAGGTCATATCAACCCTATTTCCATGAATTATTGAGTTTATTAAGGTATTTATGTAACAAAGCAGCAGATGCTGTCTCCTTTGTTCATTGTTTTAGCTCACCTGGCAGTTGCTTCGTCCATCATCTGTACATAGAAAATTGCTTATTATCACTTTAGAGACCACTTTTCTGATCTGATTTTGATCACCTTTGGTTTATATGTCATCAAGCTCTTGGACAAGTTTGATAATGAGCATGATCCATGGATATTAATGAGGTGATCTTGCATCAGATTGGCTGTGCTTATTACCACTGCACTCTTGAGGTCATATTTCTGATTCAACTTTGATCAGATTTGGAATATGGGCTTGTATCATCTCGGGCCCCGGGTGGCCAAGTGGTCTAAGACACTCACCTTTACAGATTATTCACATATCACCTCTCTCCATGTGGGTTCGAGTCTCAACTCGGCCAATGTGGGCATTTGTGAAAGCTTGCCAGTAGCTTCCCATGGGTTGGTGGTTCTGGATTCTTTATCCACCAAATATACTGGCCACCATGCGTAGCTTGTCATGTGCTGAAAAATGGCATTAAACCCACAAAACACACTGTATCATCTCAATGAGCGAAATCCACACATATTAATTGGGTCATCTTGTTTCTGATTGGCTAAGCTTGTTACCATTTTAGAGGCTGTATTTCCGGTCTTTTTTTTATCAAACTTGGAATATAAGCTTATATCATCAAGATCTTGGATGAGATTAATAATGAGTGAGATCCATGCATACTATTGAGGTGATCTTGTATCTGATTAGCTGAGCTTGTCACCACTCTTGGAGGCCATATTTCTGATCAGATGTTGATCAGACTTAGAATATGGGTTTATATCATCATGATATCTGACAGTTTTGATAATGAACAAGATGCACACATATTAATGAGGTGATCTTGCATCAGCTTAGCTGAGCTTACTCTAGTGACTCTATTTATGATCATATTTTGATCCAAGTTATTAAATAGCCTTATTTATTATATACTTTAGTGTGAAATATAGAAACTTATTGGCAAAATAATGTTCATATTTTTTCATTCCCATATTTTCACATGTGAAAAATATATCCTTATATTTTCACATGTGAAAATATAAGATTTCCCATCATGCCATGCGACGCTGGATTGTGTGTGCCTACAGAAGTTATACCTGCAGCAACAAAAACGAGCACTTTGTGATCTAGAACAAATAAACAGAAACTGCATTACATTTCAGACATGGAAATTAATTTTTTCTGACGAAATTTGAGTCGACTCCGTTCTCGTCTCTATGAAGTTATTTCCCCTTACTTCCTTGACAACAATGATAAACCCACTGTAATGCATTGATGAATCGGAGTTGCTATGTGGTCAAATATGATCAAATAATTACAAAATGTCAAAAATATAATTTACTGAGACAGATTAGGTCAACCCAATCATATCGCTATCTTAAGTCACTGATATTTATATGACCAGCCTATGAAAGTAAGGTGAATTTACGAAAAAGGAGGTGGGTGAGAGGTGGAGTGTTGTGCTGTATAAGAAGTTTAATCCTCTAAGTTTCGATTCTGGAGCAACTTTGGTATATAATAAAAAGAAAATTTTCTTATCCTACGTTAATACCAGATATATTTCATCGTGTGGTACCAAAAACGGTATATTTTAACTCATGGCTTCGTCACTCATTAAAATATCACGTTTTTGGTACCACACGATGAAATATATCCGGTATTAACATAGGAGAAGAAAATATCCTCTATATCATCAGGATATTGGATGAGTTTTATTAAAAGCAAAATCTGCTTTACCAATCTGGAGACCAAATTTAGATTAGATTTAGCTCAAACATGGCAAATAAGCTAGGTTATATTGTCATGGTCTTGGACAGATTCTATGACAATTGAGATCTGCTCATATTAATGCAAGGATCTTGCATCTGATTGGCTGAGCTTGTTACTTCTTTAGAGACTATAGTTCTCAAACAGTTTTGATAAAACTTGGTAAATAGGTTGATGTAATCAAGATTTTGGGTGAGTTCAATTGTAAGCTAGAGCTGTACATATTAATTATCCCTTTATCTTTGGAAATGGTTTTTATGTTTTTTCAGATTGTAGTAAAATAGGTAAAATTGATATGATATAAAGGTTAGGAGATAGTTTGCATAAGGTTATGTTATTACAATACTACGTAAGCCAGCTTAGTCAAATTGTCAACTGTTAAGTTATGTAAGGGCAATATCAGGCCCACTTGAGCCTCTTCTTTACACATCATGGGACAGACTTCACTGAATGTTTCAATTAGATCACACTGATTTTTCCTAATGTTTTGTTTTTTAATAAAAGCTTACTGGGCATGAAAGAAAAATCTAGATATACAAGCTACATTGGTCCCTGGGTCTACCCTTACCCCTGCAGGGGCACAGATTGAGGGGTGGGACATAATAAGAGAGTGTGGGGATATGTGTTTTACAAACATTGTGTAGTTTTATATAATAAATTTAGGCGAGATTTTAGCATTGCAGCACCAGAAATTCCTTGAAATTTATTCATTTTTTGTTTGTTTGTTAATACTGTATATACTTGCATATACATGTAAGCCAATACCCACTGCAAACTGCATAGACCCAGATCTGCCATCGAATAATGCGCCGGCAGATCTGGGTCTATGCAGTTTGTAAGGACTAATCAGTAGAACAAACAACATAGACCCTGATCTGCTGGTGCATAATGTGCTGGCAGATCAGAGTCTATGTTGTTTGCATTTGGACATGGATTTTTACATGAGTATATATGGTATGTTAATCTTGATGTCTTCACTTTTACCTTAAGTTTTTACACACATATCATGAGCTCCTATACAAAGATTGTGGTACAGAATATTTAACCCCATGGATTGTATGAAGTCATAAAGTAACTAGTATTTTATTTCATTTTCTTGAAATATTTTTGCAATCTTTATTTTCAATTAAATATCAAATCTTTAATACCTAGACATGTTCATAGTTCATTTTAGGCTGCACCACTGCACCATTGACCCTTATTTTTGATCTTTGGTGAAAAAAAGTTGCCTCTGGCATTTGTGGGGCACATAAAAAAAAGTACCTAGAAAATAAAGATAAAACATTGTTAAGGTTGATTTTCGAGTGACTGGATTGAGTGCATCCCAAGCTGGTTTACTGAATCGAGTGCACTCTTTACCATTAAATCATAAGATGATCAATTTCATTGGCTGACAGAAATGTCTTAATGATTTTGATTAGTTTGGGCACCAATCAAGAACATGTGCTTAATAATCATTGATAGAAATTGTAAAGAATAGAAGCAGAAATCTTGAGCATTTATTTCCAATGTAGCATATGGGGAGGAAAGAATCTTGACTCAAGTGTTCAAAAAAAATTCTAGAGGGGCATCATTACTAAGCATGAGGAATTGCCGGGGAGGCTCATAAATATATGTGTTTGAATTTTCTGGAATAAACAAGAAACAGGAAAGGATATTTGCAACCCCTATTTTTTCTAAATGAACCCAATTTTTGACCTGGTAGGCACCCAAGGGCCCGACTTTTTCCTTTCAACTTATTTTATATAAAATGACCATCACAGAAGTCTGATCTTTGGAAATACCCATGTACAGTTAAACTTGTCTGTAGAGGACAGTCAAGGGACCACACAAAAATCTGTCCTTTATGGGCAGGTATACTTTATATAGAGGTAAAATTATTTAAAAATTAGCAAAAGGGACCTTGGCATCCCAATTAAATGGCGGTGTTAACTCAGGCACATTTTACTGACTGTGTTCATGGAGTACAGACTATTAGTGGTGACATCAATACAAGCAAAAATTTGTATGTATTGCATGTGCAGAAGAAATAAGCAGCCAATTTATCTTGTCCCGTGGGCAATGCACAAGACTTGGATTCCTCCAGTCTGCCAGCAAAGCGAGAAATTTACACATCAACACATTCTAACTAGCACGTCAGTATCTCTCATGATAAGGCCAAAGCAGTTCTTTGGAATTAAATTTTTTTGACTATCGCCTCAAGGGACAAATTTAATTCGGAATCTGAAGCAGTGCATTTACTCATCTAATCCACAAGCAAAAGATGTGATGATTATGAGAGTATGAAAAAGGTAGAATCCATCCAAAATATAGTAGAAAAAAATCCCCAGAGAGTTCTGGAGAAATATTTACATAGTAAAGTGAGCTTGACTTGGAGAATAATAACTATATATGGCTCAGGTTGCCAAGGTGGGGAATAATGATACATGTAATGTGAAATTCCATGAGTTATTGCAAAACATGTTCGACATTGAGTTACAATGAAATTCCCATGAAGTAATCTTACAGTATAAAAGTTGTTAAATAATTGACAGATATTCTTTTGTAAAATTTTCATGTAAGTCACCAAGGAAATTAAGTCAGCTTCAGTTTATGCTGTTTGATCACAGTTATCACATTTTTAAAGTTTTTCTTTTAAGCAGAAAACCTGTTTTGAATAAGCAACTTGTATTATTTTTAGGACATTAATTTGTGGTCTTTTCAAGAATTTTCTGTAAAATGATCCAACCAAAAGACCAGATTTCAATGTGCAACTTTTTCATTTAGCATCATTTTCTTTTTTCAGCAGCTAAGTTTTCTTTTGCAACTAGTGTGTCATGTGCATGTATATATTCTCTTCAAACTTTGCAAGTAATGTTTTGAACCACTTGATGTTTGTTTGGGGGTGGGGGATGGGGGTCTTCAAATTACAAGATTTGCCTAATTGGACAGTAAATAATGATGCTGCTCTAGGAAGATAGAAACTTTGTGCAGAAATTAGTCACTTCTGTATACTATAATAATAATAATAATAATAATAATAATAATGTTGTTATTTAAATAGAATAACTCAGTTTATTAAATGCAACAAATCTCCCATGAGACCATCTACTCTTAAAACTATAAAAAAAAAATTACAAAGTATTTTTAGTGGTATTAAGGGATCAGACCACTAATTCATTTCCCATAGAACTTAATGTTAATATGTTACAAAATAAAAACAAATTCTTCACTAGCTTGGCATACAAACCACACATGGATCCATTCATTACAGTTTTAGAATTTTTTTCAGCCGCAGAAAACAGGTGCTTCGTAGCATGTTTTCGAGTCTAATGATGCTATACAGGGCGACACCCTGGTCTACACCTAATAACAGCTTCACACCAAGAGGTCATATGCTATTTTGTCTGTAGGAAATTAAATAACGGATATCATAATAAAAGTCAAAAATTTGTGTCAGCTATAGTACATAGATGGAAGTTTGTGAAATTAATAAGGGAACAAAATTGAATCCATTTATTACCCAATGGGCACATCTCAAAAGATTTAGTACTCTATTTTTTATTCCACCACCAGTAAACTGGTTCTCTAGCTGTAAAATAATTAACGGTCCGATACTTATAAAAGCAGAACATCTTCCAGCAAGTTTTTTCTCTCCTCTCTCTCTCTCTCTCTCTCTCTCTCTCTCTCTCTCTCTCTCTCTCAAATAAGTATTTATAAGTAAACACATCTACAGATACATAATAAAATAATCTGAAAGGAGGAAGATTTAACCCCATGTGTACATTTTTGTTTCATCTCTCCAACATATATCAAGTGAAGCATGGCAGACTTCAATTTTAAAGTTTACATCTGATGTTGATAGCTTTAAAAATAGCATGGGTATTCCCTTGATACTAATTAAAGACATGTGCTTTGTATTGTGAAGTCCACAACTGTTTTTATCCTAAGGAAATATAATGAAAACATGACAGGTTATGAAGATATATATACATGACAGTTGATACAACCTTTTTGAGATAAACTAGATATGTATTTGACATTTAGTATATTGTTATAACCGAATCTCAGCAAAAAATGATCCAAATTCAGAACAAAATTATTCAATTTTAAAGTTTAAGAAAATTGACACTTTTTGAAGTTTTCTGATAAATAGACATATTCAGCCTTTAAATACGAAAAATGACCCACTAATGTCAAAAAAAATAGTTCTGTGGGAATGAGGTACACATTGCTCATTGTCTGGTTATGGGAATGAGGTACACATTGCTCATTGGTAATGGGAATGAGGTACACATTGCTCATTGTCTGGTTATGGGAATGAGGTACACATTGCTCATTGTCTGGTTATGGGAATGAGGTACACATTGCTCATTGTCTGGTTATGGGAATGAGGTACACATTGCTCATTGTCTGGTTATGGATGTTATACAATTACGGAAGTTATATTTTGTTATAATATCAGCAATAATTTTTTATTTCTCTTGGAATCATTTGAAGAAAATTCATAATGTATTCACATTTGAGCTTTCTGAGATGGACAAGTATGCGAAAATGCCACAAATAGACAGTTTTTATTTGAAAATTGCATTATGGAGTTATGTTCTTAAATATCACAGCTTAACATCGAGTATTTGAAGGTTTTGAGTGAAATCCGATCAAAAATATTTTTATAAAAGTCATGATTTTACTTTGTAAGTATTAATATGTAGTCCATAAACATTTTCTGTGTTCTTATTTAGTTACGATGAAATTGTTAAGCAGCCAACAGAAAAATGTTATGGATGTTATAGGCTATGTAGCGACAAAAAAAAAACTGAAACAAAAAATTCAAAATACATACATGTACATAGTGAATGTATAGGGCGTTTATGAGAATCCAAGATGGAATTACATCGCAAAACGTCAAGCAGACATTTAATTTATGCAGTTTAAAAATGCTTTTTTAAAGCTGAAGTGCTGTAGTTGCTGATGTGACAGGCAGAAAATGCAATATTTGCAACTTTTGATTCATCTGCATGTAAAAAAGATAAATAAAGTATACATTTTACTGTATTTAAGAACATTAATAAATGCCATAACTTTCATATAAAAGTTAATTTATGACAGTATATTTTATCACTTTTTTCTGGGCAAATGAAAACCATCGGCGATGGAATAAAACCTTAGTTGGACCATTTTTCTTGGATTGGGTGTTATGAACTCTACTGTCATGAAGTGTCCCAAAATACATCGTGCTTACAAAATATTTTTCAAAATAGTTGAAGATGTCCAAAGTCATATGGTTTCCATTGGCATAGCAAGAAATTGGCACCCTCCCAAAAACAATGTTGTTTGATGGGAATTTTGTGCCCCTACTGGGCCTGCCCGCCCCCCCCCCCCCTCCAACCACCACCACCACCACTTTTGTGGGGGTCGCTTGAGCAGTTGCTGCGCCACTGACAGTGTCCCAGTATATATGGTAGTTAAACTACTTGAAACAACATTGTTTTGTGGGGCCAGCTTTTCATCTATGAAGTCTTGCTTATTAATTCTATGTAAGGAAGAGTAGTAGCTCATTTGCTAATTTACCTCTCAGAAAAACATAATCATCCTGTTACAAAAAGGCAGTAGTATTGATTTAAAATTAGTGTTTGTTATATCGAAAAGAAAAGTGGAGTGTTTGACAGAGGACTTGCAAGTACACTGTATAGGGTGAACATTTTATGAAAATTGGATTACAAATGTCAGAATTTTGAATTAAAAATGTACATGTTATATATGAAAACTACATGTGTTCAACTTGGTTTCTGACCAACTGCTTGTCCAAACCAAATGCTTCAAATCTAGTTAAGGTAAACATTCACACTTACCTGGGTGATTTGATATGTCTGTTTTTAATTGAAATGGCTCTTATAGGTTGGTTGACAGCTGCCATTTGGGATTGAGAGGTCAGCACATGTGCAGTTTTCAATGGCTGATTTTATTTCCTCCAGCTAAAGACTTTCACTGGTCAGTCTGTCCCTATAAGACCCCCTGAAACTTGTATATAAATGACAGTCAAGGGACTGTGAATTGGCCCTTCCTGGACTGGTATCCCCATTACATAGAGGGATCTTCTGAAAATATTTTTTTTGTCTTGTATGTTTAAAAAAAAATTGAAAATAATAATTGATAGACTTTTGAAAGGGGTGTGGGGATAATGGCCCTTTTAAGACATTATTGGCTATATCATGCAGAGGAAACTAAGTGTCTTTCCCCAAAACACACAGAGACAGCCAACCCTGGCTGTCCTGGGTGGGTATCAAACCTGCAACCCTTGGATTACCAAGTCCAGTGCTCTACCAACTGAGCTACCATGGCTTCCCAATTAGTATACTTACCAAATCAGAATGTTAGCGACATGTAGAAATGTTTTATATATTCATTCAAAAACAAACACCCTTCAGTGCATACTGTTATGGACTGAACAGATGTGAGAGAGTTCACTGCAAATCATTTTTGTACACAGTAAACTGTCAAACAAAAAAGGAATAACTTGCATAACTTGCACAGATTAAATTATATACTTTGGAGGCAAAAATGTCTGATGCCATGAATTGGCTCATACAGTCATATAGATCATTTTCAAACCTCTCCATGAACAGATTACTAGAGTACTATAACAAGATACTTAATAAAAATACTGAAGAATTTGTTTCTTTATATGAAAGGACATCAGCATATAAAGAACACCTGCATATATAGGGCATTAACATATAAAGAACACATGCCTGTGAAGGAAATCTGTCTATAAAGGACATCAGCATATATATGGCATTAGTATATAAATGACATCTGCATATTAAGGACATCAATATATTAAGGACATCTGCCAATAGAGGGCATTAGTATTAATGCATAGAAAAGGCATTAGTATATAAAGTAAATCAGCCTCTAAAGGAGCTCAGCATAGAAAATGCATAGTATATAAAGGACATCTGCATATACAGAACATCTACCTATAAAGGGCATTAATATATAAAGAATATTTGCTTATAAAGACACCAGTATATAAAGGACATCAGCATATAAAGGGCATTCATATGTAAAGAATATATGCACATAAAAGACACCTACCATAAATGACATCAGCATATAAAGGACATCTGCCTATAAACAGCATTAGTATATAAAGGACAGCTGCCTATAAACAGCATTACTATATAAAGGACATCTGCCTATAAACAGCATTAGTATATAAAGGACAGCTGCCTATAAACAGCATTAGTATATAAAGGACAGCTACCTATAAACAGCATTAGTATATAAAGGACAGCTGCCTATAAACAGCATTAGTATATAAAGGACAGCTGCCTATAAACAGCATTAGTATATAAAGGACAGCTGCCTATAAACAGCATTAGTATATAAAGGATAGCTACCTATAAACAGCATTAGTATATAAAGGACAGCTACCTATAAAGGACATATAAATGGATATTTGCCTATGAAGAACATCATCATATAAAGGCATTATTATATAATGGAATCTGTCTGTAAAGGACACTAGTGTGTAAAGGACAACTGCCTATAAAAGACAATGACATTAGTATATAAAGAAATCCTGTATGTACAGGACAAACGTATATAAAGAACATCAACATATAAAGAATATCAGCCTACAAAGGATATCTGCCTGTACGGGACACCTGGGTATAAAGGAAACTTATAGAATCCCATGAAAATGCAGTATAATTGTCCTTTGTACAATTAACACCTGTCTAACATTGAGAGGACACTTATTTTTTATAGTTTTAAATGTACATTGCAACTGTATATAAAGGACTTTCCACAATTTTAAAATAGATTTTATGCCACCATTATGGAATTGATTTTCTATTAAAAAGAAGTTTTATACCGTATATACTCGCGTATAATCCAGGTCCAAATGCAAACAACATAGACTCTGAGCTGCCATTGCATAATGCGCCGGCAGATCAGGGTCTATGTTGTTTGTTCTACTGATTAGTCCTTACAAACTGCATAGACCCAGATCTGCCAGCGCATTATGCGATGGCAGATATGGGTCTATGCAGTTTGCAGTTGGTATCGGAGTATACGCGAGTATATATGGTAATTATTTTTCAGTATTTTTAGGTGGAATTATGACATGTAGAGTAAAATGGTTTGGGGCATCTAGGTATGAATTACATTTTTCAAAACAATGTATTCATTTCCTTGTCTTTGTTTCTTCCAGCCAATGCCCAAGTTGTTACATAATGGACCTGGTTTTAAATATGAAATAAGTTGGAGAAAGAAGGGCAGTACATATTGGAATAAGGATTTGGTTATGGACCCGAATGCTAACACATGGGAAGCTGATGTTAATGATACTTATGGATTATATGAATTTAAAGTGAAAGCAGAAAATGACATTGGAGAGTCATACCAGCCAGCTTTTAAGTATGTGGGATATTCGGGGGAGGCAGGTGAGTCAAAACTTTTTAGAATTGTGTTTGTTTATCTTTTATTTTTAATTCGTAATTGTCAGACTTTTTTGTGGAATTTTAACAGGACAACCCCTAGCAAATTTTGAGCCCAAAGTTCATAGTTCCTGATATTTGGCATTTTGGTGCAGTCCATTGGTAATGCAAGGGGGGGGGGGGGGAACTGGGCTAGCTAGGGGTGGCACCGTCGGGACCTTTTTTGCAGCTGTAACCCGGGCTTAAATTGGTGGAGAGGGGGGTTGGAGGTTGGCAGCTGAC
Source organism: Margaritifera margaritifera (assembly GCA_029931535.1). Lineage (NCBI taxonomy): Eukaryota > Metazoa > Mollusca > Bivalvia > Unionida > Margaritiferidae > Margaritifera > Margaritifera margaritifera. The sequence goes on along the minus strand of JAQPZY010001636.1, from coordinate 4,668,863 downwards.
ATAAAAACTGTTCTCTGTGGCAAGGAAGGGGCGATACTAAAGAACATTGTCCCCGGGCCCCTCGAACCCTCATGCCGTTACTGGTACAGTCTGGTAACAATTGTAACTATATTTGTCATGTAATATTAGCATTTATTACTGCAATATTGTAATATAATCAAAATATTATGTCACCGTGTTATGTCACACTTATATGTGATGATACCTAGCATAACTACTTGAAACCGTTACACATTGTCTTTGCGGTTATTTTGATAATAAGCTCTACCAATACTTTGATAAAGCAAGTTATGACATACAATATTAGTGGGGTTGTTTCATAAATTTAGTATCTTACAAACATACATGTTAAGATCCTCTCGATTTTCTTTTAGAACCCCTGGTTGCCCCTAAGGACTTCAGGTTAGACCCCACACAACCAGTGGATTCTCACAAGGCCAACTTCATCTGGGAGGCAGTCAATACTGACAAGGAATTAATTAAGGGTGCTTTCAAGGGATACAAGGTGAGTCCCTAAAATGGGCACCTAGGATACAAGAAGGCACAAGTTTAAAGAAAATGCTCAAAAGTTTTCATCAGGTTTGCAATACATATGATACTCTGTACAGTGGTTTGAATTTTTTGTCAGAAATGGCATAATAAGGGAAACAAGCAGTAAGACTCTTATACTTCATGTTATTTAAGGAATCTGAGTACCGGTATTTAAATTATAAATTTATAAGTAGAGATATCTTTTTTTGACTTTCTATCTTTTGCCCTGACCCAGACCCCGCTGCCTCCCACATCCAACAAGTTTCACCATTTTTTCAACTCGTATGCGTTTTTGGTCACATTTATGTTTTTTATGTTCACTATTTTTCTAACACAACTCTGCTTTTTAGAAAAATTAATAAATAATGATAAAAAAAAAAAGAATCAAAATATCCATGAAGTGCTTGTACCATTTGATTGGATAATGTCTTGTAACAGCCTAAAGGTTGACAGCTATCTTGACATGACATTTACATCAGCATTTTGCTCTGAAATAATTCCATTTCACAGTAATCACATGCAATAGATGAATAAAACATTCATCAATTTACAGATGATACAGAAACTTTCTCACTCACTTTGTCTTAAAGATCACAATTTCAGAAAATAAATACTGGCACATATATTCTCTTTAGGTCTCTTTTTTCATTAAACATTTTTCGACATTGGTTAACTGTATCCGTAAAAAAAAAAAAGAACTGAATTACTTGAAAGTAGTCCATAAATTCTTGTTTGTTTAATCTTTTCCCTGTGCCTGATACTTATATTGCATAATTGGTCTTACTACCAGTCTGGAAAATAGGATAAGTGTTTTCAGCAACGGTTTTTTTTTCGTCAGGAGTGATATTTTACCTCCTGACTTACTGGTGAGCAAATGTTTTTCAGCCATGACCAATCTAGTGATACTTGATAAAATTGTCACAGGACTGGACAGTTGACTGGTTCCTGTTCATAATTTAATTCCTTTTCAAGGTTCTTTATTCATCCTGAATTAAATATTTCCTTGCATCTCAGATTGTTAGAAATGTTAATGAGTGTCTCATGTTTTTGTACAAATTCTTTGAAACTGTTGACCATGTCATACAGAATGTCACCAGATCAAAGTACATATTGTATTGAAAACGTTGTCCAAAAATTAAGTCTTGTGTTCCACAATCATTTCTGAGGTAACATACAACTTAACTTTCTCATTTTTACCGGATTACTATATTTAAGTCCCAGTGCTTTCGGTCAAAGTCATAGTATGGACAAATATTTTGATTTGACCACCTCAGCGACCAACTTTCATTTAATTATCTTCATTGCCATCTCACTAATCTAGTTAATTATTACTTCTCGTTAGCCTTTTTCTTTTGTTTTGTATCATAATCTATGAGTAAGCACTGCAGGCTGGCATGTGTCTCGTACAGAAGCTTTGAACATTTAGATTATCCTTTATTAATAAAGAAAATATCGGATGTGTATCAGCAAAGAGTAAGTGTACCACTGTTGGTTTTTTTTTTTTTTTTTTTTTTCACCTAGGATTTTTTTCCAACAACTCCAAACAAAACCCACACATTAACAGTCTGGGCACTTCTCAGATATCAACAACTCCTAACAAGACCCACACATTAACAGTCTTGGCACTTCTCAGATATCAACAACTCCTAACAAGACCCACACATTAACAGTCTGGGCACTTCTCAGATATCAACAACTCCTAACAAGACCCACACATTAACAGTCTGGGCACTTCTCAGATATCAACAACTCCTAACAAAACCCACACATTAACAGTCTGGGCACTTCTCAGATATCAACAACTCCTAACAAGACCCACACATTAACAGTCTGGGCACTTCTCAGATATCAACAACTCCTAACAAAACCCACACATTAACAGTCTTGGCACTTCTCAGATATCAACAACTCCTAAATATTGTATACATTTCTGCATATTAGGACCATAAAAGACTATGTGTAAGGGGATCCTTCATCACATATTTGAGCACACTACAGATAAGTAGAAGTTTTACATATGCATTACACATCTAATCTTGGTTCTGTGCTGTGTGGCGATATTGAGTACAGATCTGGGATATTTATCTAAGAGAGTTCTATTTTGAGAAGGAGTGGTGGGTTTCACTAAAAGTGGCCACCTCTGCTTTCCTCTCAAAAGTCTACATGTACTTTTTTAACTGGAGGAAAAAAGGGAGCAGGATTCAGTTGAACCGCCTGTTGCCCCCCCCCCCCCCCCCTTTGGATCCACCATAGAAATGAGACAATAAAAAAAAAACTATTGGCAACACAATTTTTTCTGCAGCAGTATACTGCATTGATATCTGTACAATTGCTGGAACATCCCAATACATATTGCATCATGAGTGTGATGATACAACGTTGTAGTAGTTCTTGAATCTGATTATCATGATACACAAGAATTAAAGTTGAGAAAAAAAGAGAATTGAAGAGCTTTATGTCTCTTCAATAAAGTAGTAATTTTTTGCACTGTTCTTTCTGTTTTTCCTGTTGTATTATCCATCTCCTATACATTATTTATCAGACTGGTTCTTCTACTCTGCAAGAGAAACCACCACTCTCAGAGATAAAACATTAGAATCAATTTTTTAGTCAGATATGGTTATATAAAATGATATGAACCATATGTTTAAAATTTCTTTTTATTACAAATTCAGGTATGAAAGATAATTTGTAGATTTAATGTCCATATAAAAGTAAGTTCTGATCCCATAATGCTTTGCTAACACCAAATGACAGACAAAATCTTAAATGTAAACCCTTGGAGCTGTATTTAAGGCTCCTGTCTGGAATTATTTTGGTTTTTGGGGTCAGATAATTACAAAGGCATTGTACAGTAAACAACAAAACCTTATGCAGATAGTGAAAAATGGTAATGATATATTCAGATAATTCTAGTAACCTTGCCACAAGCTCAAAATGCCAACACAGCAACAGAGACATTACGTGGAAAGATAGATGGATAAGATAGGAGTTTGCATTGTGACACATATTGTATCATCACTCCTCTATTGCAAGATGTATTGTATTGCCTGCTAACTATATGATACATATCATGGCATGTGTTTTATTGACTAGTATCATTCTGTTTGTATCACATCATGACCAAGCAAGCAATGCACAGCTTTAATCCATCTCTTGATATATAATACTGCACTATCCAATTTCAAATTTACAGTTGAGATACTGGAAGTCAAGTGAGGGAAGACACAAATGGCAAGAGGTGGACATAGTAATGGATAAAGAGAGTCACAGTCATCCAGATATTCGTGCATCAATTGAAAACTTGCCAGCATATACAGCTCTACGAGCGCAGGTGTCTGTGATGAACACCCATTACACAGGACCTCCTAGTCAGATTATCGACTTCTTCACACCAGAAGGAAGTAAGTAAGGCTTGTTTTACAATGTGGTTTTTACTTGTGTAAGTACTGGGTGCTTGTGTAAGTACTGGGTAGGTATTACTTCCCAACAATATCAGTGTTAAGATTCTCTGTTGAAGTTTTTTTTCAAGTCCAGCAAGCAAGACAGTTTGTTACATGAAACCTTGGTTCTTGTTGTTGAAGACTATTTTGGGGTAAGTAAGTCTGCCCAAAATGTATGATGTCATTTAACTCCTACAGCATGCATGATAGGGACTTTGAACCATGAAATACAGTGTTTGATGGTTACTTCACATGTACATAGTGGTCTTAAAACTTAATCATCCGGTGAGCAAGACTTTGAGTATTGTGGAATCAGTAAAACTTGCCACAAATTAATCCTGTAGATGATGTATGGGTTGTCTGGTTCCATGTTCATAAATATTTGCTCATGAGCAAAGCCTTCTGAAACAGAGGACCAGTCAATAAAGCATCCCATAGTACACTAGTGCCATTAAATGAGGAAATCGATATCTGAGGTGTTATTTTACATGAGCAACTGCAAAATTTGCAAAACTCTTGCTGGTGTGAAGCAGTGAGATTAATGCTTCATATGCATGAGTGTAGGATAGGAAAATTCAACCGGAGGGTCAGAATTTATTTGTCAGCCATGAGGCTTTCCCAAGTGTCTAATGCAAAATTCTGATCCAGAGGGTGGACAACACCAATCAATGCATAATGAAGTATAATTTTTCTCACATTCCTGAATGAAAAATGAGGGTTGATGTCAAAATGGCACATTGTGAATACTGATGTAACTTTCAAACAGCAAACCACCCATTGAACATTTTTTCCCTTACCTTAAAATGGAGCGTAAAAAGTTGTGTTTACACTGAAAAGTTCAGTATAAAACTTTAAATGACACTTAAATACATCTTAGCATTCAAAGAACAATGGTTGAGATGGCAAAGGTAATGGCAATACATAGTGTCCAAAACTGTGTACTGTAGATAGCTTGTGCAATTATACAGATTTGAACAGGTAAAAAATAAAATCCACTCTTATCTATAAGATTAATCGAGACAGCCAAAAAATAATATAATCCTTGTTTCAACTTTCTTCTAGAATTGATTTACCCTTCATAAATAATGAAAAGAATATGAGTTTTATTTAAAAAAATACAATTACAACAATGGCCGTTTTGACTCGAAATCAGACTATAAAAGCTGTGCATGTAGCTAGGTCAATAAGTGCAAACCGTCCTGTTTGTGGGACACTTAACTTAAACCACTGACCATTGCTCCTTTTAGTATGTAAATGTGTTGCAATTAATGTTTATCTTGATTACTATGAAAGTATGCACCAGTGATGATAGAAATCAGGAAGTTTTTTCTACTTTGTGTACACTGTGCTTAAAGGATGTCAGAATCGTCCTCCAGCCAGGATTAAGGTCACGTGAGAGGTAGGATACAGATTTTCTGCATCAGTGTTCCACCTGGAAAATCTCTATCCATAATGATAGAGAATATGAGAAAACTCAAATCAACATTATGATACAAGTATAGCTGGTGATAATCGGATTATCTGTCAATGAATGCTCCTTCACAAATCAAAGGAAAGTTTTAGGGAAGATATCTAGAATGGGCTTTTGATTGTAAAAGGTAATTTCCATATATACTCACGTATAAGCTAATGCCAATTGCAAACTGCATTGACCCAGATCTGCCGTAGCATAATGCGCCAGCAGATCTGTGTCTATACAGTTTGTAAGGACTAATCAGTAGAACAAACAACATAGACCCTGATCTGCCGGCGCATAATGCGCCAGCAGATCAGGGTCTATGTTGTTTGTATTTGGACCCAGCTTATACACGAGTATATACAGTATATTTTTCTCTTTAAAAAAATCCAGAATTCATAAATGTGCCTTCCTCATCAAATAAATCTCAGAATATAGCTCTCATTGTTATATTTCCATTCCCAATAAAATATTCACTTATTATTCACTCTTATTTCTCTGTTCATTCATACATTAGTAAATAGTATCTCTTCTTCCTCAGTTGAGGAGCTTACATTGAGTAAATATTTCCATACTTTCATATATAGCCACCCAAAAACAACTGCTGCAGTGATATCCTGATAGCCACCCAAAAACAACTGCTGCAGTGAGCCACCCAAAACAACTGCTGCAGTGATATCCTGATAGCCACTCAAAAACAGCTGCTGCAGTGATATCCTGATAGCCACCCAAAAACAACTGCTCCAGTGATATCCTGATAGCCACTCAAAAACAACTGCTGCAGTGATATCCTGATAGCCACCCAAAAACAACTGCTGCAGTGATATCCTGATAGCCACCCAAAAACAACTGCTGCAGTGATATCCTGATAGCCACACAAAAACAACTGCTGCAGTGATATCCTGATAGCCACCCAAAAACAACTGCTGCAGTGATATCCTGATAGCCACCCAAAAACAACTGCTGCAGTGATATCCTGATAGCCACTCAAAAACAACTGCTGCAGTGATATCCTGATAGCCACCCAAAAACAACTGCTCCAGTGATATCCTGATAGCCACTCAAAAACAACTGCTCCAGTGATATCCTGATAGCCACCCAAAAACAACTGCTCCAGTGATATCCTGATAGCCACCCAAAAACAACTGCTCCAGTGATATCCTGATAGCCACCCAAAAACAACTGCTCCAGTGATATCCTGATATCAAGGTTCTAGTCACTGTTGTAGTATTATTTGACCAAAATTAAAAAGAAATGAACTCTGTGCAAAAATCTCCAAGAAATAAAATCAAAGGCCTTTTCAAAATCAACAAGTGATAATAATCCAAGTATATTTTTCTCTTCAATAATGCAATTATTAAAATATATTTTCTGCTATATATCTTCATTTTAAAAATCCTGTTTGATCATCTGAAATCAGAGAATCTAGTTATAGTCCATCGAAATGTAGATGTGTAATAATAAATGACACAATAAAACAGAAGATCCAAAATGTGGAAGTTGTTGCTATTAAGGTAAGTGATAATTGCATGTAGAGAAAGTGGTGAAGCATAAATCAAGTGGTCAGTAAAAATGTAACATCCGGTACTGTCACTATTGATACTCGAAAAAATTGTTGAACAAAGATGCATGTGATAGCTGGAGCAGTTTTGATTGGTTGACAATTGCTGTATTACTAGAAGCTTATTAATAATAATGCAGACTAATTTTACATAGGAATGGTCATGATTGGGTAACCTATTACTGTGTATAAACTACCGTATATACTCGTTTACAAATTGAATCCAACTGCAAACAACATAGACCCAGATCTGCCATTGCATAAAACGCAGGTAGATCAGGGCCTACATTGATTGTTCTACTGATTACTCATAACAAACTGCATAGACCCAGATCTGCTGATGCATTATGCGAAGGCAGATCTGGGTCTGTGAAGTTTGCAGTTGGACTGGACTTATAAGCGAGTATAGATAGTATGCCTAAGCAATTGCATAAGCAACATGCATTTTATTTGTTTAGCAATACAGACAGAAGCAAGTTTTTATACAACATTTAAAAAGGATATTCTATACCAGTTTTATAAATACTGTTTTGGTTTATCTTCTTTATGTGTACATGTAATTATTCCTTGCTTTAGTATTCAAGACGATATTCAGATATCATATGCATCATTTATTGCTCTTGCTAACAAGTTTCCAAGATCTTGCCAGAAATATTGAAAACATTCATTTTGTAAATAAAACCATCAGATCCTGGGCTTTTATTATGATTTTTAATCTTCTTCAAACATGCAAGAATTTCTGCATATCCGACTTTGCCTTGTAATTGATTTGACTGAAGATTTTTTAATTTTGGTACATTGATGTATTGAAGAATTTCATTTTGGTTGAGATCATCGCTCTTCAATACCTAAATAAAATTTTCATAATAATCCTTAACTTATTTCATTATTTCTGACAGATTTATTATAATGGCATCATATCCATTAATTATTTCTGACAGATTTATTATAATGGCATCGTATCCATTCATGATTGTCCGTATAGTTTTGTTTACATAGATTTGCTTTTCTAGCAAACAGAAATACCTATTTCTTTTTTCTCCTTCTTCAACCCATTTTGGATTAGTTCTTACAAACGGAAATACCTTGTTGGTTTCTCTCATTCTTCAACCCATTTTGGATTAGTACTTACAGTACTTTTAATTTTTCTTTTATATATTTTCAAATTTCTGCTTTTTTCACCAAGTAATTCAGAGTTATTTACATAATCTCTTTTCAGAGTATAAATTTCCATGAAAAGATCATTTTCCTGTTTTTGCGTATTACTGTTTTATAATAGGATCTAGGATTTATATTTACCTCTTATTTCCATCATAAATGTACTTAAAAATAAGCTGTTACTGATAGTGAAATTGATTTCTAGATGGGGTAAATAGATAAAGGAGTCCGTCAACCCAAAAGTTTTCTGTATTTACAACACTGCCTCTCTTTGGCATTACTAACATGTAACTCTCTAAAGGGATCAGTCAACCCAAAACTTTCCTTTATTTTCAACAAGGCCTCTCTTTGGAGTTAGTAACATGTAACTCCCTAAAGGGTCAGTCAACCCAAAAGTTTTCTTTATTTCCAGCAATGCCTCTCTTTGACATTAGTAACATGTAACTCCCTAAAGGGGTCAGTCAACACAAAATTTTTCTTTATTTACAACAAAACTTCTCTTTGGCATTAGTAACATTTACATAGTTATATAAATCCAGTGATTTGATTTTTGGGGTTTAACGCCATTTTTCAGCACATGATAGGCTATATACATGGTGGCCAGTATTTTTGGTGGAGGAAGAGCCTGGGAAGACCCAGGAAGAACCACCAAATCTTGGTAAGCTACTGGCAGGCTTTCTCACATACCCACATTGGTCGAGCCAAGACTCGAACCCACATGGATAAAATGAGTGATCTGTAAAGGCGAGAGCCATTGACTACTCGGCTACCCAGGGCCCCCTATATAAATCCAACTGTGCCCCCTGTGCAAGAGTGAAATTACCACACACAATAATCTCATTCTCAAATTCATATATAATATTACAAAGACTTTGGTAAAATTCTGGCAAGGCATAAAGAGTGAAAAATTTGCATTATCAATATCTATGTCCTTAGCAAGTAAATTTCCATCAGGTTCCTTTTTACTGTATATACTCACGTATAAGCCACGACCAAATGCAAACAACATATACCTTGATCTGCCATCGCATAATGCGCCGGCAGATAATGATCTATGTTGTTTGTTCTACTGATTAGTCCTTACAAACTACATAGACCCAGATCTGCTGGCTCATTATGCGATGGCAGATCTGGGTCTGTGCAGTTTGCAGTTGGTATCGACTTATCAGCAAGTACAGATGGTAGTCTGTTTCACCTTGTTTTACTGATTAGTCCTTACAAACTGCATAGACCCAGATCTGCCGGCACATTATGCGCCGGCAGATCTGGGTCTATGCAGTTTGCAGTTGGTATCGGCTTATACACGAGTATATATGGTAATTCTATGTATTTTATACTCTTAAGTTATTATTACTAATATTCAGACACGAATATACAGCAACTAATATAAATTCATGCATTTTTCATGGATATTGATTTTCATTGTTCTGCAGGAAAAAACCTTTTGTACTGGTACTCGCTGTAAATCATATTAACATCACTGAATTTTCTGTATTTACAGATTATTCAGCCTGTCAGCAACATAACATTTTCATTTGGTGAAAAATATTTTCATGTACCATTTATACTCGCCTACAAGTCGAGTCCAACTGCAAACAACATAGACCCATCAATTCTGTTACGATGAGTGCATTTCCATAGTACGTTCCAGTTTTCTAAAAGCCATTTCCTCTGTGTACATGTCCCAAAGTCCCATTACATGAGATGCCTATCTTCTCTTTTATTAAACAAAAATATTTTCAATAATACACCAGTCTGTTTTTAGAGAATAAATGGTAATTAAGGTGATACTCACTCTAACACATAAAACATCAGCAATAAAAGTAAATATTATATTGCATGCAAATCCTATCCACCTAGAAAATTAATCATCCATTTCTGATAGATCTACAGCTGATAAAGATAAAAGATAAAACCTCATTGGGACCAACTGATTATCAAGGGTTCACCATTTATCAAACAAAATGGCTGCCATGGCAACTATGACTACAAGAATACCTTTCTCCAGGCCTGGAGATCATAAAACTTTAAGATTGAGTTTTCACTATCAACCAGTCAGAAATGACCTTTCAAAAGTAATGTCATTTGTGATTGGTTGAAACAAAATCTCAAACTTGCAAGTTTATGATTTCCAGGCCAGATTGTGCTTAAGTTACAACTATCCAAAAAATAAAGCATTACAGCACACCCTCATTATAGTGCTGTCAATAGAAGCCAACGCATTATGCGATGACAGATCAAAGTCCGTGTTGTTTGCAGGTGACTTATGAATATATATATGTTGCAATAAATAGGTTCTGTTATATTCTTACCATTAGTAAATACTTTTAATTAAATTGGCAAATTTGCTAAATGTATGATATTACCGTATTTATTTCTATATTATACATGCCCAGCTTAGCAAACACCATACAGCCAAATCTGTCATTGCATAATGTACAGGTAGATCTGGGTCCACACTGATCACTTGATATCAAAAGTAGAAAGGACAGAGTCAGCCAGATCTGCTGGTACATTTTCCAGTGTAATATCTGGGTCAATGCTGATCACTTGGTAACAGAAGTAGAATGGAGAGAACCAGATATGTTGGCACATTTCCAGTGCTGTATCTGGGTCCACACTGATCACATTATATAAAAACTAGAATGGACAGAGTTGGCCAGATCTGCTGGTACTTTTTCCAGTGTCATATCTGGGTACATGCTGATCACTTGGTAACAGAAGTAGAATCAACAGAACCAGATCTGTTTGCACATTTTCCAGTGCTGTATCTGGGTCATTGCTGATCACTTGATCTCAGAAGTTGAATGAACAGAGTCAGCCAGATCTGTTGGCACATTTTCCATCGTCATATCTGAGTCAGCCAGATCTGTTGGCACATTTTCCAGCGTCATATCTGGGTTCATGGCGATCAAGTGGTAACAGAAATTGAATGGACAGAGTTGGCCAGATCTGCTGGCACATTTTCCAGTGTCGTATCTGAGTGAGCCAGGTCTGTTTGCACATTTTCCAGTGTCATAGTTGGGTCCATGCTGATCACTTTTTATCAAAAGTAGAATGGACAGAACCAGATCTGTTGGCACATTTTCCAGTGTCATATCTGGATCTGTGCTGATCACTTCACAAAGGACTGTGTGTTGTATACAGACAGATGCTAATATTGTCACTCCTGTAATTTATTTTAATGATTAGCTTAACTTACATTTTATTGGATTTTTGTTTCTTAAAAAGAAAATGGGTTTGTGAAATTTTTATATGAACATACAGTCTCATAGAAGAGGGTTCATGTTCTTAGTTACCGGTACATACAGTCTCCTAGAAGAGATCAAGACAATTACTTTTCAGTGTATGAACTGCAAAGAATATGCAGTTTTCACCACATATTACTTTATTGATTTTACATTAAACTTGGGAAGTATGGTGGTTTGAATTATTCTCTCTGAAACCCTGTGATAAAATTTCTCTGTCTTATTAATTTTTCATTAATGTAGTGGCATTTGTTATCTCATAAATTCAAGGAAACTGGAGTGTATGGATTATACATTTGAAATTATTAAGTACAATACAAACTTGTCTCACTTTAACAACTTTCATTATAACACATTTCCTTTTATAAGGCAAATATGGTTATGGATTCCATTTCATTAATGTAGTGGCATTTGTTATCTCATAAATTCAAGGAAACTGGAGTGTATGGATTAAACATTTGAAATCTATTAAGTACAGTACAAACTTGTCTCACTATAACACCTCTCATTATAACACATTTCTGTTTATAAGGCAAGTATGGTCATGGATTCCATTTCATTAAATGGAAGGAGAACGTAGTAAAATTGTATGCATAATTATATGTATCATGTACCATATATACTCATAAGCCAGGTCCAAATGCAAACAACATAGACCATGATCTGCCATTGCATAATGCACTGGCAGATCAGGGTCTATGTTGTTTGTTTTACTGATTAGTCCTTACAAACTGCATAGACCCAGATCTGCTGGTGCATTATGCAATGGCAGATCTGGGTCTATGCAGTTTGCAGTTGGTATCAGCTTATATGCGAGTGTATACGGTACTTTATTATCAGGTGGTCTCACTATAAGGTGGTACACTCTATGGTTCCCATAAACAGCATTATATATATCTTGTACTTAATGTTTACATTTATTTGGAAGGATTTATCTTCCTACATTTTTTTGCAATTCAGTTTTACATTTTTTTAACTTTACCTTATAGTTACTCGGCATTACATAGCCACTTTCGTGCTGAGGCATTGTAAAACACTACTGCATACATAAATACTGTATTTCACTGTATTTCACTCATAAAAAGCCTGGGAGGCTACTTTGTAAATGTGACAAAAGTTGTTGATGGGTTTATTATTGAAAAATCTAAAACATCCTAAGATGAAAAAAATCATTCCATATAATGTACTCGAAACCTCATTCTTTCTGGACCACATTAAATTTAAAACCACTCCTAATATCAAAGAGTCTATTGCTACTTCAAATCATGTTATTGGTATAGCATAAACTTTGGTGAAATATTCTAAATATGGAAAGAATATTGAAGAATGGTTTTTTTTCAATTTTTGAAACAGTTTTTATCATCCAAATCTGCCTTGTTATAAATGTAGAATTACTTTTCAAGTCATTTTGCTGCAGGATACAAAGTATAATCATAATTTTTGGAATTCCTAATCATTTTCTGTGGAAAAGCATTCAAATTATTGTTTGGTTGGGGCACTTTGTCTCGGCTATTTAATTGTGATGTAAGAGATCTGGTATAGTAATATGGTAATTTTACTTCATGATTTGCCTCTCTGAAAATGATGTTGCTCAAGCTGGAACCCTTATCATATTTATTTTCCTTGCATTAATGTAAATTTGAGCTTTCAAGGTGGATCAGAGTGAAAGCAGGACCTTATTAATACACTGGTAACAAAATGTTTGTTGTTAATTCCCTGGTGTTTTGTGATCAGGAGGAGTTTGTCATCAGTTCCCATGTGTATTGTGTTATCAATGTCAATATTTGTTTCTTTAAGTCAGATATAATTTAGTTTTCATTTACAACTGGAATTGAAACCAAATTACTTATTCATTGTATATTGTATCAGAAGTAATGAAACTTTAAAGACTGCAAAATGATTTTTTAAACTTCATATTGTTTTAACCTGCATTTTAGAAAAAATAGCAGTTTCTGCTATAGTGTAAATATTTCAATACTACTGTCTATACTTGCGTATAAGCCGGGTCCAAATGCAAACAACATAGACCCTGATCTGCCGTCGCATAATGCACCAGCAGATCAGGGTTATTGTTGTTTGTTCTACTGATTAGTCCTTACAAACTGCATAGACCCAGATCTGCCGGTGCATTATGCGATATCAGATCAATTACTTACAGATCATTATATGGAATTACTTGGTTGGGGTGGAGGTGGGGAGGGGGGATAATGCGATATCAGATCTGGGTCTATGCAATTTGCAGTTGGTACTGAATTATACACGAGTATATATGGTAGATCTTTAGAAAATTGTACTTCATTATTTCAAATTCAGTTAATTTCTTCAAATGGAGTGATTTCAGATTCATATCAGACTTCAAATTTGGAATTACAAAGTTTTAATCTAGGGTTTTTAAATGAAAAAAGTCAAAACTGGTTGGTGGGAGAGGATTTGCTTGATTTTGTAAGTTTATTTCTTGTCATAAATTTGATAACAACTGTCGGTTACAACTTTTTTCAAGTTTGAAATGACATACATGAGTTTAATTTCATATCTTAAAGATTTTTTTCATGATAATTTGTTGTATAAAGGTGATATTTGGTAAAAGCAGGTCAGATCAAGTCAAGTAGATGGATCTATCACTCACAGTAGCTGTTAGTAATGTATAGATAATTGCTATCGTTGTATCCAAATATATTTCTTCCTGGAGTTAATCAGTTTGACAGACAAGAGATGTGTTGTGGCAATCTACCTTTCATTTCTTCCTGATTTATAGTTGTTGTTTTGATGGTGAAAGATCAATTTTCCCCATCATTACAATGACAAGATGAGCTGCGTACGCTGTATACAATCAATCTGCCATTATACTTGTTTTAAAAAATAAACATATGTCCTTCTCTCACGCAAATTTTGAAATGAAAATAATGATCAGAGTAATTGGACAAAACTGTAACCATTTTCTGTGATTTTGCTAATTGGTTTATGTCCAAGGTGCATTAGTTTTGAAAGAGCAATGCCATTATGTTCAAATTTATTCCTCAGGCATGCATTATGGTAACCATAATAACTTCAGGATCAGAATTTTTTGTGCAAAACAATTTACTTGGTTGGGGTGGAGGTGGGGAGGGGGGATAATTTGCTATGATATAAGAAGTGGACAGTTTTTGGAGATGATATTTGTTTGACTTAATTGAAAGTGAATATTTCAATCACAAAATGTTTTGAAACTTAGTGCATGAATGAAGTGTACTTGTAATTTTCATTGTACCTGGTATATTCTTTGACAATACAATCATGTATATTTGAAAGTTTTGTTATGTAACACATGATTGTGTCATTGTTAAGACAATTGTGACAAATTTTCACAAACTCATAATTTATCAAAAATTAGCAATTAAGAGAAACTCTCTGCTTTAAAGAAATCAATCTGACATTATCAAAATGGACTTTGTCAGTTGAGTAATACAAGGGAGGTAACTCCAAAATTTTCAACATTTGAATCTTTACAATAGTTATTGCCCATTGGATTAGACCTAACAATAAAAGGATGACCTAATGAAATAGTTGGTCTCTCATGTTATGGTGAGGTGTTGTGGGGTTGGGTGGTCATTGAGGAATCGTAAAAATGCACTGCTTTGATGCAGGATTAGGTGGTCTTGCATCTTTTAAGAGGGGAGGACCACTGAATGGTTCAATTTTGCAGTTTGAATATTAAACGTACCATAATCAGTCATTGAATGTATTTACTATTAAGTTTGCTTCATGCTGGTCAACAACTATTTTTATTTATTTTTTTACCTACTTCAATTTCTGCAATAGTAGTCCATTTTGAGAATTTTTCACCAATTGTATAATATTTCATTCCTTTGTTGCAGAGCCAGGCCCTGTGAGGAATCTTCACATTGAGGCAAGGGGTGCCACCTATGCCTTGTTAAAATGGTTACCACCTGAAGAACCCAATGGGATACCACTGGGTTATGATATCGGCTACCAACCAGGTGGGTATGATGAATAGTGTGTAAAATATCAATTTTCTCACAAAAATGCTAATGGATTTATCTAGAAAATTAATTTTTCATCAGTAGTAGGAAAGATTCACTCTTACTATTATTTTAAAAATAAATAATCAGATCTTAAAAAGTCTATGTCAGTGATATGCTGAAATTACTGCAAGGTCAGTTATGGAGAAAATATTAAAAATATACATGTTCATGCTTTTTGTACAACTATATATATATATATATATACAGTCAAACCTGTCAAAAGCAGCCACCCATGTAAAAAGGTAAAACTGGCCGTTGTGCACAGGTGACCTCTGTACACAAGTTCATCTTTTAAAATTTGTTTTTGAACAAATACATCCATTGAATATCATTATCATTATTATTATTATTATGTTATCAATATTGTTTTATGTGAACTATTCAGCAAAATCGTAAAATACACATATATGTTGTTCTCTTTCAAAGTTTACGTTCCACACAAGATTACTGTATCCTGCTCACTTTAATCTATCTTGCAAATTAAATCCTCACTGACTTAAAATAATCACTGATCTTAGTTTATTTAGTGCACCATGACTTGACAATAATTTCACTACTGACTTACAGCTTATATATGACTGTAAAACAGAGGAGACTCTTTCATTGGCCAACTTGTATAAGTTTCACTTGGAAACAGCTGTTCACGCTTTAAAAAAAATATCTGGATAAGTCAGTTGCTCAACTTGTAGATATCAAAAGACAGTCGGCTTATGTGAGAAGCCTGTGATGAATAGGAAATCAAAAGAAGCCTATTCTTTATAACCCATGAATTGAAACTTTGATTGACTTTACAGACAAGATTTAAATATTTAATCACCCCTAACCCTAATGAAAAGGGATGTAACTTGTATCTCTTCTGAAAGACAAACTTTTTCTAGCTTTAATTCACAGGTAAATAGATGGAAGGTATCGGACTATACCTGTCACACTGGCACATTTCTGCTGTGATAGCATGACATCTTTTCCCACCATCCAGCAAATGAATTGCTTCAACCCTCTACCCTAATGATAAAAACTGCCTCGCTTTCGAATTTGACATATTGAAACCTTTGAGTTACACTGTCAACATGACTGGAGTTATGAGTACATGCGAGATAAAAAATGTTTGCACATCAATTCACATGATATTCCTTTTCTAAGCAATGCCTTCCTCCTGAAGCAAAAATTCAGTTTGTATAGACTGGGCGGTCATTGTAGATACACTCCAGTGACCACTTAACTCGTTAACCCCTGGCGCCACATGGGTCATGAGGTTGCACCCTACTTCCGAGTTCTGTAAAGTCAATATCATTTAAGATACAGTATATGGTATTGCAGGAAAGTAGACAGATGTAGCTCTACAATGATACAAATAATGTTGACTTTCTGCTGACATTAAAAAATACAGCAGAAAAAAAAGTAATTTTTGAGACCCGATTATTTTTAGGTTGAAAATTACCAGTTTCATAACCAGAGTTTGTGTCTGGATTTTAGACTTTTTGGCCTTAGATCTAAAGCAAACCAATCCGAACTGCACACGGACAGATGAACATTTGCAAAAAGTAGGATAAGTTTGAGATTTGGAGTAAAAAGGGGCCAGAACACAAAAATCGGGGGTCCAAATTGAAAAAAAAAGTCAGGCTAAACAAAAAACTCTCTTAAGCAGATGTGTTTGGCTGCATTCAGAAGTAACCCCCTATATGCATTTCCTACCCCCATTTCAGGCAAACATGAAAAGAAAATCTCCAGGGGTTAATGAGTTTAAGCAGGGAGAAATCATTGTTTGGTAAGGAAACACCTGGCTGCTGACCTCAGAAGGCAGGTGACCGTTATATACAGGACATTTATATAGGAAATTTGCCAGGAGAGAAAATACAATGGTCATTGTGAACAGGTGACCACTGAGTAAAGATGACTGTTAGGACAGGTTTGACTGTATACAGATTGTAGATTAAAAATCTGTTTCTCCAGTAAAATGTACTTCAGTCAAATACATGAAATTTACAGTTAAAATTAATTATTTTATTTGTGGACACCTCTCGGACCACTACTTGTGTTAAGCTGAAAGACCTTTGAGGTGACCCCCTTTTGTTCCAAAAGGTTATAAAGGATTTTATATCTGTTTATATCCCCCAAAGGTCTGTTGTTGTGGGTTTCAGTAAAAAAATCAAAAAGAATTTTGAAGAGAAAATTTGTTTTGATTGTTTTTGAATAGGGTTCCTTTTGTTCTTGCTTTTTGATGGAGTGTACTTGTTTAGGTTCCCATCTCCAGGTTTCCATTCGTTCTATCCCTTGGCCTAAAGAAATGTACACTATGGCTCGTACTCCATTCTTCAGGCATTACACCTTACGGCTGGTTTCCTTGCCATGTTAAATGTGTTATTTACAGTGATCCTCGCCAGGGATCTATTTAAGTCCAGTATATGCTATATATGTTTTGTCATATGCTTTAACCCCTGTGTACTTGTATTGACTGGCTGTTGTTGATCATATCTTATTATAGTTTTTACTTAATGTTTATCATAAAAAAACAAAAAAAATGTTATAAAGATTTAGATAGAGAAAAGGTATGGGTGAGGTAGGGGGTACAGCATTTCTAGCTTGTGACAGAGAGTTGGATGGGCGTCATCCTGACAACCACTACCCCTAGTGGTAGTTGGGCATGGTAGACCCATCCATCTCTGTCCCAGAGGCTATAATACTATATATACTTGCGTATAAGCTG
Organism: Margaritifera margaritifera; assembly: GCA_029931535.1. Taxonomy (NCBI): domain Eukaryota; kingdom Metazoa; phylum Mollusca; class Bivalvia; order Unionida; family Margaritiferidae; genus Margaritifera; species Margaritifera margaritifera. Next base: position 4,650,740 of record JAQPZY010001636.1, on the reverse strand, counting down.
GGTCCAAATGCAAACAAAATAGACCCTGATCTGCCGTTGCATAATGCGCCAGCAGATCAGGGTCTATGTTGCTTGTTCTACTGATTAGTCCTTGCAAACTGCATAGACCCAGATTCTGCCAGCGCATTATGCGATGGCAGATCTGGGTCTATGCAGTTTGCAGTTGATATCAGCTTATACACGAGTATATACGATATGCTCTTTCCCCTAATCTCAATTTATGTATGGCTTTTAGCCATGTTTTGATATAGGTATTCCTGTATGGGGGGGGGGGGGGAAGTGGGAAGAAATGCTGTTTAGTCTTGTGAGGAAAGTCCTTTCAAACATATAGCCGAGTAGGGTCCAGCCTGCATACGTGAACCTATACCCCTATTGGGTACCGGTAGGTCTAAATGGTCCCTTTCTCTATAGGGATTTTGCTCAGTTCCTCCAAGGAAGTCATATGTATCTATGTCCCCTTCCTCTGCACCAGACTGTATTATGGATTTGGTTATTATTGATTTGAATAATATATATTCTGTGAAATAAGAGTAGAAGAAAGAAAAAAAATAAAAATAAAGTAAAATTAAAGAAAGAGACAGCAATTTTTGTGGTGTCTGCATGCATGTTGTGCGTGTTTGTCAGGAAGGGTTTTTAGTGTATTATATTGTTTCCTCTTTTCGGAGACTAATGTGACCCATACTACATGTACCTCACGTGAGTCTACATTACTTTCTGTGAGTTTTCCCTTTATTGTTAGAGGTTATGTTGGAATGTTCCTGTCTCTCTCTTCCTGAGAAGGGGGGGGGGGGGGGGGAGATTTCACAGCTGCTGAGAAATGAGAAAGCAATGGCAGCCCATATTTAGGTGCCACCCCCTAGTGGAAGTGGTATGTCCGCCTCTTCCCCCTCACATTGATCATATCCCCCCTCTCCCATTTCAGGCAGACAAGAACACTCAGTATTTTATTATTAAAGTTCTTTGGATGTACCCGTGCCCTTTTACATATTATTATATGTTTGGGGAGCAGTTTTCTATTACTATAGCCGACTTCCCACATCTCATCATTATAGTTATAATTTATTGTTTGTTCATATAGTTTGCTATTATTGTTTATGGGGTCTGTGTATAAAAGCTATTTCACCTGAAAATTTCCATATTGATTCCTAATTCTATCTAGAGGTATTTTTCTTTCTGCTTCCATCTCTTGACATTTTAACATAATATGTGTTTCTTTGTACTTAGCCCTTTGTTGCATAAGAGGCATAAAAGTATACGTCTATTAAAAGCTATTTCTAGCATTAACCATATGTTATGTAAGTACTTGTATGTCATATTTTTGTGTGATGTTGATTTAATGGTTGCCCACTTTTTCCATATTTGTATCCATGTCACATCTGGGTTTCTAAATTCTACTTTGAAACATGTATTTCTCTTTGCATCTTTGTTTATTAAATTTTAGTCTTTCTTTTCTGTCCATATGTAATCTATAGCTCTGTATTTGAAGATAATGTTTTTTTTATATATTTTACCAGTATTAGAGGTTCTATTAATGTCATCAATCTCTGGCTTATTTTTAAGTGTATGTCTCAAAAAATATATGTACCTTATATACTCACGTACAATCCAGGTCCAAATGTAAACGACATACAGCCTGATCTGCCATCACATAATGTGCCGGCAGATCATAGTCTATGTTGTTTGTTCTACTGATTAGTCCTTACAAACTGCATAGACCCAGATCTGCGGGCACATTATGTGCCAGCAGATCTGGGTCTATGCAGTTTGCAGTTGGTATTGGATTATATACAAGTATATACAGTATACATGTATTGAATGATGGGCATATTTTTTTTTATTTGTTATATTCCTTATTCTATTTATGATATTCATGACTTTCTCATATTTGAGGTGAGGAATACTTAGTCCCCCCTCTATTTTCATTTCCCACATATATTCTCTGGGGAGGTAGTGCAACTTTACTCCCCATATGAAATGTATTACTTTTTTAACGAAAATATGTAACATATTATCTTTAAAGTCAATTACATTAATCATATACCAGATTTGACTATATATATATAGAACTGAGGAATCCTTTCAATTAAATTTAATGTAGAAAATGACCATATTTCTATATTAGTTTGCAATTTGTCCAGTATTTGCTTAAAATTCTTATTAATTAAATCTTCCCCAAAGCTTATTCCTACAGCTCTAGCCTGTTTTTTAACAAGTTTTGGTGGGAGTCCAGGGTGGTACCCTCCAATTGCCAATGAGAAGTATTTCAGTTTTATCATGGTTAATTTTTGAGCCTAATGCTTAGCCAAATTTTTAGCCCAATGCTTTGCCAAAATCATAGAATTCCTTTTCAAAATGTTTAAATTAATATTCATCGGATATAAAGTTGGTACAGTCATTTGCATGCTTTGCCCTTTTTAGTTCCTTGTCTAAATTGGGTAACTTAAATCTTTTTATATTTCTATTAATATTAATTTAAATAAACAGTACTTCAATTGCTATAACACATAATGGCATTGACAGGGAGCAATTCTGTCTCACTGATCTTTCAATATTGAAGATTTTCGTATGTGCACAATTTTATTTGCACTGTTGAGTGTATATTCTTGTATAATATTGTGTCCAATTACAAAAATTGAATACCAAAACTATATTTTCTAAAAATTGTATCTATGTAGCTGTGTTCCATTCGGTCAAAAGCTTTCTCTTGATCATATAATACTAGGTTCCTTTCTCTTTAACTTGTATATACTCTATTGCTTTCGGTATTGTTAAAATATTATTCATAATGTTTCTACCCCCTTCCTCACAGCTTTGATTGTTATTGATTATTGTCCCCATACATGTTTTAACTCTGTTCGCTAGAATCTTACTTAGAATTTTATAATCAGTGTTTTAGGAGAGAAATGGGTCTCCAGTTTTTTAAATCATTTATATCCCCTTTCCCCTTCTATATCAAAGTTATCACTCCTCTTTTCATTTGAGTTGTCATCTCTTTATTGATCTATATATTGTTGTATATGAATTCTAGTATTGGGGTAAGGTATTTTTGAAAAGTTTGATAAAAGTTCACTGAAAAACCATCTGAGCCAGGTGTTTTTCCATTATTGAGCTGTTTAATTGCCTTTGTTATTTCATCTGCTTGAATAAAACTATCACATTTTATGTTTGCTTCTTTCTTCATTTTCTCCTCCCTGGTTGATTCATTATTTGCTGAAAAACCATCCGAGCCAGGTGTTTTTCCATTATTGAGCTGTTTAATTGCCTTTGTTATTTCATCTGCTTGAATAAAACTATCACATTTTATGTTTGCTTCTTCCTTCGTTTTTCTCCTCCCTGGTTGATTCATTATTGTTTATTATTATACATCTTTTTGCATCACTTTCCATTGGTTCTGTTTTATAGTGCAGTATTGTTTTATTCTTATTTTGATTTTCTCTTTTAATCTTTCCCATTCATTTAACATATTATGACTCTCTTTATCTGTGAAGTTCTGTAATTATTCTTCTGTATTCTTCATCTTCTAGATTTGAGTTATTTATTTTCCAAAGTTGAGGGTCCCATTTTGCTCTGTTTTTTACATTGATAACTGCAGTGATAGCATTGTGATCTGATGTATTTATGCTTTCAATTTTACATTTCCTTATTGCTTTTTCCCCAGATATGCTTCATGATCTGATATATTTATGCTCTCTATTTTACATTTCCTTATTGCTTTTATCCCTACTTCTGACACATAAAATGTATAATGGTGACTTCACTGGTTGCTACCATATGTATGGGTATATTCTGTCTTATCTATATGGAATACTCTATATAAATCTATTATTTTATTTTTGCTATGAAGTTATATATATGCATTATTAATGATTTATCTATATTATTGAGTCTTGTGCTCCTATCTATATTTTTATCTAACCAGTTAAAATCCCCCCCCCCATTATAAAATTATCCACAGAAAATTGCTGTATATATTCCATTAAATTCTTGATAAATTCTAATTTCTTCTTACTTTATTTGGATGGTACATAAACATTTAATATGTGCCAGCCATGAATTTCAATATATAAAAGTCTCCCTTTAAAAATTTCAGGTGTTATTTTATTTTCCTATTGAAGTTTAAAAATTTCAGGTGTTTTTTTATTTTCCTATTGAAGTTTAATGACCTCTTTTCTCAGTATTATTGCTACACCCGAATTGATTTCACTATTCGTATTAATGTGTATTACTATTGCATTGAAGTTCTCTTCTATTTGTTGCATTTGAGTTTTACTTAAGTTATGAGTTTCCTGTATTAGAATTATGTCATGATTCTTTGTAATATCCTTTAGCTTATCAATCTTATCATTTCTTAATCTTTTTATGTTCAAGTTTAAGAGACAGATGTTCTGTCCCTCCATGGTATCCTTGAGCATTGTTATTTATCAGTCTATGTTTATGTTTAAATATTCTATTAATTATTGTGTTTTGTTTAAATCCTGATTGTTTTGTGAATCATTGGTGTCTCCTGTGTTGTAATTTTGATTTGGTTCATTCATTCTATCCTGGTCATTATCTGCATTGTCTACTTGTCTCTGCTTTTGGACCTGTATTGGTCTAATGTTAACACTACTTTCATAGCTGTTGAAGCTCTTGGCGAGGATACACTCCTTGTTCTAAAGGGTGACCTTTGCTGATTGATCATTTGATCTAGTTAGGTCCTCTCTGTTGAGGAAGTGTTCCTTCTTTTTTTGGGAAGATCCAAGGTGCAGTTGGCTAGAGTGGCCCCTTATACTACTTGGGAGTAGTCTCCTTCCCCAAGCATTATATTGATTTATATTGATGGATTGCTCCTCAGTTTCTACATGAATGTTGTTCTCCTCCTTGGTTTCTTCAGAGTGGGGCATGTTTTCTTTGTCTCTCTCTCCTCAAAGTGAGGGCTTTTCTAAAGCATAATATGGAGCCTTGTCTTGCTCCACAGTTGAAATTTACTTTGCTTTTTCTTATTCTTTTTTTTTATATTTCCTCCCCCCCTCCCCCCGGATTTGGAAGGGTGCCTCATTTCTCTGTTGATTTTGAATCCGAAAATCTTCCCATTCCAAATCGACCCCCATTTCAGCCATTGTGTTGGACAGGACATAAGTTTGATCCTGTTCAATTTCTATTGGTGTTTCCTACTCTAGGGTGCTGTGGGTATATTTGCTGCCTCTGTGGCATATGAATCACCATTTTCTCTGGTTATTGGGTTTGGGCAATCCCTTGGTAGATGTCCAGTGCATTCCCTGTGATTGATACAACCTCTATACCATGTGTTCAGTTAGAAACCCATCATATAGAAGAATGTGGGTAGCTTTTTGGCGTCGTCAATGGCCATTGTTATTATCCTCAGCTAAGTTTGTATTGTGGGATATCTGAAGGAAGTTGCCATTTTCTCCTTAACTGTATTTATTTCCAATCTTGTTTGGAGTTTGACCCTTATCTCCACCATCGGGATTTCTAATGGTAGTCCTGTATGTGGACGACCACCATTTTTGTTTCAATAATCCTTTGGGGGTGGGGGGTGCAGCTACTTTTACTTTTTTTTTTCTTTTATTTCTATGGATCTCTTGGGGGTTACTGGTAGGTATTTTGTCGGGTAAAGTACATATTTCCCATTTCCTATATTTTGGAGGGCAGCAATTTAGTCAAAGGGTACTCCTTTGTCAATCAGGCATTGGAGTACGTCTGCCGGTCTAGGACGTTCTAGTTCTCTGAAATCGGAGCAGTTTCTCAACTAGCATCCATCTCTTCTACGGGCTAAGTGGATCCTGTCCTCACCATGGTTTCTTATCTCAGTGTCAAAATACTCCTCTAATTTCCTTCCCTCCATTGTTATTGAAAATTTGCACAACAGAAAAATATGAAGGAGAAGAAAAAGGAATAGAAAAAGGATTCAGATACAATATGTGACAAAGATAAAAGTAAGAAGAGAATCATGAAATACAGAAAGAAAAAAAATGCGAAAGAGTTAACTCTCTCCATGGCCACGGGTGTCTGTAGGTAAGGAACAAATAACGAAATGGTGCAGACCTCTACTTGTGCTTTCCTATGGATGTGTGTAATGTTGATTAAATCTTAAGGATAAATACGAGCAAAACTCATGATTCCCTTTTCACAAGCTGTTTATGTCCGATTGCAATAACATGCACTAACAGTTAAATTTATGAAGGGTTAGAATGTCCAAAATTACTGACTGTTTTTATATTTTAAGATTTATATTTTTTACCTTTATATTTTATTTTTATGTACATTTTACAGAATTTCAATTTTTTTACCATTTATCTTGTAATGCTTTATGTTTTACATTTGTTTGGAAGGCTTTATCTTCCCAAAGTTTTTGTGCAATTCTTCACGTTTACATTTTTAGAACTTTACTGTTTGATTGGCGCCATATAGCATTGTTGTGCTGAAGTGCCATTAAACACTAATACATACATACATGTACCAGTTCATTAAACACTAATACATACATACATGTACCAGTTGCATTAAACACTAATACATACCAGTTGCATTAAACACTAATACATACATACATGTACCAGTGCCATTAAACACTAATACATACATACATGTACCAGTTGCATTAAACACTAATACATACATACATGTACCAGTTGCATTAAACACTAATACATACATACATGTACCAGTTGCATTAAACACTAATACATACATACATGTACCAGTGCCATTAAACACTAATACATACATACATGTACCAGTGCCATTAAACACTAATACATACATACATGTACCAGTTGCCATTAAACACTAATACATACATACATGTACCAGTTGCATTAAACACTAATACATACATACATGTACCAGTGCCATTAAACACTAATACATACATACATGTACCAGTGCCATTAAACACTAATACATACATACATGTACCAGTGCCATTAAACACTAATACATACATACATGTACCAGTTGCATTAAACACTAATACATACATACATGTACCAGTTGCATTAAACACTAATACATACATACATGTACCAGTTGCATTAAACACTAATACATACATACATGTACCAGTTGCATTAAACACTAGTACATACATACATGTACCAGTTGCATTAAACACTAATACATACATACATGTACCAGTTGCATTAAACACTAATACATACATGCATGTACCAGTGCCATTAAACACTAATACATACATGTACCAGTGCCATTAAACACTAATACATACATGTACATACATGTACCAGTGCCATTAAACACTAATACATACATACATGTACCAGTGCCATTAAACACTAATACATACATGTACATACATGTACCAGTTGCATTACCATCCTTGACTAAGGCTTGTTTTGTGACATCATTCTAGAATGGCCTACCAGCCATTAATGTAGAAGTTTAGGTACAACTTGTGACCAAAAAACAAAAAAAAAAATGGCTGTTGTTTTTCTATTTCAATTTCTAATGAAAAAAAGACACAAAAAAGGGGATCTTTGCTGATGAACTATGTCAAACCATTCAGTATTATGAGGAGCTTTCCAAGTAGGCCCAACTGCCCATTCTATTTTTTTTCCAAGCATATTATAAGTGATTGAATCCTCACAAATTCTTCAAAAATGTTTAGACAATTATTGGGGGTAAATGAGAGAGCAAGTGAGGGAAATAGAAGAAGAAAAATAGCAAATGGGGGATCTGATGTATTTATTTTCTCTGTGTGCATTGCATAATATTTTCATAATTCTTTCCAATAATTGCCATCATTTGTTTTCTCTTTCTTTTTTTTCTATCTTTTCTATCTTTCGATGACCATATTGACTGTAGGTGTAGCATTAGTTATTTGAATTTCTTAAATTTCAACTGGATCACGGTTCCTTCCATAACCTATCATAAATTCCCTGCACTGTAATCTCTATGTTAGAAAGTTCTTTGTTCTAAGAGCATGGTCTATGTTGCTAAAAATAGATTTTGCCCATGCATTTCATTTCCAGATAAATTTTAAATAACAGAACTCAACAAATGTTTGTATATTTGTTCCCATTAGCCCAAGAAAGAACCCTATTGATTTGGGTGTCAGTAGCACATCACTGTGACTAGCACTAGATTGGATCATTGCATTTCATTTCCAGACAATAACTTTGGCAGTACACAATGCATTTGTGTACAACTTTGCACATGTGTTTGTTTCCTCTATGCAAGAAAGATTCTTGTTGATTGGGAGGTAGGGAGTTGGGTGGGGTGGGGTACCTTGAAGGTACTGTTACTAAACACAGATTTGACCTTTGGAGACCAGAATTTAAGTTATCTACAACCAGTTTCAACAAAACTTGGTACGTGAATGTATTATAATCCTTTTATCTTAGAAAGAGTGTGGTTGATTTGGGAACTGATTATAGCTTGTGATTCAGATTCCAAATGAGTGAAGATTGACTTAGGATTACTGTTGGAACCATGTCTGTACTAGTCTTTTCATTCGCAAGTATACTGCAGAAAATATATTCAAACAATTAATCTTATGTTGACAGTGTCATTTTCAGTACTCTTGTTTGTAAATAGAGTATCTGTGCTTCTTTCTGTGGTTGTATATTGTGTGAGATATTTAGCAAGTACACAGAAGCTAAATTTACGCTTATAAAGAGACTGTGTCCTTTTTTACAGTTACAGGATCCAAAATGGGCCCTATCAAAGCTTTGAAGCCCCAGATCACAAATCCCGATACACTGGGGGCCAGAATTACCGGTCTTACAGCAAACCACGACTACCGCTTTTATGTCTGGGCTAGAACAGCACAAGGACGTGGAGAGCACAGCTTCCTTGATGTCAAGACTGCTGATGGACAACGTAGGTTTATTTTTATTCCTTCATTTATTTGTTTATAGACTTGCATGTTTATTTCAAAAATAAGAATATTATCAATTTCATATCAGTTTGTAGTGGATAATGTTTGACCAGCATAGACTTTCTTATGGATTGGTTTGGTTTTGTTGTTTTAATGCCATTTTTCAGCACATTGTAGTCTATACATGGTGGCCAGTATATTTGGTGGAGGAAGAACCAGGGAAGACCCCAGGAAGAACCACCAATCCACCCATCCACTGGAAGCTACTGGCAAGCTTTCTCGCATAACCATGTTGGCCAAGCCAAGACTCGAACTCACACAGACAGAGGTCAGATGTGAGTGATCTGTAAAGGCGAGCGTCTTAGACCACTCGGCCAACCGGGGCCCCTTTCTTATGAAAGGTAGTCATTTTCATAGTAAGGAACATCTATATTGACTATGAAAATCATTGATGTTAATGTGGATCGAAGAAATTTGGCAATATCCTGTGAATTCTCTTTTATTTATGCAATACATTTTTTGTGGATTTCACTGTTGGCATGAACCATAACTTTATAGACCCAGTCAAACGATGATCCATCAGTTCAGACAACAGAACCCCCTTCTCCATCAGAGGTACATCCACAAATTTAAATATTGAAAACCTTCAAAACCATGAAATTCCGATACTGTCAAACATACTTGAAGTACATTACAAAAATACATTCATAGTGTACCTTGCCTGTGAAAGAGTACAAGACAGAAATCGGTTAGTTCACAATGTCATTGTTGACATCACGCTAGGATAAAGTTTGCAATAATCTTTTAATTTACCATATATACTGCCGAACAGGCCAATACCAACTGCAAACTGTATAGACCCAGATCTGCCGGTGCATAATGTAATGCACCGGCTGATCTGGGTATATGCAGTTTTGTAAGGACTAATCAGTAGAACAAACAACATAGACCCTGATCTGCTGATGCATTATGCAATGGCAGATCAGGGTCTATGTTGTTTGCATTTGGACATGGATTATACACGAGTATATATGGTAAGTTTTAAGGCAGTTCTAAAAGTAGCTTTATGCTAGATAAGATTATGTTGTGTGTAATAATTTTATTTTTTGATATGATGTACTTAATTTGTTAAAAGTCATTTTAATAGCAGCAATACATTACCCTATCACTATTATATAGCTTATTACTTTTTCGTGTCGAAAAATCTCGTCCGTTCAATGTGAAAACATCCTCCCACTTTGAGTGGAGCATTATTCAAAAAAGTTATCTATGCTTATTATATTATCCGAAACATTACCATATGTACTCGATTATAAGTTAAGTCCAACCACAAACAGCATGGAACTTGATCTGCCATCACATAATGCACGGGCAGATCAGGGTCTGTGTTGTTTGTTCTACTGAATACTCCCAACAAACTGCATAGACCTAGATCTGGGGCATTATGCGATGGCATATCTTGGTCTGTGCAGTTTGCAGTTGGACTCAACTTATAAGCAAGTATATATGGGTTTTTTTTTTTTTTTCCATTCTTTTGTTCAAAATAAAAGCTGTGAAAATTTTCCAAAAGAAAGGTCTAGTTAAAATTTATGGAAAAATGCTAATATTTTTCTTTTTGCACCTACACTGTATGCATGCTATAAGCTAACTTTATTTATTTAATATACAGTGAAACATTTTGCAAATTAAAAATACTTTTCAGTGGTTTAGAAAATATAGTGGCCCTTGATGTGCAGTTATCTCCCATGTTAGTATCATTTATTGGGACAATGCATACATATGATGTCATCCTTTCATTAGGGGAATACTCAGATTAAGATCCTATAATTTTGTCCCCAGAAAGTAAGAAAAATTGGAAATCCCCCAAAGCTAAATTCTCCCTAAAACTGAAATCTCCCTGAAGGCTGTTCCAAAAATATTACATGTATTCAATAGACTGGTCAGCTCAATCATTTAACAGAGATGAGTCATGTCCCTTTACATAGACTGATCAACTCAATATTTTAGGTGGCACTCTACACTTTCTTATTTTGCATAGGGTTAGATTTTTTAAGAAAAACAATTTCCCAGGTTTTCCTCACTGGTTATGCTGGCTATTTAAAAAAGACCTTATATATCTTAGGTATTGTTAAAAGAACTTTTAATTCCCTTTATTTGGGTTTTATGATTGATGGGTCTAATTTGGGTTATAGAGTATACAGCCAGGCTTTTCTTCAGATGTGCACCAATCAAGCTGCTAGCTGTGCTTGGTCATTTTTCACTCCTTGGAGTTCAAAAGTAAATTGTAAAAAAAAAAAAAAAAAAAAATTAAATTTTTTTTTCTTTTAATCTATTTTGTAATTCATTCATTGCACTTTCACAAGCTGGTATTGCCTACTCATGCAAAATTCGTTTTTCCCTATTTTAATAACTGTTAAAGTTAATGTACTTTGGACTAATTCAGGCTGATTTTGAGCACATGGGAGCAGCCATTTTGGTTAGCTGTGTGCTTAGATCATGTACAGTTTCTACAAGTACAGTATGTAAAGAAATGTCAGCCACAGTACATGAAAGTAGCATAGAGGTATGCCAACATTCTCTCCATTGTGCATCTTGCAAATAAAAACAACTTCATCTTACACCTGTCACTCTCTCAGAAGCACATACTATCTGTAGAGCATAACCTTAACAGGGATAAGAGTTGTGTCCCTTTACACAAGGTCAGGGGTATTTCAGGTTGAAAATATATTGTGCTCAACTGTTTTGGTTTAATTTGTTTCAAAGTTTTTATAAATGCACAAAAAGCATGAATTTTGGTCTCATTTTATTGTACTAAGTATAAACTTATGTACAACATTTTTAAAAAATCAGCTCAGTTTCAGTATTCACCATATTTCTCCAGTGATAAGCCAGTGCTTGAAGAGAAGCCCATACCCAGCTTTTACCAAATTAAGACAAATTTTAATCTCAGAAATACTTGTCCAATAATAATCCCACCACCCAAGTTTCATCACATTTCAAAGGTAGGGCCCTATGGTTTTATCCTTGGAGGGAAAATACTTTAATGATGAAACCACATTTTACTATTAATGACCTTTGACTTTTGGAAATCCATTGTGTGAAAAAAAATTAGTTTTTTTGGTGGTTAGTGTTGATTTAAATATCTGGACATTATTAATTTGTATATTTGGAAAATTATTTATTTAGGATATACACTAATTAGCTCAGGTAACCAATGTTTTACTGTCTTATTATTTATATTTTGTTATCTTGTTTTACATCATTTTTTTCATCTGAAAATCAGAAAATTTACCAGATTAATTTTCAGGAATTTGTTGCGGACAGAATGATTATGCCACAAGACCCATGACATTGACTGGTTGCTGTGTCCTTTGATTTCCCGTCATTCCCGCTGATTTGTCATGTGATAATCCTACCTTGTGCCAAGTTGTTTTCACCTGTCCTCTTTTTTCCATCTTTGTTTGCATGAATAGCTTCTTTTGTAATCTTTTGTTCAACTTTCTTCCTAAACAAAAACTCTTGTTGGAAGGTTTTCTCAGGATAGGACCTTGCTAGCCATGCCTTCTACATGAAGTCTCAGCCTAAAGTTGCCCACCTGAACAATAAATGACATACTTGCTTGGCATCTTTTAGTGGTAAGGGATATATCACTGTAGCTGTCAAAGCAAACTTGTGATTAGCCTAAAAAGATTAATGTAATCCACTTAATTAAAATCAATGCTTACTGCATATCTCAAAGTGATGTCATTATTACAATATGACATCATTGATATGACATCAGTTTTTGCCTAGGTGCATCATGGTGCTATGAACTCTGGGAGAGGTTGGAGTAAACTGATGTGGTTGCGATTTATGTCTCTTATAAATAACGAAAAAGAAAAATTCTACAATATTAAAAGTTGCTATGACAATCGTGTGAAAGAAAATGATCAAGTCAGTAAGAAGTATAGGAGTCCTTTGGAAATCTTTGGCAATTTACAACTTGCCATTAATCAGCCACACAGGCTTTCTGTGCAGAAAACCAATGTGATATTAATAATTGTGTCATCCTTTGTGTATTTAATAAATATAGTCTATAATCTTTAACCTGTGCAAATTTGATGAATGTTTATATGCTTTTTGAGCTGATATTATATGGACAATTACTGGTAGTTGTTATTATTACTGGTGCTTTTATCCATACATTTCCATGTAATGACATTTACTTGGGGATAGATATTCAACTAAAAGTAGCACAAAAGAATGCATACCGCCTTACAAGTATTGACAATTTTGGATTACTTGGACCCTTATTTACTGTATATACAGACATATAAGTTGAGTCCAACTGCAAACTGCATAGACTCTAATCTGCTGGCACATTATGCAACAGCAGATCAGGGTCTATGTTGTTATGCAGTTGGATTTGATTTATATACAAGTATATACAGTCTGTAAAAGTATAACTTATTCAAATAAAGTTAAATGTGCCGACATTTCACAAGCAGTCATCCTTAAGCCTAGCTTTACATTACATGTGCTTTCTCTGCTGACTGAACTTCATGTAAAACTGCAATATTCAGTATTGCATTGTTTTATATTTCAGTAAATAAAATGAAAGATTTAGGGAAGAAAGTTGTAGACAGTTACATGATAGGATCCCAAGAGTAGTGTGATTTTTAAACCTCTATTGAACAGATCAAAATAAACTGTTAATATTGGTTTAAGAAACCCAAATCATAGCTTATTTCTTGTTTACAAATTAAATTGTTTCTTTATAAGGGAGGTAATCAAGGTTCTGAAAAAAACATAAAACTTTCTTTTATAAAAGTTACATGGGTCCTAATCATCTTACTTTTGGATATGACAGTTAAACAATTAAGAGAAATGATTTAAGAAATAAACTTATCACCTGAAATTTTAGGTATAGCACTCTGCAGGAAATTTATGTTTGAGATAAAAGAAACTTGATAAATTTTTTAACTGCAGTATACTTTTTGGGATATTTTTCATGTGCATGTGTGTTCTTTAATTTTTTTAATTAACTCAACACTGAAAATCAAAATCTTTACTTCCATGTGGATATTAAAAGGACTCTCAAAAGAGCTTTACTAGTTGTACCTTCTCCTTCCATGTGGATATTAGAAGGACTCTAAAAAGAGCTTTACTAATTGTACCTTCTCCTTCCATGTGGATATCGAAAGGACTCTCAAAAGAGCTTTACCAGTTGTACCATCTCCTTCCATGTGGATATTAGAAGAGCTTTCAAAAGAATTCTACCCGTTTTATTTTTTCTTGTATTGTACAGTGTAATTGTGTGCTCTTCAGGCAAAAATCATTCAGTTGTTACCAGTAACATCAACAATTGCACAGCCTTACATAAAAAATGTAGCTTAACTTGCAAATCTTGCATCATTATTGTACAGTAGAATATGTCTTGAAAGACCACCCCTTCTGCCAAAAATTAATGGTCTCTCATGGCAGGCTTTACTGTAATGTCATAGAATTAAGCAGGTCATCATTCGTTTAACTTTTGAAAGAAAAAAGATTATTAACTCTAAAGTATAGAAAGGTTTTTCTTATTTCCTTCTTAACAATTGATTGAAAATAGAATACTGATATAAATGTTATTTCAGCGCCAAATGCACCCAATCCTCGATACACCTCACTTACACAGACCAGTATCAACATAACTTGGACGCCATATGAATTTCAAGAAGTCAATTACCAAATTGAATATAGAGAAATAGGTAACTTTAAATGTTGTGTATTGTTGAAAAATTTACATGAATTACATAGTTGAAAAAAAAACAATTTGATTTATTCATCAGAAAAATTTTTCTTAAAGAGATTTTAACTGCCCAGAACAAAATCATTGCAGTGGTTATTCATAGGAGATTCCCAATGAATTATAAAAAAGTATGTTTAATTTTATTCATTTATGAAGCAGGATTTTTAAGTAAATCGATGATATTAACAGAAATGTAATATATCATTCCTTTTATAGCCGGCTAAAGAATTGTGAAGAATTCTAGTTATAAATAGAATTAATAATACTAAAGGTTGTTACTACATGTACTAAAATGCAATAATAATTAGGAAAATATGACAGTTTCTTCTTGTTTCTATTTCTTCTCTCATTCCTTGACCTTCCTGACTTCTCATGGCCTTAAAGGAAGCATAAATTGGGTTACTACAGACCCCATTTGGAATCACTCCTGGAAGGTTTTGGATGGTTTAAGGCCAGCAACAGAATATGAAGTACGTGTAATCGCTCAGAATAAGTATGGGGACACAGCAACCAGGACACTGTACAGGGTCATGACGCACCCCCGAAAAGGTAAGCTGTATGCAAAGTAGCTACCGTATCTACTCGCATATAAGCTGATACCAACTGCAAACTGCATAGACCCAGATCTGCTATTGCATAATGCGCTGGCAGATCTGGGTCTGTGCAGTTTGTAAGGAATAATCAGTAGAACAAACAACATAGACCCTGATCTGCCGGCCCATTATGTGATGGCAGATCAGGGTCTATGTTGTTTGCATTTGGACCCGAATTATATGCGAGTATATATGGTAGGTTGTAAACAAGGGTTCTAGTCATATTTATCACATAAATGTTTTGCTGCACTTACTAGTGGTTCATGAACTGATCCCATTTTCTGTGGTGTGAAGCTACAGAAAATATGACGTCCCCAAACGGAATACCAGTCCATTGCAGGTTATTGTAATCACCCAGTGCGTGCTAGTATGCTTTCTACTGTTGGATAAATTGGAGCAAACGAAGTCAAAAGCCATGCCTACGGGACACCATAGCTAGGGACTCAATCCTGCTCAAGTCCAAAGTGCAGAACAGTATGATGCATACTGCCTCAAAGTTTATAATATAAATGGTCATTAACATATCAGAAACTAATTGTATATTTCTGATATAACACATTTACATTATCACATGATGATGTCACACATGACATACTTGGACAAGTTACAACCTACAACTAGAAGAAAAAAGCAAAAGCAGATATCTTTAATGCTTTTCATTATATTTTTTTCTTTTTCTTCCATGAACAGGTGATGCCAACTTTTTCCAAGCTGATTCAGATTCCTTCTCCAGTGCAGAGAGTCTTCATGGGGAGATAATCCCACTAAGCTACAGGACTTGGAGTGTGCTCTTTTCCATTCTCCTAGTATTAATTCTGTCCAAATTCTGTTGTCAGTGTGATTGACTGAATGACATGGCAGTAGCCTGTAGGATGAATTTCAGCAGCTTTTCAATTGTTCTTGGATCGAATTCAATAAATGTATGATTCTGAGGAATCTTATGAGACAAATGAATATTTATGATTGTGGCAACTGAGGGTGAGTTAAGCCAAGGATAATATACAAAAACTAGGAATGATTCAATGTGGATGAAAGTTTCCAAATTTTCATTTTAAATGGTATATCTATTTCTTAGAGCTGGATTACATAACAAGAAGGAAATGTTGGTATGAAAATGAAATATGTTGCATGGTTCCAGACAGAGGCAAAATATAGAATTGGCCTTTTGTGACACAAATGGATTTCTTTCTAATAGATTTACCTCAATCAGAAACTTGTGACCTAATCTTGTGATCAAAGCTTTGTTCCACATAATTATGAAAATTTTTATTTGTATGCTTTTTGTTATTGATATTTACACTTGATTGCCCATGAACATTAATGTTTAAAAAAAAATGAACGATATTATGCTGGTTGAAAAAACTAGAAATATCGCAGTATGTGCTTACGTTTGTGTAGGGGTGTGAGAGATAGATGTTTTTGAGGTAATTAATGTTGGAGAGGTAACTGCATAATTGAAACTATTCCAGTCAACTTTGTCACTATTAATTAATACTCAGTTTTCATAGAATGAGATTTATTGACATTTATTTTAAAATTTAATGTATATATAAAGTTAAAAAAATGTGTATATTGCTGACAAAGATTGTCTATAAAGAGAGATTGATTCTTAATTGTATATAATTGTTCAATAGGAAAAAAAATTTTTAATATATGTACAAACCAGAGATACATTTAGTGATTAAACTGTAATTAAAATTTGCTGATAAACAGCTCATTACCGTATATACTCATGTATAATCTGATACCAACTGCAAACTGCATGGACCCAGATCTGCCGTCGCATAATGCGCTGGCAGATCTGGGTCTGTGCAGTTTGTAAGGACTAATCAGTAGAACAAACAACATAGACCATGATCTGCTGGTGCATTATGCAATGGCAGATCAGGGTCTATGTTCTTTGCATTTGGACACGCCTAATACGTGAGAATATATGGTAATTTTTATGGGAAAGCTCAAGAAGACCCAAATTGAAGTTCTTTTGCGTATTTTGTAAATCTCCAAGAATGCTATTAGCTTTGTTAGTTTGACATTGTAATTTTTAATCTGCATTTGCTCTTAAAATTTATGTTAAATTTAAATAGTCTACGTGAGTACTTTTGGTCACATGACAATGGATGGAAGTTTTAAAAAAAACTATTTTTATAAAGCTGATGTGGTTAATTGATTGTCAAGATTTAAGGATAAACAACAAAAATATCTTTGGAAATTAACAAAGGAAAAATCCACAGTTGATTAGTTGAATGTGAAAATTCGGAGTTATTAAAATTATTCTTAATTTAAGGGAATAGCTTGTGATGTTGCTTGCAAGTGGGCGTTAATGTGTTTGCAAGGGAGATAACTCCTTTGATTTAAATTTTACTGGTGTCATGGGAGAAATTGGAAAATATTGCTTTCCATGGAAAATATCTGAGTGTACAGGCTTGT
Source organism: Margaritifera margaritifera (assembly GCA_029931535.1). NCBI lineage: Eukaryota > Metazoa > Mollusca > Bivalvia > Unionida > Margaritiferidae > Margaritifera > Margaritifera margaritifera. The sequence continues at coordinate 4,633,111 of JAQPZY010001636.1, read as the reverse complement.
AATTTTGACATGGAAATGAAAGGTGGTTGGCCAGGATTTCAAACATTTTCAGAGTTCTCATGGATTAAATTCACTGTCAGTAAAATAAATTCAAGTAATTTCATGTTAACCATGAATTTCAAATGGAATCATGTGTATACTTTATCAGATTGACTCATATTTAATAGGTATAATACATGAGAAAGAAAAATAACTCATTCTGCAAGCTAAAAAATACTTCTGGAATAGATAGTGATGTTCATTTTATTTCAAATTTGTGAAAGTGTGTACTTTTCCAGAGGAAGGGGAAAAATAATGCCAGGGTTGTGAAAACATCTTTACGCTCAGACATGGGAAACTTGAATTATTCCAAATAAATTTTGGTTGTGACACGATACGCTATTTTTTATCAGAGACAATTCTATATTTTCTACACAGAAGAGATGTCACATGTTCTGGATGTACATTTTTGTTTTTAGGAAAGAGAGAACATTTAGTATAGAGTACGTTATCTGTAGATTAGATAGTAGTCATGCTTCCAGTGAACTTAGGTCCATGTTTAGAAATTGCATATATAGAATGTGCTGGATATCAAATGCAGAAAAGAGCATTTAGGATGGACAAAGAGAAGCACATATCGACATATCTATGAATCGGTACATTATAACATTTTTGAAATTTATTCTGTTTTCATGATTTAGTTTCTTTTAATACATATTTTCACATAAAAAAAAATATCAATCATATTGAACAGACATAATGTCAGGCATGTTTGGGCAAAATGTGCAAAGAATATTTCAGAGGTATGAACACTGATATTTGTTGTAGCCAATTCAGTTTACATGTTCTATCAGACACACATCCAGTGTAATTTTCTTTAAACTTAAGTATTCTTCAAAGGGTAATTGAGCATCCCACCTGCAGTAAAGTAAATAAAATTTAAAAAAATTGTCTACTAATGAAATTTTCTAAAACAAACTCCAGTCTTTTGTTAATTTTTATAAACTTGATTCCCATCTCAGTTTACTTTTAATTTAATCATTGATTATTTTGTAATTTACAAAATATTCTACTCTATTTTATTTTTTGTTTTGTTAAGATCAAGTAAAAGAAAATTTAAAAAATGTAACAGGCTTAAAAAATGTTGGGTTAGGAGGTAAGCTTTTTTTAACAAAAAATTTCTTTAAAAAAAGAATTCTTGTAATCTGGATAAATTCTGATTGTCAAACTGAAGAACTATGAAGTATTCCAAGTGGTCAGTATTAAATACTGAAATGACAAAACAATCCAGAATAGACCAGATCTGAAAATTTCTGGCAAAAATATTTGCTCAAAAATATGTTTAAGAAAAGAAAAAAAAGGGAGTTGGCAGGATTTTATAGGGCCAGTTGGTTTACAGGAGGCACAATTTTATTTTACTCAGTTTAAGTGACCATCAATATTAAAAGGTAAAAGCCCACTTTAACTTCAGGAATGCGCAAAAGTATGTTTGTTTTAAAGTCCTTTTTTTTCTGTTTTATTTTATTTCAAACTTGTCTTTTGTATAAGTAAAACTTCATTTACTGACATTATCGGAGTTAACGACCATGTACAAAAAATACTTACATTATGCTTAATACATGTATTCTGTCATGACATTTCAAAGGATTATTAGTATATGTATTTTTTATAGTTTTTACTAGTAAACAGTCCCTTGAGAGATAGGTAGCTTGGCATTAAAATTAATTTTTAATTGCACAACACTGTGCACTCCTTTATTTTAAAAAAAATGTTGAAAAATGTATCTCGTATTGTTAGAAGATTATTCTTAAATTTGACAGAGTTTTTGCCCTTGTTTGACTTGACAGTGTTTAAATATTGATTGTACTTCCCATTTTAACTGTGGTAGTAGATGTTAATAATTAATGCACAATTTAGAAGTTTTTATTACACAATTTCAGTGAGAGACATTTTTTCATTGTCTGATACAACATCATGTGAATTACAATAATTCATGATAATGAACCGTCATGACATCATAACATATTTTAAAGGCGATATGCAGTGGAAATGGAATTTTCACTGTACTGACAAGTTGAATTTTGAAATTTTACTTGAAATCATCTTAAAAAATTATAGAACTTTATCTTAGTGAATATAAAATTATATGAATCAGTAAACCTATCATACTGACCTCTGCTTTGTGTTGGTCAATACAAGGTACCGGTATACTGGTACATGAAACTTAATATTCACCTTAACAAAGGTCAATAATTGTATAATACTCTCCGGATTTGTTACTTAAAGTAATAATGTGCTGTCCAATTTTAAAAAACTTTAAAATGAAAATATTCACTTTTCTAATTCTTGTGCTTCAAGTTGAGGTATGTATCTTTATGTCACAAGAAATTTCCTTTTCTCATATAATACATTTATTCAATTATAATATAAATGTACAGAACTCCCTCACTCTAAATTTCTTAATTATAACCCAGATTCCATTGTAAGGTGTGTATGGTCATGGATCACATGTCATTAAGTGGTAATGAAATTATATGTATAATGTACTTCATTATAAGGTAGTCTTACTACAAGTTGGTAAATTCTATGACTGCCATGGATAGTATTATAATGAGGGAGTACTGTATCATGTTTTTCATCATTAGGTGGTCTCACTATAAGGTAGTATACTCTGGCACCATGGACAGCATTATAATGAGGGAGTACTGTCATATTACATTATAAGGGGTGTCACGATAAGGTGGTAAACTCTATGACTCCCATGGATATTGTTATAATGAGGGAGTACTGTAAGACCACAGAAATCCTCACATAATTCAGTTTTGTCATGGTATGTACCATTAATATTTGCTCGTTAATATTGCTCACCATCATTACCACACTCCATAAAAACCGACTATATTTTTTCTATAATAAACCCATTCTTGATGGCAAAGAGAACATTGTAGCAAATATTTACTGAGAATATTTGTATCTGATAATAAGCCCACCCGTTACTTATGACAAATTTATTAGGCTGTCCTCCTGGTCTTATCATGTGAGAAATGTTGTAAATTGAAAGCATTGACATAGATGGAAACAGTCGTATCTTTGTTTTACAACATTATTGTGTAGGATGGTGTTATCTGTTTTGTCTCAATGACTTTAATTTGTTAGCAATTTTTGTATGGAGATTTAACTACCGTATATACTCGTGCATAAGCTGATACCAACTGCAAACTGCATAGACCCAGATCTGCCGTAGCATAATGTGCTGGTAGATCTGGGTCTATGCAGTTTGCAAGGACTAATCAGTAAAACAAACAACATAGACCCCGATCTGCCAGCGCATTATGCGACAGCAGATCAGGGTCTATCTTGTTTGCATTTGGACCAACTTATATGCGAGTATATATGGTAATATTGCTTTCTTCATGTGCACTGTAATCAAAATCTATGTTAACACTAGTTACCGTTAGAGTGATAGCCCATCTGTTAAAAATGTTGCCTGTTGATTCAGCAAAATTTTATTTAATATGTTTTGTGCCCAAACTCATGGTTGAGTAATTGTGCATTTTAAAGGATTGTTTGTTAAGACTTATAAAAAACAAAAACAAGTTGAAGGTAGATTTCATGCTATTGAAATTCTATTTTCATGATGCAAAAATCTTCACAACTTAGGAATCAGTCAAATTTGGACTTGTCATGTGTGAAATATGGGACCAAAGATAGTTCTAACTGAAAAACACATGGGACATTTTTTTTACTGCTTCATCATACATTTAGTCTCCTGTATTTTTGTCTGCCTGTATGCCAACTAGTAATAAACTCTGTAGAACATGGTTAGATTTCTTGGCAGTCTTAGGTGCAGCTGTAATTATTTTCCTGTTTAATTGAGTCTCTAGTTCTAATAGTGTCTTCCTCTCTATAAATAGTCATACCTGTAATACCAATCACCTGTACATTATGGACACCTTTTAAGGAATTTTTTTCTTCCCAATATGGATTGTTCATGTGTAATATATTTCCTGCTTATGTACATTCAGTCATTCATTCTTCACTTTTAAAAAGCATCTTTATCATACTGGCTGCAGTTTTAAAGAAATGATATTTGCAAGAAGGAATTATTCTTTTTCGTAATTTAAAATGATATTTAATGAAACTTTTCTCAGATGTCTAGTTTTATTATTTCCCTTTGATTTACAGTTTACTATGTCTTAAGGTTACCTCTTGCAGTATGAGGGGTTAACTAGATTGGCTACTAAAATCATTTGTTCCACTTTTATTTTAAAAAAGACGGTAATTGCATTCATATTTTCAATTCAACTCTACTATTTTTGTTCTCAGAGTGTTTACTTTATTTATTTTTTCTCAATGATACAGACAGACTTTTCTAATTAACAAAAGCATGTACCCAGAGCAATATGTTATGGTGTACTGCTCATATGGGGTTTTTTCATGCGTCAAAGTACATCTCTCACCTCAACTGCTGTATGAAGGAAAGGTTATATGACATGCTTCCTCTATTTTAAGTTTTTTTTAACCATACATGTATTATTTTTAGAGAATCAGTTTTCTGCAAAGTTGATTTATGAATAGTACTTTATATACTCAACATTTAAGTCAGATCCAACTGCAGACTGCATAGACCCAGATCTAACATCGCATAATACCCTGGCAGATCTGGATCTGTGTAGTTTGTTAGGAGTTAATCAGTAGAACAAACAACATAGACCCTGATCTGCCGGCACATTATGCGATGGCAGATCAGGGTCTGTGTTATTTGCCATTGAACTCGACTTATGGTAGATCATGTGCCATAGCATTTCATTTTTCATGTCGACATGTTTTAAGGTTTTTTGTTTTTCTGCTGGTCAAATCATCAGTAAAGATCCATTTTAAACTGTGCAATATGAGTACAAAAAAAATGTAGATAATTTAAACATTATTTAACATCTACATAATAGATGCTCAAGATTATTTATTATGTACATATTGTTCTGGCATCTGAGAAATTCATAGAGGTAGTTCTCTCCAGTCAATTGTCTGTTTTACCTGTACTTTGTTTCGTGTCGATGAAGTGCTGATTTTGACAAAACACTCTGTACTCAATGTGTTCTGTATATTTGAGTTTGTCGCTTATGTTGTATCACTGTCACATGAAATCTGTACAAATAAATTACAAATGAAACCTTTCGTGTTGTTTTGTTGTGTTTTGCTGTGAAAGCTGGAGACAAGTTGCAAAGTCTTGACCTGCAGATGTGTAGGTATACAAACAGGTGAGTTGTAAAACTTGTATCATTTGGAGTAAGATCACCAGCAGATGATTTTATACCCACTACCTGACCATAATTTTACCTGTGTGGAGAGCAAGCTTGCAGCTGCTCCTGTATTAGGAAGAAAAGAATATGCCATTTTTAACATACAATTTATTAATATTGGCACTTAGAGTATTTTTTATATTTGTTTATATAATTTTGAGGTTCAGTGAATTTATTTAAATGTATTTCCTGTATAAATAAAAAACAAAATTGATCAGCTGAAATTCATTAAGGTCACCAATGACACTATAAAGAGCAAATGTCTACAAGTGCAATGGTTTCATGCCAACTAACCAGGGCTTGTCATTATAGTTCTTTGTAGTGAACTTTAAACCTCTGTCAGTATTTACCAAATTTGTAAATTGATGAGAATAACATTGATAATTTTCATTCGTGCGTTGTCACACGAGCCACCCACCCTCCCTCTTCCTAACGTAAGGACGTGGGACATTGTGGTAGAATTAGGTACTCATTAATTCAAGTTCTTGAAAATCATCCATTTACAACAGTGTTCACAAATAACGGGGGTCCCGACATAACTGTGATTATTGTTATCAATACAATAACGTGGTCACAACACGGAATCTCATAACAGTTGTTTATTAGTAGATTCTAGGCACCCCAAAAGTGTTTCAGTAATGTTTTTATAAACATTACTCCAAACCAACAATGATGTTCTTGTGTTTATAATTCGTCCGCGGAATAAACCGAATAAACTCGAGCATTCTTGTTTACAATACAAAAACAGTAGTAAAGAGATACACCGGTCCTGACACAATCCTTGTTATTATTATAATTTCTGTTAATTTGTCATATTAAAGTTTCTTGTTTCAGAACTTTATTTTTTCAGATGTCTCAAACAGTTGGTAAGTGTGGGCATATGCAAGGCCCATGGGACACTCGCTCAACTTGTATATCGTGCACAAAATGTACACGAATGGACTGATGTCCCATGTGTTGTCATTGGCCGGACGACATTTGGGACCTTGCCAATAGCCGTCACACGTATCTGAAGAGTAAGGAAGCACGTTCTTTCCCTATGGGATCAATTAGATCTCACATGGGTAGAAATACTGCTACTACCTATGAGATAGTAACATGTTTCTAAATGGATCTAGTGCGCTCCCCCAAACAAAAGAGGGAGGTGCGGCACCTTCCTTCGACAGGATGGAATTGACTGCATCTCCCCTAATAAAACAGGGTGAGATAGCATCTTCCAGGAGAGAAATACTGTTACTACCTGTGAGGTATTAATAGATATTTCTAAAGGGATCGATTGTGCTCCCCCGAACAAAAGAGGGAGGAGCAGCACCTTCATTAGACAAGATCCCTATAGCACCAGGGATATTTTCGAATACCCCCCTTCCGCTTCATTACCTAGTTATCACACCACAGGGATGGAACCTGGTTTTAGACGCACTCCCGTGATAGGAAATCGGACCGATGTCCCTTCCTTTCCCATGTTCCCTATTAATCCTTTTCATATGAGGAACTTCCCCCTTGACGGAAGAGAACAACCTCAACCACTGATATCGTGTATGTGGCCGCCTGCATGTACGAGTGATGAGGTCCGACGACCATCACAAGTTCTGCAGGAAAGGTCAAGGAAAGTGAGGGTTACTCCCACTCACTCTAAGAGACCAAAGAGAGATGAGAATTCTTGCTCTCCTGACATGACAATCATTAAGAACATTTCTGTCACTCCCCGTGCTGAGTCACAGAATATATATGTCTACTTCCCGGCCTTCCCCGCAGAGGGATCGTTCGGGCTACATATCTCCTGATTCCCACCAAGCTTTGGAACCGGAAGATGATGCTTTGTCGATTCGAGTAGATTCTTTGGAATTTACTGAAATTCCGGAGGATAGGGTATACCCTCCCCTCCGAGAATCTCCAAATCCCTCTCAACCATCGTCTCACGTTGTTGAGAAGGAGACTTGGTCATTCGACATGGCTGTAAACAAACTCAACCGCCTTCTGCCCCCTGACATGTGCCCAAAGCTCAAGCATTTAAGTGACACTAAGATTCTCTCTTGTTTAGAGAAACTGTCAGGATCAATGCCCAGACCGGACTTGCTGCTACTTCCTCACTCTCCGATGGTTAGCGAAGTTGCGAAACGTCTGAGCAAAGGTCAAGAAGCGGCGCGACAGAATAAATAGTGGTCTGTCCCCTTGTCTACATTGAGACCCTTAATATCAGCTTCGAGCTATAAGGTCCATTCACCTGCCTAGCCAGTGACCCCCCCCCCCCCCAACATGGACACCGAAGCTTCGCAAGTGGGCATTTCAGCGGGTTCCTTTGCTCGCCTCTCGGCTAAATCCTTAGAGGCTTTAGAGTCAAAGGCTAGGTCATTAGTGACCATAGCTTTACATGCTGACCTGTATTCAGCAGTTTCCTTCAGTTTACTGAAAGAAGAATCATTATCAACCGTTGCCTTGCAACGATTGTTAGAGGATGTGGCTAAGACTTCGAGACACGCATGATCTATGGCCATGGCGTTGTCAGCGGAGTTTCATCACCTACGTCAAGATGTAGCGTTGGACTCTTCAAAGTTTTGTTCTCGAACATAGCAGAAAGCTTCTGAGAGCTGCACCTCTGGGTTTAGAGACCTTATTCTGCGATCTCATTCCCCCTATTGCTTCTCAGGACCTTAGGGACAAACAACATAGGTTTCTTGCATCGATAGTTGGCCCGTTGAAAACAGCTGACGTCCGCACACAACCTGATCGAGCCATGGGTCAGCCACAATTTCTACCAAAACGTAATACGCAACCACAATAGCAAGGTAGCCAGCCCCCTATAATTCTGCTCCACAAACGGGACGAAAAAAGTGGAGAGGAGGGCAGGGGAAAGCGGTCTCCTTTTTTTCTCCCCCTTCCCCAAAGAAGCGAAGTGGAGGAGGGAAGAGAGGTCGTCCTACGCTTCACAGAACTCCCTCGTATCTCGAGGACACCCATCTTCTTCCATCAACCAAACGTATTAAAATTAAAGGAAGAAGTGAACACTCTTCTTCGGAAAGGCGCAGTAGAGGGTTCAAAACATCCAGTGCACCAGCTTATACTCCCGGATATTTCTGGTCTCCCAAAAGAGCGGAAAACTGAGGCTTATTATCGACCTTTCCTCCCTAAACAAATTTCTGCTAGCGGAAACTTTCAAAATGGAAACTGCAACTTCAGTTCGAAACTCTATCAAACCGGCCAACTGGGCAGTTTCCCTCGATCTTCAGGATGCGTACTTCTGTGTGAACGGTTTAAATTGGAGAAACTGACGTGTCCTGCTCTACGTCAGTGGTGTACTAAGGGAAAATGGCGCCCGGGGCGACGATGATTGCCCAAAGGGCCAGAATACGAGTCCCGAATTTTTATCAGCTGTTTTGGCGCCCTACCCCCCCCCCCCCCCCTTTTAGTACGCTATTGCTCTATGTAGACCTCATTGATAATTAATTTCAAAATAATTATTTGTCAATTCTTTACTGTTCTATACTTGGTATTGTATACAACTACCGTGTATACTCGCGTATAAGTCGGATCAAAATGCAAACAACATAGACCCTGATCTGCCGTCGCATAATGCGCTGGCAGATCAGGGTCTATGTTGTTTGTTCTACTGATTAGTCCTTACAAACTGCTTAAACCCAGATCTGCAGGCGCATTATGCGACGGCAAATCTGGGTCTATGCAGTTTGCAGTTGTTATTTAAAAAAATTTTGAGTGCTGTTCTGACTGAATCCAAAACTTTATAATCATGGATGCATCTCTATTAGTACTACACCCTTACAATCATAGAAGGTCACTGTGACTTTCACATTTTATGATTTGCTAACATAGGTTAAGTATTTGTGTTTAGCTTATGACCACTTCAATTTTTCCAAGCTATATACAGAATAGCCTACACAGAAGGTCCTTTCTGACCAGTGCAGTTGGAAGTGGTAACATGTTTATTCAATTGTAAACTTCTATATTAATGACCATACCTTGTATTTCTATGATATATTACCCTCAATAGATTAACTATGCATTGGATGAGTACAGGGATTAGAGGATTGCGTGCATTTCATTTGAGGCCTCAGCTGTAGTGGGTGAAAGAAAATCCCAGGCTCCATCCTCCCCCCCCCCCCCCCCATTTGAAAATTAAATGGTCGGTCCCCACATACTGGCTGTCACTCCAAACTTCACAGAGGTGAGCTATGTAATCGTTGCTCACATTCTGGTTATTTTAACTTTATTCCATACGTTATGAGGACCCCATTTGATAGGAGCAAAATATTAACACAATGAGATGATGAATACACAGTGGTGTAGCAAGAAATTCGGCCCCCCTCCACCGTCAAAACTTAATATACAATTTATACAAGTGATCGACCATTTAATTTTCTTGGCTGAGGGGGAGGTGGATCCTGAGACTTTTTAAAAAAATGTCCTGGTTCAAAAGAAAATCCCAGCCCCTCCACCCCCCACCCCCACCCCCGAAAATTAATTGGTCAGTCCCCAATCACACCTGTTCCAGTCACGACAACACGGAAGCAGCTTAACAGAAAGCTGTGCCAGCTCACTTGTAAGTACATGAACCCCTGCCCTTGGACCTGATAGTCTCTTTCGAGGTCTGTTCGGTAATATATACAGATACAGAAATTGCCTAAAATTGTCTAAAACACTCACATTAATTTTTGTACTGACCCCTAAACATGTGGGTTATAAGTTGAGGTTACTCATCCATAACATCAGTGACCACAATGGTTGGAATACATGACCTTTCGGCATGAAGACTTTTATGTATGTGCTGTCCTATACATCTATGAGGGTTGTTTCAAAATGGCTTTTAAAATGTTTTGGACTTCGTCAATTTTGAGTAAAGTTTTAGAAACTGACAAAAAATAGTTTTGTTTTTTTTTTCCTTTTTTTTTCTTCTATTAGCAATTACCATAACGTAGTCTATGTACTTCTGACAGAATTAATTACAATGTATAGTTTTTGCTGTCATATGGCCAAAATACAAGGTGTAATGATGAAGTGTGGACATAAACCTTAAGACTCTCCCATAAAACAAACTGAATAGGGCCATAACTCTGTAATACTACTACTACTACTACTACTACTAATAATAATAATAATAATAATAATAATATTAATAATAATAATAATAATAATATAGGTAAATACTGAAAGGAGAACTGTAAATATGTTTGCAAAGTTTGCATAAAATATGCAAGCTGAACAACCCTTGAATACTGAGAAATAGTGTGTATGTGAAAATAAATTATATAAGATCAAGGGCCGTAACTAGTAAATATCTTTAAAGGGACATAAGTCTGTTCGAACCAGAGATATACGATGGAGGAGGATTTTACATTATATGAAGCCGATGTTTCGGGTTTTGAAAAGAAAAAGAATATGATGATGATCATCATTGTCATTGTGATCATAACTGTGATGATGACGATGACAATGAAGATAATGATGTTGAAAATGATGAAGATCGAAGAACAATATTTTCAATACATAGAGTATCGATCAAGATGTACCGAAGCATATGACCTTGAACAGTAATTATCATGCGGTTACCGTGTATATGGAGAGTTCATGCAGTGTTACCAGTGTCCATAGAATCAGTCCCGTCCCATCGCGAATTAGATTTCCGTTCAATAACTTTTGGAAGACCTAATGGATTAAAACCAATATGGTATAAGGCTTTGCATTAAGTAGATCTGGGTCATATTAGATTTTCACCTTTTTCGAAGCAATTTCCACGGGTTATGGCCCCTGTTTGACTTAGAACTTTTCCCTTTCACTGCATCCTAATATCATTTCCGTTCAATAACTTTTGGAGGACTTCATGGATTAGAACTAAATTTTGTATCAGGTTTTACATTAAGTACATCTAGATAAAGTTTCATACCATTTCCTAACAAAATAACGTAATTTCCGCTCAATAACTTTTTAGGAACTTCATGGATTGAAACCAAATTTGGTACGAGGTTTTACATTTTAAGAAAACCACGGTCAAGTTCAATTTTTATCATTGTCGGACTTGATGAAACAGATTAAACGGTAGTATAATATGGGAGTTTTATCAAGTATAATATGTGTACACCAACCCACTCATGTCGGGATACGACAACACTAAAATACAAAATAAAAAATGTATAGTGCACTAGCGCAGTATTAAATTTTCATACTAACACTCTCGTATATGGATATGACAACACTAAAATAAAAATCAGTATTTATGGACACAGTATGACCAGTTCACACAAATCAGTATTTATGGACACAGTACGACCAGTTCATACAAATCAGTATTTATGGACACAGTATGACCAGTTCACACAAATCAGTATTTATGGATACAGTATGACCAGTTCATACAAATCAGTATTTATGGACACAGTATGACCAGTTCACACAAATCAGTATTTATGGACACAGTATGACCAGTTCACACAAATCAGTATTTATGGACACAGTATGACCAGTTCACACAAATCAGTATTTATGGACACAGTATGACCAGTTCACACAAATCAGTATTTATGGACACAGTATGACCAGTTCACACAAATCAGTATTTATGGACACAGTATGACCAGTTCATTCAAATCAGTATTTATGGACACAGTATGACCAGTTCATTCAAATCAGTATTTATGGACACAGTATGACCAGTTCATTCAAATCAGTATTTATGGACACAGTATGACCAGTTCATACAAATCAGTATTTATGGACACAGTATGACCAGTTCATTCAAATCAGTATTTATGGACACAGTATGACCAGTTCATTCAAATCAGTATTTATGGACACAGTATGACCAGTTCATTCAAATCAGTATTTATAGACACAGTATGACCAGTTCATTCAAATCAGTATTTATGGACACAGTATGACCAGTTCATTCAAATCAGTATTTATGGACACAGTATGACCAGTTCACACAAATCAGTATTTATGGACACAGTATGACCAGTTCATACAAATCAGTATTTATGGACACAGTATGACCAGTTCATACAAATCAGTATTTATGGACACAGTATGACCAGTTCACACAAATCAGTATTTATGGACACAGTATGACCAGTTCACACAAATCTGTATTTATGGACACAGTATGACCAGTTCAGACAAATCAGTATTCATGAACACAGTATGACCAGTTCACACAAATCAGTATTTATGGACACAGTATGACCAGTTCACACAAATTAGTATTTATGGACACAGTATGACCAGTTCACACAAATTAGTATTTATGGACACAGTATGACCAGTTCACACAAATCAGTATTTATGGACACAGTATGACCAGTTCACACAAATCAGTATTTATGGACACAGTATGACTAGATCACACAAATATATATGTTCTGGCACAACTATTGAGCATTGAGCGAAAGTGCATTCGCTATAAGTTACAAAAGCGGTGTCGTCCGGAAAGGACGAACTTTGTTGCAGAGCGACAACAAACAGCGGAGCAAACACAAAATAAAAAGTGTGTTTTTTATACATCATAAGTAATATCAAGAAAGCTAAATTGTATTGAATTCAATAGTTTTCAGAGAGGTGATAGAAATATATTTCCCAAATTTAACATGAAAGCAACAATATCGGTATCTGTAGGTAATGCCTATTTGTTTACAAGTTTGGGACAGATTGAAGTAATGTCATTGCTAAATGTTTTTATTTTTATTTTATTTTTAAATTCAGAGAATAAAAGTGTTAATTTCTTGATCTTAAGAATTAAAAAGAAATACCCAATGTTTCAGAAAAGAGAATTACATAATATTTTTGTGGTGGTAACTTTTAAATAAACATCTTCAGCCATGATATCAAAATGGTTTATAATGCAGTATGATAAAGGAATAAATTAACATATTTGATGCTGGCATATACACAGATTTGCATTATGCCAAATTCACAGTGCAACTTGAAGAACTCATAAATTTTACAAGATCAATCTACAATGATTTGACTAATACATAGATCGAAAATGGAAATCAAAGTTTGATTTAAAACAGCACACTGATGCCCATTTCCTATTGTATGTATATGTCCTGTTGGCTTAGACAATTTGTTAAGCACAAAGTATTCTCTGGATGTTTTTATTTCGTTCTAAATGAATAACAAGGAACAGTATTTAAGACGTCTCTACTAAGATCCTGAGAGTCTAGTTGCTTCTACAAATATTAATAAATCGTGTGAACAAACTGAAATGAAAATACACTTCACTGAATGAATGGTTAACTGACCAGTCTACCTACACATTACACAAGCAAGCGAGAAAAAGATTTCCATACATGTTAGTCGCGTGGATGACCACAGGCAAGCAGACATTGTTGACATGCAAGCATATAAAAAAGATAGTGGTAGGTACAAATATATTTTGACAGGGATATATATTTTCTCAAAATACGCTTGGGCTCAGAAAATAAAACATAAAGGAAGATGTTTTAGAGAAATCGTTAAAGAGTGAAAACCTGAAAAGATCCAATTTGATGAGGGAAAAGAGTTTTACAACAGCAAATATAAGGATTTGCTGTAAAAGTAAAACATGTAATACTGTTTAACTTACTCAGATAACTATAAAGCACCTAGAGTGGAAAGGTTTAACAGAACCTTCAAAAGCTAGAATGTACAAGTTTTTCACTCACAAAGAAACAAGAAAATGGGCTGACGATTTACCAAAGCTAATTGAGGGATACAATACCATTCAGAATTCCAAAATACAAAACAATTATTTAAAGGGCTACAGTACTAACGTTTCTGAGGAAATGTTTAAAATCAGGCAAGTAATTTTAGGTGATCCAGTAGTTTATAAACTGGAAGATATGAAGGGAGGATACATTGAGGGTGTGTTTTATGAACGAGAGGCATGTCTATCTGATAAACCTAACAAGATACAAAGTTGAACAGATTTTAAAAACAAAATGGATGAACGGTAAAAAAAGTATGTCGTAGGAAAATGTGAAGAATATGATGAATCGTTTAACAGTTAAGAACCAGTTGAAAACATTATGCCATTAAAAAGAATTATGTATAAAAGGTAAAAAGTATACCTCTCCTCTTGAGATGATGTGCCAATTTCACACCTCTCCACTGAAGACGGATTTCACACAAATGTTGATGCAATCATGAGAATATTTAAACTTTATTCAAATTTCATTTTAAAAAAAAATATACCAATTAACCAATAAATTATACCAATTAACCGATAAATTATTCATTGTTTCTGGATAGATTATTTACTATGCACAATTTTAACACGTCCATAAAAGTCTTAAATCACAAAGAGCTACCACAGAATTAAACAAAATCAATTAATATGGGAAGAGTTTTTACACCGTAGGGATGAAGTACAATCCTGTACTCCTTTTACACTGTGTTGATACAAAGATTTTGAAGATACAATTTTCGAAAAACTTTAATTTAACATTTAGTAGTAATTGAAAAAGTTAATAAGTAATTGAGATACACTCAGTTGTAAAATGTTACAAACGCAGTAGAGACAAACTGATATAAGAAATGGAAAAGCGCAATACAAAATAGCAGAGATGTAATCAACGAGATAAAAATGGTATTACAGTGGGGAGAAATGAAAAGACTGGAGAGAAAAATCAAGAAAGAATTATATGTAAATATTGAAACACGGTAAATAGAGGTTAAATGTGTTTTGCACAAGAAAAGCCAACTTCACATTATGTTTGCTAAATATGAATAATTGACTTCAGATTTAAAACACTGACAAGTACAGCACATTAACCTTGTCCTGTAACTCAGTATGAGCCTGTCGTTTTAGACCGTACTGTTGTAATTTTGATTTTAAATTTTTTATTTGGATTGATGTTTAAAACAGAAATGTAATAACACAGAGCGTGGGTATCAAAGGCATAATTTTCAGGTCCAGAAGTATTCATTTATTGTTCCCGAAAATGGCGCAGTAAAGGTTGCACCAAAGGTGCAAACATTTATTGGGCAAAAGTTTTATCTGATAGTAACACTTGAGCTTTGAGGTAGTCAATTGTGAACTGACTGAAAGAAAAAAAAAATTAACCTTATAACTTCTTCAATATCCATTCGAGACTGTGGTACAATTGTATATCTGAATAGCTTTTTCAAATGCATTTTGTAGGCCACCGTAAGAGCAGACTATAATGTTGTATGGTACATTGTGTTGATAATGTTTTTTTGTTTTTGTTGACATCTGTCAGCATGCAAAAGTTATGCTATTTATCAGCCAAAAGTACTTAAGTATTTCTAATGTAAGTTTGATTTTACCTTGTTTGTACAGTGTTAGCAATTTTGTCAGGTACAAAAATCCATGTGCTATAAGCTAGTCAGTTGTGAACTAAATGAAAATGGAACAATAAGTTTTGCATTTTTTTCTTCTTCAATATCCATGTTTTTTTATGGATCTATTGACATCTTAAACAATTGCTTCGAAAGTATGATGTGGGCAACTATGAAAGTAAATTTAAGTGCTGCGTGGTAAACGGAGTTAATAATATTTTTGTTCGCTTTACATTAGTCTTTAGGTAAAACATATGCTATGTATTTAACAAACAAAAAAAAAAAAAAAAGGCTGTACTATTCAACATGCTATTTATTACCTGAAAAGTTTAACCCAAGGGTGCCAACTCATTTGCTATGGCAATAATAATAAACAACAATAAATAATAATAATAAATAAAACAATTAGTCTGACGGGCCGTATGTTTGACACCCCTGGTTTAACGATTTTAGGGTCCCGGGTGGCCGAGTCGTCTAAGGCACTCGCCTTGAAAGATCACTCACATCTCACCTCTGTGCACGTGGGTTCGAGTCTCGCCTCGACTAACGTGGGTATGTGAGAAAGCTTGCCAGTAGCTTCCCGTGGGTCGGTGGTTCTTCCAGGATTCTTCCTCCACAAAATACACTGGCCGCCAGTATCGCGTGCTGAAAAATGCGTTAAACCTCGCAAAACCAAACCAGATTAACCATTTTGGTGATAGGGTTAGACAAAGTCCAGGCTTCGCCGTTGTATGTAGATAAAGTCTTTCCACGCTGTACTTCGTACCGGCTTCCCTGTTGGTTTTTAGTGATGTTGATTGTCTTTGTCTCAAACATTGTTTTGTACATATTTGCCATTTCATCAGCTAAGAAAACAGATGCAAATTTGTTTTTTGACCAAACGAACAAGATACATAACACAGCTACACCACCACCTATCAAATAATATATTTTGTTTGAACTTCGTAAAGGCGTATCGTTTCTTGTACCGAGATTGCTTGCAGCATCTTATTACGTTTTCTAAGTTGCCTGCAAAGTCCAACTCTACGTGGATAAATTGTGTGTGTGTGTGTGTGTGTGTGTGTGTGTGTGTGAAGCAAACATGTTTTCGTTTTAATTTCTACTTTGTTGACCTTCCATCTATTTGCAAGGAAATTTGGAAAGTTAACTCAGTTTAAATCTAAATTGGAATAAATGTTAATTGCAAGTCATCATGCCGAAGGCAACATGTGGAAATATCGGTCTTCCAGTGGTATTTTAAGTAATGAAAAACAATCTGAATTTAATTGGGCAAATTAAAATAAATCTTTACAAAAGAGTACTGAATGTCCAAAAGTTATATATGTAACCGAATTTAATCAGAAACAAAGTAAATGCATACCTTATACATTTAAATGTTACAAAAAGTGCATAGAAGAAAAAAATCAGAGAACATGTAAATTAATACAACAAAGAGTACATGAAACAAAGGTACCGCAACGGTAAAACCCACAGAACATCGCATTTAGTGAGAAACAAAATTTTACAAGCACTAAAACAAAATATAAAAACTGATACAACATTGAAAATACTCGGTTTAGATGGTTAATATTACAAAGTTTGAAGGTGTTAGTGATGATGATTTAGACATTCATTCCATGTTTATAATTTGATTTGACTGGTCCTGAAGAAAATGCTTTTGGTAGTCAAAAATTAAACAGATGAGAACCAGTTAAAACAGATCAAAACATGTCAAGGTGCTTTCGAGGAAAGAGATACAAGAACACATAAATAAAGTTGAATCATTTAAAATAGCAAAGTTCATCATTCAGAACATTGGAACAGTATTGTTTATTCCGTTTTACATTATCAGCTGTATTGCATGATAGACATACACACCTAAAATTAGAGTTGTCACAAAAATACTGGTCAGAGGTTTAAACTCATCAACAACAAAGCAACCGGTACACATTTATTATACATACTATTCAAAGGCCACGCCGTTCTGCTTTGCAGAGGCCGTGCTCTGCACGTGTGCCGATGTCACAGCTCCGCCGTTTTATATTACCTACTTATTTTATGTTGTCTTTTTTAAACTTATATGTATGAAAGTTATCAAACATGCACTCAGTGCAGATAGAGGTAATCGCAACTTAAATGAAAAACTTCCAGCGAGGGAACTAATTCCATTTGATGTCATGTAATCATCTTTCAGTTCATTTTGTAAACTGTCAAAATTATCGATCAGAAGAAATCTGTTAACCAGTGATGTCATAGTGTAGATAGCAACATCTGACAATGATTTGGAAATCCTTGCAGTTTTTGCAGTGACAAAGATTTTATATGTCTGCTTGATTTATTTCCCAGTCATTTTTCCCAAACTCTTTTATAGTACAGTTTTCACCGGTTATATCTGCGTTTGTTCCATTTGCATTAGTTATGTTCAATTCGTGTTGGTACTCCTCAAATTGTGCCGAAGGCACACGTCATGAATACAATTCTGGAGAAACTGCTAAATGGCTATTTTTGTCTTCGATAAATCCTAATCCTTTTTCCAGCTGGCTTTTGTTAATTCTCAGCAATTTAAATGACCGAAAATGTTTCGGTGCCATTATTTATTATGTGTTTTTTCAGGACAACGCCGCTTTCGCCCTGTCACCCTTTCGCTGCAATTGCGCTTTCGTCCAAGACTGAGCAGCTAAGCCAGTAAATACCAATTGTATTGACCTAGTCTTACTACTATTGTAAATATAGATAAAGTTTATTTTAGAGGCATTGTACCCTGTACGAGTGTGTTAGTGTAAAAAATGTATAATGCGAAAGAAATTTTGGATTGGTTGGTACACATATATATTGTTACGACTCTAGGCTTTAAAAAATATGTAACAGAAAGAAAGTGAAACCAACAATTTACATAATATCAACATGCAATTTATTTCCGTACAATACAAAGTGAAATTCAAGAGATACTTATAATATTATGAATCAAATTCTAAAGAATCCTTAATGTCCTAATCACAAGTCCAAAAATATAGAATGTTCCAAATGAGTTCCAATAGTCTTGAACATCCTGATATAGCACAATGATACAATCCAGAATGTCTTAGATTGAGTTCACAAAAATCCAAAGTAATGTATTAATTCAAAAGTCAATGAACACTTTGGTAATTCCAGTGAATATATTAAATAATTCCTCTCGAATTATATCTGATTTCAACGGCACAAACCGTAAAATCCGATCTCAAATGGATTCCCACTGACTGATCTAAAACAAGAATGAATTATTTGTTTACCAAATCCCTTTTTATACACATTTTCACTTGACTATATCATAACAGGATCTGAAGCAATCCAATGAGAAAAAAAAGTCTAATCGTAAACAAGACTGGCCTTGAACATTCAAGTGACCAAAATCTAAAGTGCAACCTACCATCATGGACAAAATTTAAACACACATTATATATACATATATATATATATATATATATATATATATACATATATATATACATATAAATATATATATATATATATATATATATATATATACACACACACACACGCATGTACATGTACTTCTAATGTCCGTTGTTTTACTTAACTCTGCCCATCACTTGCAATGTCATTTTCACTCAGTAACCTTTGAAGGACTTTCACAAAACCAAATTTGGTATGAGGCTTTATAATAAGACGATCTTGGTCAAGTTTCATTTTTACAATTTTCCAACAAAATTTTACGAAGTTTTGGTCCCCTGTTTGATATAAAAATTTGTCCTTAAATTGCATTAGAATTTTGTTTCTGCTTAATTGAAGGACTTCATGAACTTAACTAAATTTGATATGAGGCTTTACATTAAGAAGGCTAATGCTAAGTTGGATAGTAGCTCAATTTTACAAAGCCATGGCCCCTGTTTTTGATTTAAAACTTTGCTCTTCAATTGCAACATATTAGCGGGGGCATCCGTGTCATACTGACACATTTCAAGTTGATTATTCTGTTTTCCAAAGACGTATATAAATGCATGCATGCATCCATCCATACGTACATAGAAACAAAACAAACATACATACATACATACATACATACATACATACATACATACATACATACATACATACATACATACGTACGTACGTACGTACGTACGTACGTACATACATACATACATACATACATACATACATACATACATACATACATACATACATACATACATACATACATACATACATACATACATACATGCATACATAGTGTGATGTTTTCAGAGTACCAGTTAGTGAGATCTGACAAACCAATAAAATATTCTGTATGATTTAAGCAATTATTGTGAAATATAAAATTTGTCTTCCTAGTTAATTCGTGTGCATTGATGTAAATTAGGAACAAAATGTACTACATTTTTACTTATATCATATGTTAATCAGTTGCAAATTGCATGGATTATAGACACAGTAGTGACTGAAATGATCCTTATTACATTTCACGTATAGGTTATTACATTCTACGTATAGGTTATTACATTCCATCAACAGGTTATTATTACATTCCAGCATCAGGTCATTACATTCCATGTATAGGTTATTACATTCCCCGTATATGTTACAACATTCCATCAACAGGTTATTATTACATTCCAGCATCAGGTCAATACATTCCATGTATAGGTTATTACATTCCATCAACAGGTTATTACATTCCATCAACAAGTTATTAAATTCCTTCAGCAGGTTATTACATATCGCGGAATGATCGACCAACGGAAGAATGGATGGATAGATGGACGTACGGACAGATGCTGCACATGGAAAGATATATTGGTTTAAAACACAGACAATAAATAAATAAGTTCAAGAAGAATTATGGATATAAAGCATCAGTTTAAAATCTTTTTATTTCTTTTGACTTTGAAAGTAGGGTTACTTTCAAATACTAACCTCTGTGATCATATTTCGATATGTAACGCGTTTGATCGGCATTTCCAGTCCAACTCTGCGTTTTCAGTTCATGACCGCACTTAGAACTTGCCCTTAAACGGATGAACGGAGAGGAGATGGGTGCAATAAAGTGCATCATCTTTAGCGAATTTCATCCAAAAGCTGGCCCTAAAATCACATTTCAGGTATTCAGAGGGAAATTTTATATCATATCTCCGTTGTCATTAGTCAAGTCTTTAGCCGTATTCATACATGTTGCAGAATGCATGTCCCACTCGGAGACATCTAGAAAATATGGTGTGCTTGTTTTTCTTGAATTGTGTTACGTATTTTCGAGTTACGCTTAGCTCACTTGCTTTAACTAGAAACTGCGTTGAATAATTGATCGAGTGAAAATATGGCTAGTGCAAGTTTTTACCTCACGAACAAAGAATAGTCATGATATGGGTGTCGCTTGTACATTGTCGCTGTTCGAAACCGAGCATTTAATTTTCGGAGAGGGGGGTAGGTATAACCGGGTTATTTGTTTCTTTTACCTCAAGTTAATTACTGTTTTCAACTAATATGATGGATATCATTTTGTTTTAATTTTTTTTTATAAATCAGAGCAAAAATATTTTTCTTCAAAATACTTAAGAGCCATATTTTTTTTCCTCACAAAGTTTCGAGCCCACCAAAAATTAAATGCTTGGTCCCTTATTACTGTTTGCAAAAGCGTCAGCACTAAGAAGTTTGACATCAACACTGCAAGTAGCTATGTTGCACCTTGAGCGAGCCCTGGGGTTTCCCATCCTAAACTGATAGTGTCCCCCTAAATGTAACAAATCCCCATATCTTGATCATTATAGGGGGACAGAAGTACATCATACAATGTTCCTTTACAGCTCAACCAGGGTGCAATGCTCCAGTAGGCTTGTTTCGCCAGTACCTGTTGGTCTTATAATTTAAAAGCTCAAGTTTCAAACTTTGAGAGGTGTAGAAAATAAATGCTTTATTGATTTTCAGACTGACATTTGTTCTTTTCAACCCTAATGAAATAGAGACCCTGGATGCAATTGTTAACCCAAGAAACAGATGTGAAATTTGACCATGTAGAGGAGAACGTAGAGTTCATGTATACAAAGTGTATCAAGATGTTTAGCCTGTATATATTTTCTGTGAGGGCCTAAGTGTGCCATACTGTATATATTTTCTGTGAGGGCCTAAGTGTGCCATACTGTTGGCAGAGGATGCATAAATGTTTACGAAAAAGAATAATCTTAGGAATGAAATAATGAAATGCATTTCTGATTAAATTGTATCTCAATATTATGGTACAAAAGTACAATTTATCTCATACTCAAATAATATACTTTCACACATGCTTCATACCATTGAGCATAATAATTAATGATATTACATAATATAAATTGGGTATATTGTGTTCCTTTTGTGCACAGAAAATATAGTTTAAATTGAAGCTTTTGGAGATTAAATTAATTCCTTAAGAAATGGGGTTCAGGGGTACGTAGGTGAAATTAAAACTTGACAATTTCTGGTTTTTAATATATTTGTCTCACCCAAAAAAATATTGTAGCAAAAGAAATGACCTGATTACAGACGAGCAGGCGAGTAATTCCAAATTGCATACTGTTGTCAGTGATGGTAAGATAAGAAAAAATGCATCAGGTTCTCAAGAACTGGCGAATCAAATAGACAGTACGTATGTTAGTAATGAATCACTTTTCAGTTAATGTCTGCAGACTTATAAATCAAACCGTGTTTCATTATTGTTTTGGTGTTGTTCCCAGGGTTAATGTTGGACTCTGCCCATGTGCCAGTGACCCTTATTTTTCATCTTTAGCACAAGAGAGTTCCCTCTGTGGTGTCCATAGGGTGCATAAAAAGACCCTAGAAAATAAAGATCAAAGACATTTACAGCTGATTGTTGACTGACTGAATCATGCGACTCCCAAGCTTACTGAATAGAATACACCCATTGCCAAGAAGCATAAGGTGATCAGTTTAATTGTCTGTCAGACGTGTCTTACTTTGTTCAGTGTGGGTACCAATCGAGAGTACATGATCAGTGATCATTAATAGAAAATGTAAAGAAGAGATGAAATCTTTAGCAAAAATACTGCTGCATTTATTTCCAAAGTAGCATACAGGGAGGAAAAGATGTTGACTCAAATGTCCAAAATCAATTCACGAGATGATTTATTGCCTGAGCAGTAGTACACATGACCCTTGAGGAGTCCTGGATAAATTGGAGTAAAGAGTTTTTTTTTTGTTAAGTTAAAATACACATATAATCCTTATGTTTAGGAAGCTTCATCATTTGGCTTAAAATAGCCAATAAATCGTCTCAATGTCTCGGCATTGTTTTATATTTTGCTCATGTATGTCACATTTTCCTGACTGATAAAAAGATGTGTGTGAATGATAGAAGAAATGAATAATAAATAAACTGAGCACTTTTAGTTGCTGTTATCACTTAAATATATAAATATAAAATAAATCAATGAGCAAGCTTCTTGTCACAGGAAAATTGAAAACATCGAAATGGTAGAGATTCTTCTAAGTAGCAAACATTGATTATACGCATTCAAACGAAGAGTACATTGGAGTAACGGCATACCTGCTACTTGAAAATAAATGTTACATAGTGAAAGAATGTCTTTTAGGTTAACTGACACTGGAAATGTACAGAGACTGGAAATCTTTTCTTGACTTTTTTCTTCATTTTTTGTTGAAAACTCCTCAACACTGGGCTTTGCCTCTGTATGTTAACTTTGCATTCTTTGCATACAAACTGCAATATTATTATAAACTGTTACATACATACAAATTTCATTCTTTGTATTCATGAATAAATGAAAATATACACATATGCCAAAATGAAACTTTATCTGGTTATAAACATTGAGAGTTCTTCAAACAATTGAGAGAAAGAGTGGGAGAGGATATTATACCAAATATGTCGACTTGGATGTGACCATACATTCCATGAGTTTGACAACAACAACAACAACAACAACATAATTTTATAGTCATTATTTTTGATTTCCCTACAACAGGTCTATCACCTATCAAGGGTTGAAGGTGCAGTATTCTGCCACTGGAGGCTTAGGAACTTCCCTCTCTCTTACATATACACCCAAATAATAAACCCCTAATATCACAACTGTTTTGAAATGCAACTTACAGTAACTTTTCCAGCATAGCCAGTTAATTGTGCCTATTAATTAATTTTCAATACCCAATAAAGAAAATGCTAACTCGCCCATCATTTCCTGCATGGTCACTATTACCCGTGTCATCCTTGTGTAGACACTGGTAAGAGTATAACTGAGTCTGATGTGTTAGTCATTTAGGCATAGTTTAGCATATTTATTTGTGCTAATGGAATACGTCTTTATGTATTTGGTACTAACCCATTTGCTAATTTTCCTACTGCATCTTTTTTTTTAGGTCCCAGAAGACTACATAAGTAAAGAGACATTTGACAGCATACATAATTACATCATCACCAAGCATGAGCTACAAACCCGTCTCTTCACTGTGTAAGTTACCATATATACTCGCGTTTAAGCCCAGTCCAAATGCAAACAACATAGACCCTGATCTGCTGGAGCATAATGTGCCGGCAGATCAGGGTCTATGTTGTTTGTTCTGTTGATTAGTCCTTACAAACTACATAGACCCAGATCTGCTGGCGCATTATGCGACGGCAGATCTCGATCTATGCAGTTTGCTGTTGGTATTGGCTTATATGCAAGTACATATGGTATATACAGACAGGTACAATTAAAGATGGAATGTGTACCGTCTATACTCGCATATAAGTCGATGCCAACTGCAAAACTGCATAGACCCAGATCTGCCATCGCATAATGCACTGGCAGATCTGGGTATATGCAGTTTGTAAGGACTAAGTAGAACAAACAACATAGACCCTGATCTGCTGGCGCATTATGCTGTTTATGTTGTTTGCATTTTGACCTTCTTATAAACAAGTATATACGGTAGTTGGAGGTTTTGTTCATTCACGGACATAGATCAGAGACGGATATACATACAGATGGGTAGAAATTTAGACAGAAATAAACATTGCTTATAATGCAGACAGAGATAAAATCCATTGATTTTCGAACAGATCAGAGAATTTCTCAACAGCAATATCCATATTTGCTGATTTATGGTAGAGTATTATAGTATCAAAAAGGAAAAGGGGAAGTAATTGTGTAAATTAAGGGAGATAAATTTAGAAATATACATAGTAGAATCTAGAGCCATATCCTGTATTTTTTCAGACAAATGTGTTATACCCTTATGACGTCAGATTTGCTGTTCTTGACACTTCTATTGAATGTTGTACAATGTTTATGACTTCTGTATTTCAGGAATGCCCTTGGTCACAAATTTGTGGGCTGTCCTGTTTGCATAGACAACCCAAAATATGACCGTAATGCACTGATCTTCAACCTGTGCTTTGTGTTCGATGCTCAAACACAAACATGTCCCTATGACCTTGTCATCAAGAAACTTGCCTCCTACCTCACTCAGTTAGAGGTCAGTTTGAAAGTATTTGCAGTGTTGTTTTTAAATTTCCGCACCATGATTATGGTAGAGATATGTAGTGTTACCTATGTCTATATATCTTTCCGGTTAAGATTTGCACTTAGCTCACAGGGTTCTCCAGTATGCCAAAATTGGCATAGTGTTATCCCTGTCTTTCCATCCTTCTGGTTAAGATTTGCACTTTGCTCACAGGGTTCTCCAGTATGCCAAAATTGTCATAGTGTTATCCCTGTCTTTCCATCCTTCTGGTTAAGATTTGCACTTTGCTCACAGGGTTCTCCAGTATGCCAAAATTGGCATAGTGTTATCCCTGTCTTTCCATCCTTCTGGTTAAGATTTGCACTTTGCTCACGGGTTCTCCAGTATGCCAAAATTGGCATAGTGTTATCCCTGTCTTTCCATCCTTCTGGTTAAGATTTGCACTTTGCTCACAGGGTTCTCCAGTATGCCAAAATTGGCATAGTGTTATCCCTGTCTATCCATCCTTCTGGTTAAGATTTGCACTTGACTCACAGGGTTTTCCATTATGCCAAAATTGGCATAAAAATAGGCATATTTTCCATGTAGATGCATAAAAAACACAGACTGGGAGTCTCAAGGGTGTTTAACATTTGTGCAAAATGCACTATATGGCAATTATTTGACAAGAATCACCTATTTAGGTTCTCAAAGAATGGTGACCGATTTCAAGTTTAATTTCATAGAAAAATATTTGACCAAATGTCTAAGAGGATTTTTAGACATTGTAATTGCAAATGATTGTAAAAAGTATATCATACAATGGTCAGAAAATGAAACTTGTGTGCTAATTTTTCGGTCAGGAAGGTCAGTTTCCTATTTTCAAAATAGTATATGATAACATATTTTATGTTGTGCTAGCAAGCACCAAAATCGCCAAATCGGGTCAATTGTTTCAAATGGTGATTTATTTCAGTTTAAACAAAAGATTTTACAACAGGAAGATTCATGGTAACTCCTCTTGTCAGCTGAAAGATCAATTGCAAAGCCACCACCAATTGCAAGCATGACTTATTTTTGAGGTTGGATTGGTAACATGAGAGACTTAATTTTTGAAAGAAGAAACTTTCAGAAATAAATAATTTTGCGTCAGCTTAGTTAATTATTAGTTAGAAAAGAAAATGTGTTCTTAAAGTGAGATGACATAATCGGAAGAACATAATCACTTAAAACTTAATTTTTTGTCATCAATATAATTTCTACAAATACAAATACATGTTAAGTTTGTTTTTGGAGTAGGGCAGGTCAGTTCTAGCTTTGCAAACTGTTCACCTTTTAGCTCTTTGCTTGAAAGGTGACTCCTTCCTAAAATTTTGTTTTTATTTAATTTGACCCCTGTTTATGCATTTCATTGTATTTATAAACTGGACAAAATAGAATGCTGACCATCGGCCGGTACATTATGTACATTTTTTGCAGCACACAGTTAATGCTCATACCACTATAACATTTCATACATGCATGTGTGTGTGTTGTGTAGGGAACACATGTAAAGATCAGGACGCAAAATAATTTAAGATAATGCCCCATACACCAGGTCAGGTGGTGATGTAGGGGAATATGTAAATTCCTCACACCTTGTGTTCAATAAAAAAAAAAAATAATAATAAAAAAAAACATTTCATACCTAATAATGATTCATGGTAATTGTGGCTCCAATTTCATTATCTGGAACTCCAATTTTTTCCAGGTTGGAAGTCCTGGACTCCAACTTTTGAAATCCTAGTGAGAACCCTGAACACTGGTGGGTCGTTTGTGTTTCATGAACACATTTCGAATTTAACCGTTGTTGCAGTTAGTCTTAACAAAATCCCTACTGTTAATCTCATCTTTAATTTATACTTCTTTATAAATACCCAAACTCTTAAAGTACCTTGTTGGTCACATCCTTGCTGTAGCAGTAATCCTCACATTGGGTTAACCTCCCTTTAAGGGCAGGAGAACACCACTGCCACCTTGTTTCTTCTCCTGAAGGTTGTACTGTAAATGCAGTAGTAGAATGCCAAAGGAGAAAACTTTACTCTCCAATAATCTACCATACATACTCGGTTATAAGTCGAATGCAACTGAAAACAACATTTAACCAGTGGTGCATTAACATGTGAGCAAGGGAACAGTTCATTATTATTCATGAAGGACAGGAAGCGCTAATTATAGGTAACCAATGAAATACAGAGAACAGAAATAGTATTGTTCCCCATTCATAGATCATGTGGTTTGTTTTATTCACAAAGATTATAGCTTTTGATACAGATAAGTAGATGAACTTCATATGTGTGAGGGACCTATACAAATGGAGCCCCAGATGGGGGCTGAATATTAATAATTTAGCAGTGTCTTTAAAGAACTTAAAAATGAAAATGCTGCATTTATGGTTTTTTGAGGCAAATTAAATAACACTTTTTTATATTTGACAAGTCCAATGGGCAACTCACTTAGAATACAAGAGGGACCTGATCTAAATTCAGATGGGCCCGGGGCATTGGGCACTGAATTTCAGCTGAACTTGGCACAGAGCATCATGGCCTAAAGGCCTTTCAGTTTTTTTTCTCTTTCACAAATGATGCTTATCGGCTATCACATATGGTTGCCATTACATTACTAACAATGGAAGAACATTTAAGTAACTTCTTCTCAGAAAGCTCTGAACAGAATATGACCAAATTTGACAAAGCATCCTGGCATAAAAGCCTTTCAAGTTGTTACAAATGATGCCATTACTAACAAATTAATAAGCTTTCTTACATGAATGCATATCAGATTTGTTCAAATGATGATAATCCATCACCAAATACGACCATAATAACTTTTAAAAAAAAAGAAAAATATTTAAACATGTTCATAAAATCATCTGAAGAAAATCTGAGCAAATTTTACAGAAAGCATCAAATCCTAAGGCTTTTCTGGCTTGTACAAATGATGATGCTGATCCACTATCAAATATGACTGCTGTTACTTAAAATAGAAAAACCTTGAAATGCGCTGAACAGAATTTGACCAAATTTGACAGAAAGCATACTGGCATTAGAACCTTTGAATATGCCATCAAATGTGGCAACTTTTACTAAAAAACAAAATTGGACAGAAATTTCGGCAAATAATTTTTTTTTTCAAGTGATACTATCAGATGTGGCAACTGTTACTAAAAAAATAAAATCTTCAAACAACTTCTAAAGAACTGCTTAAGAAAATTTGAGCAAATTGAACAGAGCATCCTAGCCTAAAGGGTTTTCAAACTTCTGGAAATGATGATGATCCATCATCAGATATGGATGCCTTTACTTTAAACGAATCCTTTGCCAAAAATGCTCAGAATGTGACCAAATTTAACAGAAAGCATCCTGGCATGAAGGCCTTTGAAGTTTTTACAAATGATGCCAAAACGCCATAAAATATGGCCACTGTTACTAAAATAGAAAAACCTACAAAACGACTTCTCAAAAAGTGCTATACAGAATTTGACCAAATGTGACAGAAAGCATTCTGGCATCAAGATCTTTCAAGTTTGTACAAATGATGCTGATACATCATCGAATATAGCTACTGTTACAAAAAAAATAAAAACCTTCAAACAAACTTCTAAAAAACTGCTGAAGAGAATTTCAGCAAATTTGACAGAAGGCATTATGGTATAAAGGCCTTTTAATTTTGTGCAAATGATGCTGACTTACTATCCAACTATCCAAAATGGCTGGCATTACTAAAAATAGAAAAATCTTTAAACAACTACTTCTCAAAACTGCTGAACAGAATTTGACCAATTGTTAGCTCACCAGGCCATAAGGCCAAGTGGGTTTATGGTATGGATTTTCTTGATCATGCATCATGCATTGTCTGTCATCCATCAACCTAAAGGCCTTTCAAGCCTATACAAATGATGATGATAATCCACCATCAGATATAGCTGCCATTACTTAAAATAAAAAAAACATTAAATGCATTCTTCTCAAAAAGCACTGAACAGAATTTGACCAAATTTTACAGAAAACATTTTGACATGAAGGCTTTTGAATTTTTTTTTTACTCGATGCCAAAATGCAATCAAATATGGCCACTGTAACTTTAACAAAAAAACATTTTTAAACAACTTCCCAAAAACTGCTTAAGAAAATTGTAGCAAATTTGAGAGAGAGGATCCTAACCTAAAGGCTTTCAAGCCTCTACAAATGATGACAATCCACCATCAGATATGGTGCCATTACTAAAAATACAAAAATCCTTTAAACGAATCCTTTGACAAAAATTCTCTACAGAATATGACCAAATTTGACAGAAAGCATCCTGGCATGAAGGCCTTTGAAGTTACTAACTCACATGGTTCGAAATCAGCCCCCCTTGCCAATTCCATGCTCATTTTTGTATCTCGTTGGCTCGTTCAGCCACTGATAACATCTATCACTGTGAAAGGAGACATTCCAAATATCGGAGATGGTTTCAGCACTCTGCAGTTAAAAAGAAGAAATGGTTGTTTCTTGAATTTCTGGAAATTCTTTTCAGACAGTAGAGTGTCAGTCCCTTTAAGGAACTCATATTTAATAAAATGTCATAAAGAAAATTTTAAAATTGTCAAATAATAGAAGTATGTTAGAGAAAATGCAAATATACCTCTTGCTACAAAACTTCCTGTTCTTGAAAAAAAACCTTCACTTTTTGCCTGATAATGTCTGCAAGTATTTTATTGTATTCAGTGTTTGTTTTTAATACCGCCTATACTCGCTTATAATCCAAGACCAAATGCAAACAACATAGACCCTGATCTGCCGTTGCATAATGCACCAGCAGATCAGGGTCTATGTTGTTTGTTCTGCTGATTAGTCCTTACAAACTGCATAGACCCAGATCTGCCGGCGCATTATGCAATGGCAGATCTGGGTGTATGCAGTTTGCAATTGGTATAGGATTATACATGAGTATATATGGTACTTGTACTAAATAAATCTACTAAATTTACATTGTACCAGAAGAATGCGGGCAACATGTATTGAGTAATTTCATGGCATATCGTCTCAACAAATTAATTATATAAATCTCAAAGCATAATATATTTGACATAAGGGAAAGACATAAATAATTTTGCAGTTTAAAAAAGGAACATAAAAACATAAAAAATGACATTTTACAGAAATTAGGAAGAGTTTTTCAAGACAATTCCAGATTTTTTAATAAAGGATTCCAGATTTTAGGTTTTTGGGTTATCACATGTATGGTGTTAGGGGACATCTTACCTGTAGCAAGTTACAGATAACATCTGTTATGTTAGCTAACATTTGTGACGTAAAAAATATGGGCCACAACTTTTCTGAGCAGTACAACTTTTTAGGGGCCATGGAACATGTTTAGAGATTTTAAAGTTAATTGTCAAGGTCACTAAGCAAACTGCATGCTCTTGATAAAAGTGAGAAAGAAAAACCACACAACACCTCTTGTATTTCTGCAGCATACATGGATCTTTTTGAATTTGTAAACTATAACCTCTATTTTTCACAGGTTAGAAATTAAACTTACAACTTTTTTCTTCTAGCTTGAGAGTGGTTTCCTGTCCAATGATAAAACCAAAAGCACACTCCCCAAACTTCTGACTGAGATATTGGTGAAGCTTAATGAGAATGGGTGTTGCAGTATTGTTATGGGTAAGTTGCAGTATTGTTATGGGTAAGTTGCAGTATTGTTATGGGTATTGCAGTATTGTTATGGGTAAGTTTCGGTATTGTTATGGGTAAGTTACAGTTCTTGTTATAGATAAGTTGCAGTATTGTTATGGGTAAGTTTCAGTATTGTTATGGGTCTTGCAGTATGGTTATGGGTAAGTTTCAGTACTGTTATGGGTCTTGCAGTATGGTTATGGCTAAGTTGCAGTATTGTTATGGGTAAGTTGCAGTATTGTTATGGGTAAGTTGCAGTATTGTTATGGGTCTTGCAGTATGGTTATGGGTAAGTTTCGGTATATTATTGTGGGTATTGCAGTATTGTTATGTGTAAGCTGCTGATTTGTTATGGGTAAGTTGCAGTATGGTTATGGGTAAGTTTCAGTACTGTTATGGGTCTTGCAGTATGGTTATGGCTAAGTTGCAGTATTGTTATGGCTAAGTTGCAGTATTGTTATGGCTAAGTTGCAGTATTGTTATGGGTCTTGCAGTATTGTTATTGGTAAGTTTCAGTATTGTTATGGGTCTTGCAGTATGGTTATGGGTAATTTTCAGTATATTATTATGGGTATTGCAGTATTGTTATGGGTAAGTTGCAGTTCTTGTTATAGATAAGTTGCAATATTGTTATGGGTAAGTTGCTGTTATTGTTATAGATAAGTTGCAGTATTGTTATGGGTAAGTTGCAGTATTGTTATGGGTAAGTTGCAGTTTTATTATGGGTGTTGCAGTATGGTTATGGGTAAGTTTCAGTATTTTATTTTGGGTGCTGCAGTATTGTTATGTGTAAACTCCAGTATTATTATGTGTTGCATTATTGTTATGGCTAAGTTACAGTATTGTTATGGGTGTTTCAGTATTGTTATGAGTAAGTTTCAGATAATAATAAAATGACATCTTTGATACAGGTATATACACAAAGTAAAAGTTGTGTCCAAAAACAAGACTGTTAGCATTCAAGGAAAAAGTTTGATAATTAGTTAATTCATAATAATAGTGAATGACATGAAAGCATTCTTCAGTTGTAAATTTTTTCTTCAGGTTACTGTCATGGTGGACTCAGTCCATATATACCATGTTTACTTGCTTTTAAGTCAAGTCCAACTGCAAACTGCACAGACCCAGATCTCTGCCATGGCATAATGTGCCAGCAGATCTGGGTCTATGCATTTTGTTAGGAAGAATCAGTAGAACAAACAATATGGATCCTGATCTGCCAGCGATAAGGGTCTATGATGTCTGAAGTTGGACTTGACATATAAGTGAGTATATACAGTAGGCTCTTTATTATGGAGATAGAATATCACTAGATGTCTTTGAATTCAGAAAAGTGTCAATTTATGTCTAATACAGAAAAGTATCAATCGATGTCTAATACAGAAAAGTGATTCATTCATTGATTGATGTTTACTGGCAAGTCAGCACATGGTTATTTTTATCTCACATTCCTGTGTCTAATAAGTTGCTTCAGATGATTGCATTTGGTGAATGCTGTGAATGTAATTGACATCCTCTGGATAATTATTAAACTGAAGTCAATTTCATGTCATCAGGAGCACTTTTATGCCATAGACTTTTTCCACAAATCTTTCTCACATGGGGAATCTCTTTTGGGTTAATAGAATCTGTCAAATGTATTGATGCAGGATAGTGAAATACCACCCAAGCAGTCATAATTTGTGGGCAGGAATGAGGCTTTGCCAAGTGTCTGTCCATAAATTATGAGCGCCAGAGTGGGATTTTACAATTCAACGTCAATACACATGGTTCATTATTAGGTTCCCAAATCAAGATGTAGGAGCCCAATTGTAATCACCTGTTGTATCTGTCCATCAATTCATCTGTCCATCTGTTCACACTTTTTGTAGCCACCAAAGCTGTGCAAAAGTTACACATAACTGGATGCTATTTTGTAGGTGAATTGCCTTTGACATGTAGATGTGTCTTTTAAAGGTTTCATCTTTTCAGGTCCAATTTTGCCTGAATTATTGCCTTTTTCTATCAGTTTTTAATCTCCTCTACAGCAGATCCTTGTAACCAGCATAGCATAGGAACCATTCAACATATTTTTATTCAGTTTGTTGTATAGACATTGTCTCATAGACACAGATGTGCCTTTTATGGGTTTTGACTCGTCAACTCCATTTTCAAATGAGTTTTGACTTATAACAGTTAGCTACATATGTTTACATTGTATGTTGGAATCCTTAGAGCAAAAGGCTAGGTCACTAGCAACCATAGCTTTACATGCTGACCTCTTTTCAGCAGCATCGTTCAGCCTGCTGAAAGAGGAATTTCTGTCACCAATGGCTCTCCATCGTTTGTTGGAAGCAGCGGCAAAACTTCTAGCCATGCATTGTCCTTGTCCATGGCCTTGTCAGCAGAGCTTCTCCACCTCTGCAGGGATGTTGCTGTGGACACTTCCAAGGTCTTACTAGAACATAGTGAAAGCCTTCCGAGGGCTGCCCTCTGGAAGCAGAGATTTTCTTCGGAGGGCTTGTCCCCTCTGTGGCTACTCAGGATTTGCGAGACCATCAACACTGGTCCCTTGCAACCGCTCCTGGCTCTTCTAAACTGGCCAAGAAGCAAAATCATCCTGACCGCCTTCAGGGTCCATCGGCTAAATTCTTTAAAGCTGCGCGGCCACAATCAAAGCAACAACCCATTTCAGAGCTTCCCCTTGGCAGGCAGGCCCTAGAAGGCCCAGGGAGGAAGTTTGCGGGCCCTTCCCCTTTTCTAAGGACAAGGGTGGACATCCCTAGCGACTCGCGCCCTCTCCTGCAGACCATACTTCTTCCTTTGGTTCCCATTGGTGCCAGACTAAACCTCTTTTCAGAGTCTTGGTCTGGTGTAACGGTCGATGACTGGGTCCTTTCTATCATAAAAGATGGCTACAGGCTTCATTCCGGGATCTCCCTCTAGTAAGGTCCCCCATTTTATTCCACCAATTAAATCTGGTTCACTTAAAGGGAGAGGTTCACTCCCTTCTTCTGAAGGGTGCAGTAGAGAGGTTGTTAAAAGACCAATCTATAGTCTTCTGCTCCCAGATTTTCCTGGTTCCGAAGAAAGGAGGAAAGTTCCGTCTAATTATTGACCTTTCCTCCCTAAACAGATTTCTACTGGAGGAACCATTCAAAATGAAGACCACAGCCTAAGTCAGGAATGCCATAAGACCTGGCAATTGGGCGGTCTCCATAGATCTTTAGGATGCGTACCTTCATATCCCTATCGTTCCTTAACACAGAAAGTCATCTGATTTTGCTTGGATTCCCCATCCACTGGTCTTCCAATTTTGAGCTCTGCCATTTGGCTTAGCCTCTGCGCCAAGAGCTTTTACCAGGGTCATTGGAGTAGTTGCAGCCTATTTAGGCCCACTAGGTATCTCAATCCTCCAATATTTTGACGATTAGTTGATTCACAATGGCCGACTAGAGTCCCCCAGACTAGATCTATCTCGCTGTTGGTCTGTTGTGACCAATGCTGGGTCTTCTGCCAAACTTAGAGAAATCACAGCTCACTCCATCTCAAGATTTTGTCTATGTGGGGATGAATTTTCTCACAATCAGAGGATTAGTCTGTGTCCAGTACAGAGCAGACACTGAGACTAAAGACCATGTTATCAGCTCGTCTTTTTCTCTCTCTGCTGGGGACTGTGAACTCCACAGTGGACCTGGTTTCCCTAGGCAGATTGCACTTGCATCGTCTCCAGTTTCTCCTTTTAGCAGCATGGAAACTGCACAGGGACCTCTTGAATGCTCCGATTTCTCTGGGTTGGAATTTTTTCTCTGGGTTTGGATTTCCACCATCATCTGATTTGGTGGACAAATCAGGACTGGCTTCTGGCTGGAGTCCCTATGCACCCCCCTCAAACCACCTCTTACCTGTTCACAGATGCATCAGATTCAGGGTGGGGCACTCATCTAGAGCCGGAAGGACTGATTCTTCAGGGTTCATGGTCCCAGGAAGAATCTACCCTCCACATTATTAATTTGGAAATGAGGGCAGTGTTCTTAGGTCTTCAGTGGTGCATCCACCAAATAAGAGATTGTTGTGTGATGGTCTCTTCAGACAACACATCGGTGGCAGTGTACCTCGGGAAACAAGGAGGCACACATGCACCTTCTCTCTGCATGGAGGTTTGGAACCTCCTTTACTGGGTAACTTCAAAATGAATTGCCCACCAAGTTCACCACATTCATGACAAGAAGAATATTTTGGCGGACAATCAGTCAAGGAAAGGGAAGATAGTACTCATGGAATGGTCTCTCTACCAATCTGTAGCAGACTCCCTGTTCCAACTTTGGGGAACTCTTTTGTTGGACAGGTTTGCCACCAAGCTAAATAACAAGCTCCCCTTTTACATTTCCCTAGTCCCCGACCAGTGGACGCTTTCAGCCTGAAGTGGGATCGTCTGTTCGCTTACACCTTCCCACCTTTCAGAATGATCCCACTGGTCCTATAAAAAGTCAGGCACTCTATTGCTGAGCTCGTTTTGATTGCCCCTCTATGGCCCCAGTGATCTTGGTTCAGCGATCTTCTCAATCTGCTGGTGGACCATCCCAGGACCTTCCTGTCACAGCACAGGGGCTCTCTCCTACTCAACAGCTCACAGATTCTCCACCTTCATGCTTGACTCATCTCAAATGATCTCTCCACAAAAAAAGCTTTCGATCAAAGTTGCCAAGTGCATCATTCAGTCCAGGAGAAGATTGACGTCAAATGATGCCAAATGAAGAATCTTTTGTGATTGGTCTAGTAGAAAATGTGTCAATCCTAGCTGTCCCTCTGTGAGCGCAGTGGTTAATTTTCTTCTCTTCCTTTTTGAAGAGAAATGATGCTCAGTTTATACTATTAAGGGCTATCAAGCAGCCCTTTCCAACTCAAATTTTCAAAAGGCCTGGCTATTGGGACAGATTCTCAGTTAGCAGACCTGATCAGGTATTTCGAACGACAAAGACCAGTGTCTCGTTCTCTAATGCCTAAATGGAAAATGGAATCTTTCTTGATTCTTGTGGTCTCTTAATGCCCCCCCCCCCCCGAACCTTTGGTGAAGCTTCCTTCGAGAACCTTGCCCTCAAGAAGGTTTTCTTGCTTGCCTTAATGTCTGCGAGATGAAGGAGCAAGTTTCATGCCCTATCTATAGAGTAGGGCTGTATCAGGTTCAACGGAAATTATTAGTCAGTTTCTCTCCTTTGCCAACCAGGTTTTTAGCAAAAAAACAGCTTCCATCAGTTGCTTCACCGATTGAGTTCCCCAGTCTCAGTTGTATCTGTGCTGGGGATGATCAAAATAGACTTTTATGTCTAGTTAGAGCTCTACATTTGTACTTGGCAGCCTCTAAAGGGAGAAGGAAGGGTAGGAAGTATCTTTTCCTCCCCATTAAAGGTTCAACTGATATTTCAGCTTCCACCATTTCTAGGTGTATTGCATTAACTATCAAGAGAGCTTATCAGTCCCTTACCGATTGGGACCTGTCTTTCATAAAAATTAAAGTCCATGAGGTTCAAGCCAGTGCTGCCTCATGGACCCATCTAACTCATTCATCTTCGGAGGATGTGATGAAAGCTGCATTTTGTACTTTATCCTCCTTTTACCTTTGCTTGTTAGCCCACCAGAGTGAAGGCATTTCCTCACTGGGCCCAATCGTCGTCGCTCAGAAAGTGGCCGATGCAGATTCCATCTTGCAGTAGTCTCCTTCTCTTCAATGAGGGCAAGTATTCCTTGTGTTTGTTCTTTTTTTTATTTGCCAGTTGTGGGGTCATCAGCCTCCCACCAAACTGATTAATTCAGCTATGCAATAGCAACAGGTATAGTATTACTGATATTAAAATGCAGGGTGGTTTTTTTGGGGGGGGGGGTAAAACTAATTTTAATGATGTCATATGTAACTGTTGCTATTGCC
Source organism: Margaritifera margaritifera (assembly GCA_029931535.1). Taxonomy (NCBI): domain Eukaryota; kingdom Metazoa; phylum Mollusca; class Bivalvia; order Unionida; family Margaritiferidae; genus Margaritifera; species Margaritifera margaritifera. The sequence goes on along the minus strand of JAQPZY010001636.1, from coordinate 4,596,521 downwards.
AGATTCCCCTCCTCCTGCCCCGCACTGATGTTCCACTAAGTTAGGCTCCTCCCTCGAAAAAAATGAAAGAGCAGCAGTACGCATGGGCAATATGTGCAGGGTGTCTTGCAGAGATGATCCAGTCCTCTGGAATCCTCTTGTTCACATTAATGGGACGACCAAATTTCATCATGCGGTCAGGGTATTTTCCTCCCAGAAAAGTACCAGCTATGCAATAGCAACAGGTAAGTATTACATCATTAAAATTAGTTTTACCCGCCTCCCCCCCCCCCCCCCTTTCAGGGGTGATCCAGTGGTCTGGAATCTTCTTGTTCACACTAATGGGAGGACAAAATTTCATCACACGGTCAGGGTATTTTCCTCCCAGAAAGGTACCAGCTATGCAATAGCAACAGGTAAGTATTACATCAGTAAAATTTGTTTTACCCCCTTCCAAAAAAACCCCCCATATATTAGAAAGAATAGCCTTTATTGTTTTTTTGGTAGGTGAGTTGTGCACGATTCACCTGAAAGTGTCCCCAGCAATAGAGGACCCCAGTCCAGTCCAGGACCATGATGTTCCCATATTTACCTCCTCCAAGGTTGACATCAGCAGCTCCCTCTGGGATATCACAACTCAACAGGTCAGTTTGTTTTACTTTTTCACAACAGCTGTACAACAAATTATTATAACTTTTACTATGAACTTTCATTTGTGGCTTGATTTCGAGTTTTACAGCATGGCAACTCGAGTAGGTTATTTAGTGCCGACACAATTGGAGTAAAGTTCCTTGCCCATTGACACACGCAGTAGCCAACCTGGGCTAACCCGATGGTAGGATTCAAACTTGCCATATTCCCAGATAGTGTTTTGGGGGATGGGGGTTGAGACTAGAAAAGTGTGTTTTGAGGTCCCAAAAAGAGAGACTCTGAAAGTGTGTTTTGAGATCAGTGTGCATGACCAAAACAAAAGTGATATCGTCCAAGAATAATATATCTTTTCATATGAACCTGTATAAAATAACTGGAAATTCTAATTGGAATAAAAGAAAATAACATATATATTCTTTCAAGTATTTAATACACTTACCAACAAAAATTAGATGGTAGAACTTATCACCACACACATATGTGCACATATTCACATAATCACAACAACAAAGACATTAAGTAAAAACGTACACCAAGTTTCTGTTTTAAAAATCCATTGGACGTTGGATTATAGTCTTAATTAGATACTGTCTTCACTGCTTTCAATAGTTCAGTAGGGGATTTGAAGGTAATGCAAGTGTCATTTGTGTACATCTTTGCACTCATTAGAGACTGGATGGTTCTGTTGTTCAGACTTCTCTGCTGGATTCTCTGAGCATATCTTGGTAAAGAATTGAGTTGTTCTTGCCAACCATAACTCTGGCATTGTCAGAACTGTATCTGATGCAGTTAGACTTGTCTCCATACAAGAATTAAATATACAAATATACATTACATTAGGGACCAACTATTTCATTGTAGCGGGGAGGGACATAATTTTTCAAGCTTTATGCTTTATGGGGGTCGTACAGGTATTACAGAAGTAATACCGTATATACTCGGGTATAATCTAAGTCCAAATGCAAACAACAAAGACTCTGATCTGCCGTTGCATAATGCACCAGCAGATCAGGGTCTATGTTGTTTGTTCTACTGATTAGTCTTTACAAACTGCATAGTCCCAGACCTGCCGGTGCATTATGCGACGGCAGATCTGGGTCGATGCAGTTTGCAGTTGGTATTGGCTTATATGCGAGTATATATGCTAAATGCCTACATACAGATGGTGCTGCTATGTTGACGGATGTCGTACACTCCAGAATGACTAATGTCAATATGGTGTTTGAAGTATGTGCAAAAAATAAAATGCTCCCCCTTGCTGCTGTGCTTTACAAAGTCAAACTCTGTCAACCAGGAGTTCTGAAATAGAGTTTTGCTGGGTTTTGTTTGCTTTGCACATGACGGCTCATCTTTCCTTAAATCATAGCTACGTTGTGACATTTTGCCTTAAAAACTGAATGACACTTTTACACCATTCTGACTACCAAATTAATCATGTGTTGTGTTTTATATATGTGGAGTAAAATTCAACTTCAAAGAAATGTTGCCATTGTTCATGAACTTGCCATTAATCTTTAATAAAGATGGCTTAAAAATTCTCATTCAAGGTAATGATGTGTAATAACTTTTGTTCTTCAATACGCATCTTCTTGATTTACCTATCTTCAAAAGAATTGGGTTGTTCCACTTTGTGTACTTTACCTATGCAAATTAGCCTAATGGGCTCCCCAACAGCAGTGTTCAAAGGACTTAACACGACATCATCACCCTAGCTATTGTCGGCCAATAAAGTAATATGTGAATTGATGGTTGTTTATCTCAGAGGATCTTACCTTTTAATTGCCTCTATGACAATTATCTGTATAAACTGCCCTAAGGATAGTTATACATGAGCTCTAAGCAGGACTGTTTACTGTTTATCCTTACTACATGTTACAGGCATATATCTAGGTGGTCAAGAAATATCTCTCTCTCTCTCTCTCTCTTTTCCTTTTTTTTTATAGTATTTTCTCCAAGATTAGTAAAAATCGTGTTTTTCAGAACACAAACGTGTCAGAGTTTGGGAGTAAAAAATCGTGTTTTTAGCATGACATATCGTGTTATGGCCGGTATGCCCCCCTCCCCATTTCACTGCATTGTGGGGCCCCCTGCTGGGGCAGAAGGGGGGGGGGAGGTACTGGAGCAACTGTCCAATTTGCTCCTCCTTTGGTCCTGCTTAGACCTAAACTAAGGATTTAACCCTGGCACAAAGCTAGTACAATAGGTCTATTCTTATTATGAAATCAGTAAGAATTCCAACTAGTATTGCACAAATCATGTTAATCTTCTAACTGAGTTAGCAACATGGTAGTTGCAACTAGCTACAGGCAATGACATATGCGGTTCCACATTATTCCTGCTTGTTGTTTCTGTAGATACATCTTTGACAGAATTACTGGATTAAGATCAAATTTAGTATGCAGCTATAAACATTAAAATTGAGAGTTAATGCAATAAATCTTCCCCCCCCCCCCCCCGATTAATTTGGAGCTCACATTAGCGGGAAAGTGAGATACAGGAGTCTCTTTTGTTGTTGTGGTGCCAATGCCAATGTCATCAACAGTTTGTGTAGGTTAATGTCAAGTTTTTAATTGCATATATTTCCTAAACCCCGTGTCATACTTGGCATGAATCATTATAAAGTAGAAATAAATGTAAACATTTTTAGATAAGTGATGATATTTTCTTCCGAGTAATAGACCTTTCCCATTTTTTGTTTCTGGTTGTATTTAGGTTCTACAGTACGTAGATGGGTTTAACCACGTTACAAAGATAGCTGCTGAGGCCGATGTTGAAATCAATCTAGTCAAAGCTTGTCTACAAAATCTCTTGTAAGTTGCACACCTACACCAAGTACATGCACCAGCAACATTGGGCCACATTATGTAAAAGCTCGAAATTTTGCTTTTTTGGAACCCCACTAATAAACTCTATAAGAGTCCCAGAAATGCTGTATCATCCTGTAAAGAGAATTCTGGTCTATACTACACTTAATCCTAACCTGTCAATATCACTTGCTGGGGTGACAAGAAAATGATGCCTGTGCCTTGCTGTCTGTTAAAGCAAGCCAGATAAAGTCAGGGAGAACGGTGTTTTCTCTGCACAGTGAGTAAAATTGAAGAGTGTGCATGTTAACATCATCAGTGTGTTGTAAAACTGCACAAAATTAGCTGTTGTATCAGATTGATAGCTTGTGTTCTGTGTCCTGACTATTAGGCAAGTTCACTAAGTCATCAAGATGCAAGATTCTATCACTTGGGTGATGTGGCAAGTTTCTCATTTGTCAAGATAACTTCATTGTTTGATAGAGCTCTAAGCAAGCGAATTGTAAAGAATTAAAGAATGCGTAACTTTTTCACTGTGAATACTTAAATCACTTATGGTGATAATGACTGATGGTCTAATATAAACCTAGTTATTATATATTTCATAATTAGATACTGAAGTATATCAGTGGGAGAAAAACGATATTGCCACAATGGCAATATCACTTTTGGAACTGCTTTCTTTTCCCATTTAGGAAATATATCTGCCCTTATGTATGCTATTCAAATCTGTATTTCCATATTTAGGCTGATTTCATTATTCTTCTTCTGCTCCTTCTCTGTCTCCTCCCATAAGGATGATCAGATCTTAAAATGTGTCAAGACTGTAGACCCGCTAGTATACATTTATTTAATTAATACAAAGGCACCATAAAAAATGCCTAAGAACAAACAGAAAGTAGGTTTCAAGTATTAACTTTTTTAAATTAGTTTTCCACATGAATCATGCAAATTATTAGAGACTGAACTTACATGAACAGTTGCTATTCAATATTCAGTCACCCATACAGTATCATATGCCTTTTACACTCTACAACAAATGGACACATTTTCAGGAAAAACAGTTCATTAAATATAGTAATAAAATTGTTTAAGTAGCGATTCTAACTCTCAACACAAACATAATCATGTTTGAAAATGATGGAGATATCAGGCATTGAGGAGTGTTGGTTGAAAACCGAAATAAAATGACAATCCAAATTTGAGTGCAGCGTCTGTTACTGAACCAGACTGTAAGCTTGCCAAGGCCAAAAATTCACATTAGAATGCAGAAATGAACAAAAAAAATCAATAATAAAGAACCAAAATCCATTCAAGTAAACTCTCAATCATTAAAATCTTTTGTTTAAAGATGTTACGATCTGAAATCTGTCTAATGCGACCGCTCTGTGATGTTTCTACAGTAACCCCCCGCCAACAATGTTCACTCTATCAATCAGCGTAAAGAAATGTGTTAACAACAATAAAAATCTCATCATTTTCATTTCAAAACAGTCATTAATGTGACAAAATACACAATTTGAAGCATTATTTGTACAAGCTAAATTTGTAAAAGGTTGCTGTCCTAAAATTATTGTAAATTTCCAACTTCTTTTTATCAATGTGGTAATGCAGTCGTTAATCACATTGGCACAGAATGGATAAAAAATCCATGCAAATGGACAGTTTTGGCCTTAAAAAAATATAATAAATACAAAATTTACTTTATTTTAGTAGATATAAGGAAATATTTGACTCGTGAAATGGAAACATTCTGTATTGTCCCTCATGAAATATTTCTTTATATCTACTCAAAAAACAAAGATATCCTCTATGTACTATGAATTTAGAGATCATAAGAAAAGACTGAATTGACAATAATGACAGTAACAATGGAGACATTCAGCATCTGATACCAGTTCAGTGAGTGATAGTTTGGCCGGTCAGGCGTAAAGAATGCACAAGAAAAGGAAACAATAACACTTCTTGTATCCTGAATAAAATGGTTGACTTCAAAATGACCAAAATGAAAAATAGGATTTCATTTTTTAAACAGCTGTGCAGCAAAATAAATGAAAACAAACATGATAGAGTTTATGTATGGTTAGGCCCTGCTATTTAAATTCTAATGTATCTGACCTGTAGAAATTCTTTTATTAAATCACAACATGTGATAATAATTAAAAAATAATTTAGTATCAATGAGAACTACTAATATACTTTACTGCAGTGATCTAAAGAAACTTCATGGACATGTTCATAACTGTGGTGATGTAATAATAAGTAAATAATGAAATAATAAATAGGCAGGGCCCCCTGAAAGTGCAAAGGGACCCATAAACTTGACCCAGGTGTGGCCCCAAGGACCTCTTTTCTTGAAAAGCCGGGGAAAACACTGGAAGATGGGAACAATCCAAAACTTTAGTGTACCAGCTTGGTTATATTGTCTACTCAAATAGTTTACATCAGTCAAACAGTATGAAACACTAAAGATTATATATCCATGCTTTGCACATCTGTAATTTCTTTAATATTACAAAAGATGTATGTTGCCTGAAACATGCTATTCTATTTACCTATTTTTTTTACAAAATATGGTATGCAAAGAACTTGTAACTGGTTGATTATACTGCACATATTTTTCAAGATGTCATTTGTGGTTGAAAGTGACGTAATTAATAATGTTTATTAACAGAAGTAGATGCCATTCAGGATACAGAAGTTTGACAACAATCTTTCTCAATTGTTGAAGTAATGGGATCCAAATTTGTTTAAAAATCACCTTAAAGTCATTTGGTGTACTTACATAGCAACCAGTTTTGTACAGAAACTATGCACCATATACCGTATATGCTCACGTATAAGCCGATACCAACTGCAAACTGCATAGACCCAAATCCGCCGGCGCATAATGCGCCGGCAGATTTGGGTCTATGTCGTTTGTAAGGATTAATCAGTAGAACAAACAACATAGACCCTGATCTGCCGGCGCATTATGTGATGGCAGATCAGGGTCTGTGTTGTTTGCATTTGGACCTGGATTATTCGTATATACAGTAATGTTTGGCAAAATATAGTAAGGCAGCTAAATTCCTGAAATTATTAAACCCTCAGATTATTTATGACGAGGGCAGATAGTGTTGTGTCCATCCATCTTGTCAGGTTGGGTTACATCATGTTCGTTGTGGATTTAATTTCCACTCAGTAAATGTTTAAGGGCCTCATGGATTGAAAGCAAATTTTGTGTGTCTTTACATTATAAAGACCTAAGCCAGATTTGATTTTCACCATTTTCTGAGGGATGCCCCTGGGGGCCAAGTGGTCTAAGGAGCTCGCCTTTACCGATCACTGCCATCTCACCCCTGTCTGCGTGGGTTTGAGTCTTGGGCTTGGCCAATGTGGTTATGTGAGAAAGCTTGCCAGTAGCTTCCTGTGGGTCGGTGGTTCTTCCCAGGATTTTCCCGGGTTCTTCCTCCACCAGATATACTGGCCGCCATGTATAGCCTATCATGTGCTGAAAAATGGCATTAAACCCATAAAACCAAAACCAAACCAAACCATTTTCTGACCAAATTTTATGGAGTTGTGATTGCTGTTTGACTTGGAACATTACCTTTTAGTTGGATCACATTGGTGGCAGCATTCATGTCATAAGGACACATTTATAGTTTTCAAGGGTAAATACTGTTACATAAAATATTATACATTTTTAATTGATCATTGAATTGCAAAACCCCTGTTGAATAAATGTTACAAAAATGTGATACACAGCAATCATTTTGTTTAAGGTCAGATTCTCTAAGACGGATTTTTTAAATAATTTTTTTTATGAACCCATGATTTTCTTTTTTTCAGACACTACAGTGTGATAACCATTATCTCAATATTTCAGGTAAAATTTGATTTTGTTCTTTTATTAATATTATTACAGGAAAAAAGCATGGGTTCTAAGTATTCTAAGGATATTCCATGAAGTAGCAAAACATGTTTATAAGCAACATAGCTACCATATATTCTTGCTTATAAGTCGAGTCCAGCTGCAAACTGCACAGACCCAGATTTGCCAGCACATAATGTGCCAGCAAATTTGGATCTGTGCAGTTTGTTAGTAGTTAACACTAGAACAAACAATATAGAACCTGATCTGCCGGCACAAAATGCGATGGCAGATCTGGGTCTGTGTTGTTTGCAGTTGGACTCAACTTACAAGCGAGTATATACAGTATATATGCATAGTTCGTGATCTGTATACTACTGCACACATTATGCTTCAATGAGTTTGCAAATTAACTTCGTACTAACCAGAAATTAGTTGTATCCATATAGGTGCTAACTATTCTTTACTGGGTTTTTTTGTTGTGTAGGAGGAATTTTCAGAATTTTTAAAAAATCCTTCTTTGCAATGGGACAATTAAACAGATTTCACTTATGTAGAGCTTAAGATAAGTAGTGTAATTGTATATTTTATGCAGATAATTTGACTAAAAACACATAAACAAATTTGTAAATGCATTCAAATTATGCAAAAGAATTTAATGTTAAGCATTTAGTCAAAGTTGTCAGAATATTTCTCCTCCATGTTGTATGATGGCATGTTCAATCAACATCAACTATGCTGTCAGTTCAAGTTCCAGATGTCCTGAGCACATTTGAAATGATAGTACTTGATCACTGTGAGAACACTCACTCAAATAGAGCCATATGATCAAATGTACTCTGAAGTAGTCTTTGTCACTAAGCTGTTTTATGCATTCAAAAAGGCATAATTAACATCTTAATGATTAAGACTCAGTCTCATAGCATACAGTTTTTTTATGCAGTGTTCACAAAATATCCCTGGCCAATGAATTTCAAAAGATGCAGTTAGTTTCAAACCAGTGAGTAAAATATCCAATTTGTTACATACATATCTAGAACTGTGCTTATGTATGTATGTATGTATGGTTGGTTGGTTGGTTAACTGGTTGGTGTAAATTGGAGCCAAGTACCTTTTCCCAAGGACAGAACAACAGAAATGAGAGCATCAATGGGATACAATGAATTAATTTATTTTCACGTGTATCAATTTTCATTGTTTAGGAAAAAAAATGACATTATTGTGGGTACTTAAATTTGTCCTTTGGGAATGGGTCCTATTATTTCCAAAGAAGAATCATTGTTGTGCCTTTTAATTCATGGTTTGTACTAGTAGCAACAAAATCCACAAATTATTTTACCCATGAAAAATAGTGACTTCACAGTATTCCAGTTAAAACTGTTCATCAGTGACTTTGTTTTCATGAAAAGTATGGTCATTTTGTGCATTTTTGATCATTAGGCAGTCACCTTACACATGTTTAATAGCTTCCTATTGTGTAAAGTAAATCTTGTTTTCTAACTGCACTTTTAGCACTTTTTTGGCTACATGTTGCCAAGGAAATGGGTGGGAAGTTAAATATGTTTAAAATGTCTTAAATTTCATATGAATCTGATAGGCATAAGTACTTACACCTTATTATCTCATTGATATTAGCAATACTATGTATCAAGGTAGCGTAAGTCTAATACTACATATCTAGGTAGTATAAGTGTCAAAATGTGTATCTAGGTAGTATAGGTGTAATACAATATATCTAGGTAGTATAGGTGTAATACAATATATCTAGGTAGTATAGGTGTAATACAATATATCTAGGTAGTATAGGTGTAATACAATATATCTAGGTAGTATAGGTGTAATACAATATATCTAGGTAGTATAGGTGTAATACAATATATCTAGGTAGTATAGGTGTAATACAATATATCTAGGTAGTATAGGTGTAATACAATATATCTAGGTAGCATAAGTGTAATACTATGTATCTAGGTAGTATAAGTGTAATATTATGTATCTAGGTAGTATAAGTTTAATACTATGTGTCTAGATAGTATAAGTGTAATACAATACAACTAGGTAGTATAGGTGTAATACAATATATCTAGGTAGTATAGGTGTAATACAATATATCTAGGTAGTATAGGTGTAATATTATGTATCTAGGTAGTATAAGTTTAATACTATGTGTCTAGATAGTATAAGTGTAATACAATACAACTAGGTAGTATAGGTGTAATACAATATATCTAGGTAGTATAGGTGTAATATTATGTATCTAGGTAGTATAAGTTTAATACTATGTGTCTAGATAGTATAAGTGTAATACAATACAACTAGGTAGTATAGGTGTAATACAATATATCTAGGTAGTATAGGTGTAATATTATGTATCTAGGTAGTATAAGTTTAATACTATGTGTCTAGGTAGTATAAGTTTAATACTATGTATCTAGGTAGCATAGGTGTAATACAATATATCTAGGTAGTATAGGTGTAATACAATATATCTAGGTAGCATAAGTGTAATACTGTGTATCTAGGTAGCATAGGTGTAATACAATATATCTAGGTAGCATAAGTGTAATACAATATATCTAGGTAGTATAGGTGTAATACAATATATCTAGGTAGCATAAGTGTAATACTATGTATCTAGGTAGCATAGGTGTAATACAATATATCTAGGTAGCATAGGTGTAATACAATATATCTAGGTAGCATAGGTGTAATACTATGTGTCTAGGTAGCATAGGTGTAATACAATATATCTAGGTAGTAAAGGTGTAATACAATATATCTAGGTAGCATAGGTGTAATACAATATATCTAGGTAGCATAAGTGTAATACTATGTATCTAGGTAGCATAGGTGTAATACAATATATCTAGGTAGCATAAGTGTAATACAATATATCTAGGTAGTATAGGTGTAATACTATGTATCTAGGTGGCATAGGTGTAATACAATATATCTAGGTAGTATAGGTGTAATACAATATATCTAGGTAGCACAAGTGTAATACTATGTATCTAGGTAGCATAGGTGTAATACAATATATCTAGGTAGTATAAGTGTAATACTATGTATCTAGGTAGCATAAGTGTAATACAATATATCTAGGTAGTAAAGGTGTAATACAATATATCTAGGTAGTATAGGTGTAATACAATATATCTAGGTAGCATAAGTGTAATACTATGTATCTAGGTAGTATAAGTGTAATATTCTGTATATAGGTAGTATAAGTGTAATACAATATATCTAGGTAGCATAAGTGTAATATTCTGTATCTAGGTAGTATAAGTGTAATATTCTGTATATAGGTAGTATAAGTGTAATATTCTGTATATAGGTACTATAAGTGTATTATTCTGTATATAGGTAGCATAAGTGTAATATTCTGTATCTAGGTAGCATAAGTGTAATATTCTGTATATAGGTAGCATAAGTGTATTATTCTCTATATAGGTAGCATAAGTGTAATATTCTCTATATAGGTAGCATAAGTGTATTATTCTCTATATAGGTAGCATAAGTGTAATATTCTGTATCTAGGTAGTATAAGTGTAATATTCTGTATATAGGTAGCATAAGTGTAATATTCTGTATATAGGTACTATAAGTGTAATATTCTGTATCTAGGTAGCATAAGTGTAATATTCTGTATATAGGTAGCATAAGTGTAATATTCTGTATCTAGGTAGCATAAGTGTAATATTCTGTATATAGGTAGCATAAGTGTATTATTCTCTATATAGGTAGCATAAGTGTAATATTCTGTATATAGGTAGCATAAGTGTATTATTCTCTATATAGGTAGCATAAGTGTATTATTCTCTATATAGGTAGCATAAGTGTAATATTCTGTATCTAGGTAGTATAAGTGTAATATTCTGTATATAGGTAGCATAAGTGTAATATTCTGTATATAGGTACTATAAGTGTAATATTCTGTATATAGGTACTATAAGTGTAATATTCTGTATATAGGTAGCATAAGTGTATTATTCTCTATATAGGTAGCATAAGTGTAATATTCTGTATCTAGGTAGCATAAGTGTAATATTCTGTATATAGGTAGCATAAGTGTAATATTCTGTATATAGGTACTATAAGTGTAATATTCTGTATATAGGTAGTATAAGTGTAATATTCTGTATATAGGTACTATAAGTGTAATATTCTGTATATAGGTAGCATAAGTGTAATCTGTATATAGGTACTATAAGTGTAATATTCTGTATATAGGTAGCATAAGTGTAATCTGTATATAGGTACTATAAGTGTAATATTCTGTATATAGGTACTATAAGTGTAATATTCTGTATATAGGTAGCATAAGTGTATTATTCTCTATATAGGTAGCATAAGTGTAATATTCTGTATCTAGGTAGCATAAGTGTAATATTCTGTATATAGGTAGCATAAGTGTAATATTCTGTATATAGGTACTATAAGTGTAATATTCTGTATATAGGTAGTATAAGTGTAATATTCTGTATATAGGTACTATAAGTGTAATATTCTGTATATAGGTAGCATAAGTGTAATCTGTATATAGGTACTATAAGTGTAATATTCTGTATATAGGTAGCATAAGTGTAATCTGTATATAGGTACTATAAGTGTAATATTCTGTATATAGGTACTATAAGTGTAATATTCTGTATATAGGTAGTATAAGTGTAATATTCTGTATATAGGTACTATAAGTGTATTATTCTCTATATAGGTAATATCTTGTGTAATATTCTGTATATAAGTAATATCAGTGTAATACAATAGATCTAGGTAGTATAAGTTTAATACTATGTATCTAGGTAGTATAAGTGTAATATTCTGTATATAGGTAGTATAAGTGTAATATGTATATAGGTAGTATAAGTTTAATACTATGTATCTAGGTAATATATGTGTTCAAGTACAATACTGTGTATTTAGGTAGTAATACAGTGTATCTAGGTGTATAATTGTAATACTATATCTAGGTAGTATAATTGTAATACTGTATCTAGGTAGTACAAGTGCAATACTGGATATCTAGGTGGTATAAGTGTAATACAGTGTATATAGGTAGTATAAGTGTACTATGTATGTAGGTAATATGGGTGTAATACTATATCTAGGTAGTATACTTGTAATATTATGTATCTAGGTAGTGTAAGTGTAATATTATGTATCTAGGTAGTGTAATTGTAATACTATGTATCTAGGTAGTATAAGTGTTATATTATGTATCTAGGTAGTATAAGTTTAATACTATGTATCTAGGTAGTGTAAGTGTAATATTATGTATCTAGGTAGTGTAAGTGTAATATTATGTATCTAGGTAGTGTAAGTGTAATATTATGTATATAGGTAGCAGAAGTGTTATATTATGTATCTAGGTAGTGTGATATTATGTATCTAGGTAGTGTAAGTGATATTATGTATCTAGGTAGTGTAAGTGTGATATTATGTATCTAGGTAGTGTAAGTGTGATATTATGTATCTAGGTAGTGTAAGTGTGATATTATGTATCTAGGTAGTGTAAGTGTGATATTATGTATCTAGGTAGTGTAAGTGTAATACTCTATCTAGGTAATGTAAGTGTAATACTATGTATCTAGGTAATATAAGTGTAATATTAGGTATCTAGGTAGTGTAATACTATGCATCTAGGTAGTATAAGTGTAATATTATGTATCTAGGTAATGTAAGAGTAATACTATGTATCTAGGTAGTATAAGTAATACTATGTATCTAGGTAGTATAAGTAATACTATGAATCTAGGTAGTGTAAGTGTAATATTATGTATCTAGGTAGTGTGTGTTATATTAAGTATCTAGGTAGTGTAAGTGTAATATTATGTATCTAGGTAGTGTGTGTTATATTAAGTATCTAGGTAGTACAAGTGTTATATTATGTATTTAGGTAGTGTGAGTTTTATATTATGTATCTAGGTAGTGTGAGTTTTATATTATGTATCTAGGTAGTGTGAGTGTAATACTCTATCTAGGTCATGTAAGTGTATTACTATGTATCTAGGTAATATAAGTGTAATACTATGCATATAGGTAATATAGGCATAATACTGTATCTAGGTAGTGTATCTAGGTAGTATAAGTAATATTATGCATCTAGGTAGTGTAATATTATGTATCTAGGTAGTGCGAGTGTTATATTATGTATCTAGGTAGTACAAGTGTTATATTATGTATCTAGGTAGTACAAGTGTTATATTATGTATCTAGGTAGTGCAAGTGTTATATTATGTATCTAGGTAGTACAAGTGTTATATTATGTATCTAGGTAGTACAAGTGTTATATTATGTATCTAGGTAGTACAAGTGTTATATTATGTATCTAGGTAGTACAAGTGTTATATTATGTATCTAGGTAGTACAAATGTTATATTATGTATCTAGGTTGTGTAAGTGTTATATTATGTATCTAGGTAGTACAAATGTTATATTATGCATCCAGGTAGTATAAGTGTTATATTATACATCTAGGTAGTACAAATGTGATATTATGTATCTAGGTAGTGTTATACTATCTAGGTAGTATAAGTGTCATAAAATATATCTAGGTAGTATAATTGTAATATTGTGTATCTAGGTAGTGTGTGATAAGTGTTATATTATGTATATAGGTAGTACAAGTGTTATATTATGTATCTAGGTAGTGTAAGTGTAATACTATGTAGCTAGGTAATGTAATGCTATTTTTCTAGGTAGCGTAAGTGTAATACTATTTATCTAGGTAG